>VZSV01000019.1:3209626-3253310 GCA_013398735.1 Nothocercus julius | reverse complement strand
CCGGCCCACGGCCCTCCCCGGCCGGGGAGGAGAAAGCGCGGGCCGAGCGCGGCAGTTCGGAGAGGGCTGCAAGCGCCCTCCTCCCCGCGCGCGCGCCCGCCCGCCCGCCTGCCGGGAAGAGGAAAGCGAGAGCCGCGGCGGGCGATGATCACTTAGGCGGGAGGGCGGGAGGTCGCCGCGCCGCGGGGCTGCCGCGCTCCCCGCAGGGTTTCGCTGCCTCTGTCGGGCCCGAGATGTCCCAGGGCAGCGGCGGGGCGGAGGGGGCGCCCCAGGTGCCGCCGGGGGGCAAGGAGAGGCAGAGGAAGAGGAGGCGGCGGAGGAAGAAGGAGAGCAAGACGCGGCTGGTGCGCTCCAACCTGCTGCCGCCCGAGGCCGAGGCGGAGAAGTCCAAGAGGACGGTGCTGGCCAGCAACCGCCTCAAGACCACCAAGTACACAGCGCTCTCCTTCCTGCCCAAGAACCTCTTCGAGCAGTTCCACCGCCTGGCCAACGTCTACTTCGTCTTCATCGCCCTGCTCAACTTCGTGCCGGCCGTCAACGCCTTCCAGCCGGAGCTGGCCTTGGCGCCCGTGCTCTTCATCCTGGCCGTCACAGCCATCAAGGACCTGTGGGAGGACTACAGCCGCTACCGCTCCGACAAGGAGATCAACCACATGGAGTGCCTGGTGTACAGCAGGTGAGGCGGCCACGGGGCGCAGGGGCTCGTGCAAGGCCGTGTCAGAGCACATGGCTGCGGGCAGGTCCGTGCCGAAGCGCTTTGATTCACCCCAAGTGCAGGGAGACGCCCGGTCATCCCTGGCACCGGCGTCTCCTGCCTCTTCATCCAAAACTGGGTGTTCCTAAAGTCCCAGGCGTGAGGCGAAAGCTGGGTCCAGTGGGAATGCCACAGTGGATTACTGAATTATGAGTAAGCAGCATTTCTGTATATGTATGTGCTCTGGTCTTTGTAGTGTTTTACATTTTGAAGGGAGGATGGTGCATGGCAGAGGGAAGTGTCGCGAGCGCTGCTTGGTTTGCAGGCCTGTATGGGAGAACTTTGCAGGGCAAGCGGTCAATTATATGGGGCTATGTTTGCAGGCATTAATTTGGCTTTAGTAATATGAGACCTTACTCAAGTTATCTGCTATTAAATCTTTGCTGAGCAAAGGAGAGAGGCTGGAGGCTTCTGCCTTTGAGTTGGAGCGGGAGGTTTTGTGACGTGCAAATTAGTGAGGCCGTGTGCTGTGTTTGCTTTCCTAAGGAATGCAACACGCTTCCTTCACTGGACGTTTACTTTAAGTGAATCCTTTTTATTTATCGTCTCTGCTGTCACCGTTCCCTGTGACTTCCCTACCTCCCTCAGTGTTAGATTCTCCATTCCCTTCCAGACTTAAAGTTTTTTTTTTTCTTTTTAATGGTCTGGGCTATAGTTTTAGACCACTTCCTTGGTATCTGTAAATCAGACTGAAATGACTTTTGTGTTAACGTTTTCATGTCCTCCGAATGCAGCTTCACATAACCTCTGTTTCGTTTTGAACTTTGCCAGAGTGATCTCACAAGTAGCTAAAGCCGCTATTTTCCTGGGCGTTGAGGGAAGATCATAGCTTCCACGAGAGCAAGGTTTAGTTCTGTTTCACGCTGGTAGATGTAGCAGAAGTGAAACACGTGCCAAGAGGCTTACACTGATTCTCCAAGCTGTCTGGGAGGGGTCCTCTGGCCTGACGTATGCAGGAAGGCAGAGAGTAACTCCCCTCTTGCAGAAAAGACATGTAGAAAAAAAGAAAACTAAAAAGTCTGCCTTTTCAACATTCAGCAAACTTAAGTTTGTTATTTCACAGACTCATATTGCACAGGAAATCTCGACCTGGGATATATCCCTGCCTATAGATATGCACGTGTGGGAACACAAGTCACATGCTCTTATTTACTTAAATTAAAGTTAAAATAACAAACCCAGCCAAATCACACGTGTAGACAACACTAACAAAAGGCTGTGCCTAGTGGCTAGCTCCCCTATAGCTGTCCTTAACTCTGTGAATAGTTCTGCGATGGGGGGCAGTGCAGCAGGATAAGGGACTCTTCTTGAAATAAAGCAGTGCTAATGAGAATGGTAAAATGCAGTCCCCATGAGATAAAAGTGGTTTAGAAATGGGTTGTCTGGTGTCCTGGGTTCAAAAATGAAGTACCTGTTGCAGAAACTGTTTGAAATATCCATGAATGCTAGTACTGGAATATTAACTCTGGAATGTTTCTTCTCTTTGCAATTTTCCTTAGCCTTGTCTGCTACCAAAAAAAAAAAGTGGGAGTGACTATGACAAAGTTACCCCTTTGGTGTTAATGTCACTTGTGCTGTTTTGGGAGTCCCACAAAAGCATACAGTAATGCTTATGGTCTGCCAGACCAAAAATCAGAGCTGTTCCTTAGGCTGCTGAGTTTGGATTACTTTTGAGTGACATTTACATGGATTAATTTGGGAGAAGTTTGGGTAGCCTCTGTATTTGCATGAAAGGCGCATGTCGGCTTAATCCCTGTGGGACAATGAATATGAATGCACAGGGGCTCTCAGTCACCTATTCAAATAGAGTTTTCCATAAGGGGCACAGGGTAGATAAAGCAGCCTGCAGAAGCAGAGTAGCAGCTCCCCTGTTTCCACTTTTAAGCAGTAATTAGGAATCAGTCCCTGTAGCTTGCCTCCCCCCTAAAAAGAAAATCAATGTCACTAAAATAATTTGGTTTTATGTTTTTGATCTGCCTTCTTTTCCTTTTTTCTTTTTTTTTAGAATTTAAGAATTTAGAATTTAAGGCTAAGTGACTTTTTTTACAAGGTCACTTTTTTGAACACTCTCCAGCCCCAACTAAGTTTCCTGGTACCTTGCATGACTTCTGTAGCTGAAACTTGAAAGGGGGAACTAAGAGTGAGATATTTGTGTCAAGCTCATGAAGGTTGCTGGGTGTGTGTTTAGAAATGCTGTAATGCCAGGAGCATTGTTTCCTTGTATTTTTGCTTCTGGACAAAACGATGAAGGATAGATAACACTTAAAAAGCAGTGATGATGGCTTTTCTCTCCACGTTTGTTTTATGCTGATCACTTTATCAGTTCTACTTTTTGACCAGATGACCCTACATCTCTTTCTTTTTCCTTTTTTTTTTTTTGTTGCTCAGTGACTTCCTTGTGGTGTTGTACAGGCAGACTCGATGCAAATCCTGTCCTCGATACAGGTGCTTCTGTAGGTAGGGCAGGTCAATGAACATCAATCACCACAGTCACGTGCTAGAGTTGCTGGAAATGCTGGAGAGCAATGGCTCCTCTCTTGCAGGTAGGTACTTCACAGGCTTGAAAGAGGCCTCCTTAAAGATGGGATGTGCCTGAGTCTCAAGTAGGTCCCCTGCACTGACAGGCTCCTTTTTCTGTCACTCTCCCACACAGCTGAAAGAGGAGAACCACTTCAAACACAAAGTATAGCAAACAGCAGCTTATTTTAACAGTGAGCAGGGTCTTTTGCTTCTCTATACTGGAGTAAATCGCTCTATCATCTTAAGCATGTACTCTTGTCTCTTTAGTGACCAAGATTCCAGTGAGGTTGTGTGGTCTGTCATACATCCTCCATGTGCTGCTTTCCTGGCTGATGAAGGACCAGTCCTCTATTATAAACAAGCAGCAATTAATGATGTGAGATCTACACGGTGGAGAGAACTTAGGGATAGGCAGGGCCTATTACTGCTCATGGCAATTCATCAAAAAGCGGCTCCAGCAGCATGAGAGCAACGTCTCCTGCAAGTTTCCCTTCCATAACTTACACAGACAGCCCCCATCAAGAATCTGAACGTTGTGTGGGGGAAAGGCTCTTCTCCTGCCCTGCAGAGTGCTCAACAGCTGCTGTGCAGGCGAGGTTTCTTCCCCTCGCCTTCCCAGTGGTGTGGACTCAGATGACCCTTCCTCATAAAACCGCTGCTGAATCAATGACTCAGTGGCTGATAGTTGCCAAACTTATCGGATGAGCGCAGTAAAAGATGATGCAACCTAAAGAAAAGCTAGAGAGAGAATTCTAGCTTATTTTCAAAGAAGCAGAAGAAAGCTTTAACCTAGAAATTCTGGATATTTTGCAGAGTCCCTCAAAAGCTGCTGCTTTCTAGAGTTGCTTGGTGTAAAGGGGAAAAGACCTGATTCTTTGAATTAATTGAAATGCGCTGTTTGAACTGGCGGCTTGTGTCAAGGCATGAAGCGTGCTGGAGAAATGCTGACAGTTAATAGGGTTGTCTCTGGAGGTCCTTAAAGAAACTTCTTGTGTTTGACTCCATAGAAGAACTTAGGCACTTGAGGAGGCACCTTCACCTAAAGCTTAGATTCCGTTCAGGTGCTTAAGTCAGATGCCTACATCACAGCTAAAGCTCTTGCTTAGTCAGTTTAAATGGAGGTTTAAATGGAGGCTCTAGGATTAGAGCCTAACCTGCAGAAAATTTTGTGTGCATAACCTTCACAGCTCTGTTACCAGCTTTCCTGATCTCCTCTCTCCTTCCCTGTTCCTCATTTCTGCTGTCCAGGGATGGTGGTTGAAGAGTGGAGATCACAAATTCACAAAATCACAATTTTTCTCACGGTCAGATCTTCTTAGGTTAGCTTCTTTTCTGGGTTCTGTTGGACCTGGAAGGTGACTTTCAGTTTGCAGTTGTTGACCTCCAGTCTTTACCACCTCTGGCTACAGATGTGGATTGCACATGTAAATGTCTGTTCCAAGTAATTCTAGGACATGCCCATCACTGCTGCTGCTAATAGATGATAGAAATGCACTTCTAGAAAAAGTGTTAATATTCTTATGAGCAGGGGCTTTGTTTTTGGCATGCTGCTAAAAAGCACAGTATATATTTACATAGTTTGTAAATAGAAGACAAATAGTGGTAACTGCAATCACAAAAAATACGGTCAGTCATTCAGCAGGAAGTTATATTCTGTAACTGACTAAGAGCTGTGTTAGTGAAATAATGTCAGCCAGTGTTTTTCTAGGAGCCTTATATTAAATTTTGGGGTTTTGCATTTTCAGTCTACTCTCTGATTCTTGCTATGTCCATTTAAGGGTATTGCTAAAGAATGCTTCTGGTAGAGCAGCTTCTGATCCCAAGAAATGCAGATAGGGTAAGACATTTCTTACCTTAAGAAAAAAACTTGTCTCATCCTTTCCAGAAAGCAAATGTTACTAGATGTGATTCAGAAGGAAACTACCTGGGATTACTCAGTTTCCTTTGTGAGCTTGGTGTGCCAAAGAGCTAACAGCTGAAAACAGTAGTCTGATCTGTGTCAGTGAAGTCAGTGTTTCCTTCAGGTTCAGAGAGGTGCTGTTTCTTTGCTTCAGTTTGGGCAACTGGCAGTGGGTAAACTTCCTGGGAGGTGTAGCAGAAGCTCTTAATATAGCCTAAAAGGGGTGCAAATTCATTCTGCAGAGTTATTCTAGTGTCAGAGGAGGTCAGTGCTCATCTTTTCCTGTAAGGTGTAGCCAGCACATAAGAAAACGTACATCCCTGCAAGCTTATGCATGTGGTATTTTTTGCTATACCATGTGAGGCAAATTTCCTAAGTGCAAGAGTTTCACTATTTGAAAAGAAAAATGCTCACCTCTCATTACTAAGCTGCTTAGCTTGTATAGGATGGATGTCAGGAAAGCAGCTGTGGGCTGTTTCACACGCCTCTGGCTAACTGCCAAAGAAGATCCTCTTAATCTCCACTGAAAGAGCTGGTGATGTTCCTGCTAACTTCTGTGGATTCAGACAGCATTTTGAAGGGATATCATAGCTTGTGTTAAGAAGACATTCAACAAGTATAGCTGACCACCTTGTTTACTCATCCGCTTGTTCTTTTGTGTCAGTATTATCTTGATATCATGCTTCTTGCTAGACTTGATTGGAAGAACCTACTTGATTCTTTCAAAGTACATTTCCAGAGAAACTATAGAAGATGAAACAATTGCGTGTATGGTTCAACTCTGCCTGATATTTGGTTCTTGATTCCACTAGATCTAGGTCTCTTCTAATGAGCAAAATTGAAAATGTATATATTGGCATCCTGGCATGCTACAAAACAGTATTTTATGGAACTACTCCTTAGCCAGCATGGCAAAATGTGGCCAGGACACGCAGACTGGTCCTGCCAAAGTAGTTTTGAAGAGCAGCGCTTCAAGCTGTGTGGGGGAGGCTTTAACTGTACTAGGGGAGTGTTAGAGGATCATTCTTGTGCAGGGTAGTTGCTGTGCCCAGGAGCAGGCTGCGAGTGCCCATCCCTGGCCTCACAGCACCAGGCCCTTGGGGTATGTTGTGTGTACGTGCGGTGAGGGCAGTGCAGCTGGCAAGCCAAACACATGGCTCCAGGGCTGTGCATTATTTTCAGGATTTACACTGTGTGGAATTGGTTTTAGCAACCACATATATTGAGAGCAATTAAGTAGATGAAAAGTGGAAGACTGTTTCTCTTCATTTAGCTCTGAAGGAGAACCAGTTTACCCAGTTTGCCTTCAGTCCTGCTGTTTTTATTTGGGTGTTGGTACTGATACAAATATGGGTCGCCAGTAACCTGGTTGGACCCAGATGAGATCCTCAGCAGAAACACAATCCGGAGCCTGCTGCTAAGGCAGCAGAAATGCACTCTGCTTGACCCTGTCTCACTGGGAAGTGGCAGCAAGACTCTGCACACCCTGGGCAAGGAGAGCGAGTTTCAGTGGATGATGTATTTACAAATGCAGAGCAGACACAGCACTAAAACACACACTGAGCCCTTACTAATACTGTGTGGAGACACAGGCAGTAGTTTTCTCTGATTCGTGACAACCACAAGCATTGACCCGTAACAGAAGGCACCCCAAATGCAAATACTCAAAAGGCATTTGCCTGCAGCTTTTCCTGAGATGGGTGTCTGTGGTGGTGTGGAGGGGAAAGAGCACGACATCCTGTGAGAGAAGCTTGAGTGGCCGTACTGCTGAGCTCAGCTGATAAAATGAGTGCAAACAAAATGCATCTTTGACAGGGGAAGATTTGATAATGTTCAAAAAGGGATCAGGATATAGCAACCCTCAGATTTAATTTGAGGAAAATGACCCACATGGCCCTAAATGAGTTAATTCAGTCTTTCCTGCATGACCATGAGGTGGGAATGAGGGATTTTCAAACTAAGAGTTCTCAGTGAGTGAAATATCTAAGTTCATAAGCAGAACGTCATCCTTTTTACTATCACTAGGATGCAGCTACACGGCCTGCATGTGGAAAACTGCTAACGGCCCAGCCTAACCCTTACAAGTCCTTTGCTCCTATAGGGCAATGTTTTTTTCAGTGCCTAGAGTATTGCAGATCTCTACCACGGTCATCCTATAACCTTAAGGCCATGCTGTTTTGTCAGAGGACAGTCCTGCACTGTCAAGGCCCACATTTTAGAGGTAGGAAGCATCTGCCATCTCCTATGCTGTTTTAGTGTAATTGTGTTCATGTGTGATTACAGTTTCTCCAGAGTGGTGTGACAAGTAGGCCAGGCTCCCCAGTGCAGCAGCCAACATTTGCATCATGTCCAGTCATTTCATAAACCTGGACTCTGCTGGAGATTTGTTATAATAGGCATGGAGGTCACTTGTTTTGTTTTTATGTTCTGGTTGCCTGGAAATACTGACCTACTTCAAGGAAGAGTTTAAATGTTTGACTGACAGCTCCATTCCAGTTCTGATATGTCTGTGCTGCCATTTCATTAACACGGAGTGTGTGAACACAGTTGCAGAATATTTGGTACGTCTCTCTTTTTGAGGGAGCTTTTAGTTTACTCCTTTTGGAAGGAAAGAGAAGGGCAATTATGAAGTGACAGCATTGGTTCCTTGGTTCTTTCCTTCGTTATCTGATGCTTGCCAGACTTTTCCTGAGCTGCCCAGCCACATACCTGTATGCACCCCCTGCATCTGTTCCCCTTCCTGCCTCCCCTTGGACCGTTCCCTTGAGCAAGAACCTCAGTGTGCCTGTTTTGGCTGTGCTAGCTGATTTTGTTTGTTCACCAGTCCTTGGAACAGCCTGTTGTGAACTCTAGACACTGAGACCAACACGTGAAGTGCTGAATGTCTCCTAAATACAGTGAGGATGTTTGAGATCTCTCAAAATCCAGACACTGACTAAGGTGCTTTGGGAGACATGCCCTTGGACAGATTTTAGCAGGAAGATTAACAGCCAGCCTCTTCAAAATGCAGGAAGTTCAATAAGTGCATAAGAAAGCAATTCATTCTGAGAAAAAGTAAATTCTAAAAAAATGCATCTAACTCACACAAGTCTGATGTTGCAATAGTAGTGCATTATTTTTGTGTGAATCCACAGTTATATTTGGAGGTTCGGATGCTTTCCATGCTTTGTTTTTCTCCCTTTTTGGAATTCCCGTGTTCTCACTCTCAGCTTCCCCTTGTTCCCTCTTTGCTATACTGCAAAGTGGGAAGCAAAGCTTGATCGTATAACTGTATGTACCAGAATAAACACACATTTCATAGACGGTTTACCAGAATAAACATACATTTTATTTTTATCTGCACACTTGAAAGCACTTTGATCTTTCTCCTCTCGCTATCATATGTTCATATTTGATCAGCGGTGCTTGGAATCCCTGTTCTCCTGACAGGTTGTTTCGTGCTTTAGTTCTTCTGCACACGCAATTAGCTGCCTTCCCCGTGCAGCGCAGCGAAGCACCGATGTGTGGCTGCCTGGCAGGAAATCCGCTCGAGCACTAATTGGGCTCTCTCTGACCTGGTAAGGGTATTTCCTGAGGCAATTTATCCGGTTCTCTCTGGGACGCATGAGGTGAGATTTATTGAATGTCATTTTTAGCTGAAAGTTTTGCATTCAAGTCATCTAAACTCTTGCCATGGACAGCAGAGAGCATTTGGCACATTGAGGTGTGGGAAGAGAAGGAAGAATCTTTCCTGTCTATTTGAGACACAGACACTAGAAGGGGTTGGGAGATGAGGAGTCCTTGCCTCTCTACAGTGGCGATACAGCAGAAACTTGCCTGGACTTACTGAGCTGAACCTGAGTAAGATGAATCCCGCCTGTAAACTCAGAAGGTCTAGATTTTAATTCCTATCCATGCTCCATGCAATTTTTGGACTGTAGAGAATGACCTGTCCTCACCATTTTTAATAATTTATTTAAGAATTGTGCTTTGTAATTCATAGATGTCTCTGATGAAGGAGTTAACTCGGTCGGCACTGTTTCATCTCCTGCAGTATTCTGCTTTCAGCTTTACCCATTAACATGTTGTTCATACTTGTGAATTATATGTATGCAGTTCATCTCAAAGTGGTGTAAAAGATTAGTTGTATAAATAATTTCCCTCCTTGAATAACTGATTATATTTACATTTCTGTGTTTATATTTCAGTCTACCTAAACAAATCTTGATATTTTTGGTTGCTAATAGCTTTTTAACCTCAAATGCAGCTTTTGGGGATGGATGTTGAGACACAAGGTAGAAGGTGCCTAGTTCTGCTGTCTTCCATTTGCCTAGAGGTACCTAGTGGGCTGACTAGAAGGGCTGTGGAGTGTCAGTGCAAGAGCTCAATGTAGGCATTGCTGTTAGTGGGTGAAAGTGAGGCCTCAGTGCCAGGTATCTCACAAATACCACATGTAGTTATTGGGCTTATTTTTATGTCCTGTAGAATCACGTGTTAAAACTTGCAAGAGGTAATGCAACATGAACAGGGATTGAGCCGAGTGGGTCAATGGTGAAATTATTCAGGTAACTTTGAATGTCACTCATTCACCCTTGGTCTCCATCTTACTGTGCTGGAATTTCAGAGCTTGCCCGCATGTGAACATAGGCATGTGCAGGCACACCGCAAAGCCACGGGAGGTGAAGCAGCATAAGATGCCCAGCCATGCCAAAAGTCCTGTTTGTTTGACTGCAGCACTGCCACTGTGCTTTCCCTGGTGGTTCAGGCTCATATGTACTGTCTCCTGTGTTTTTTTTTTTTTTTTTTCTTGCATATGTGCCTCATTTATTTTCAGTGCTGTCTGTCTTGCCTCAGGGATAGGATCATGTCTGTATGTGGGAGTTCCTTTTTCTGTCAGATCCTGTGGGAGCTTTCCAAAATACAAGTTAAACAGAAAAACTGTGCCAGGACTGAACCAACTGTTAGTGTAATAGGGCTGGTGTTTAATCATCCTCATCCATTTTTCAACAGTCCCATTTAAGGTCCATAAAAAGCCTCTACCATCAATCCGTGATACTGCCTCAGTTCCAAGAATCACAGTGGACTCCATCTTCAAAGTCTTACAAACATTATATAATATACATATTGACATATTATCAGTGAAATAGCTTGTCTTTCTGGAGTGGGACATCTGCCAGCTTGGTCTAGAAAAATGTGTGTGTACCCAAAAAATCCTGCATACAGTCTCCCAAAGAATATTGCAGTATAGGATCCCCCCCAGCCATGCATTGCTGTGCATAATGCAAGCAAAGCTAGTACTGACATGTGGAGGAATCTGGGGGAATAAACCTGGGAATTTTTGTATATTTGTGCTGTGGTCAATAGATGATTTGTTTTTAATGTGGGGCTTTTTTTTTTTTTTGCAAATAATAAGCCAGGTAGAAATTATTAGTTATTACTCCAATTTCAAAACTTGTTAATCATCGGTCTGATCATTACTCATGAGAAAATGGATATTACTCATGAGAAAACTTGAATCCAAAACATTTGATCACTTTTTAGACAAAAGTACTAAGGAAGGTTCTAGTGCGATAAGGACAAAAATAGAGACTTTTAAACACAAGAAGTATCAGGCATGTATAGTATCTTTACCTTTTAAATGATTTGTCCAGCATTTTAGGGTAAGAATTCTGTAAAATCCTGAAAAGCTCAGTGGAGCACAGTGAGCAGGAAAGAAGGAGGAAGGTTCCTGAGTTTATTTTCAATGGCATTTGAGGATTTTTGTAGTGCTTATTTGGTCGTAACATAATTAACTTATGTCCCTCCTCTGCTGCTGCCAAGTTGGAAATTTCTCATTCTGTATCTGGCGTCTTGTCCCAGGTTGTTTAGCTGTTGTGCTTTATCACTGGCTCTAACTGTTTTGTGCAGTGCGTCCCGCCTTTTGGTCATAATAACATTCCCTTGAGCTGTCCTATCTGGTAACTTCTGGAAAGATTTTTTTTTTTTTTAGCCACTATCCACATTTACAGAAAATATGTCTGAGTTGATGCTCAAGAAAAACTTGAGCATCTCCTTTTAAAGATCATTGTCCTTCCCTCTACCAACAGAAGAAAGTTTAGGAACATAGCCACATCTGGACAAGCGGGTAAGGCACATGGTTCAGTACTCCAGCTAGTTGAGCGGTGTTTCAACCAGGTGCAGAACAGATTGCTATTCTTTTGAGGGCAGAGTTCTTTCTTTTCCAGATGTCCAGCACTTCTATGAGACATCTCTTCATAGGTGTTTATTTTTTTCCTAATCTGCTTTAGTAACTAATTAGATTTCACAGCAGCTGGTTCTATGGAGGGTGTGAACAATATGAAAATACAGGAAGAACATACATCTGCACAGGAAGAATGCCTAGAGTTCCCTGTAAACTTTATAGCTGTGCCACACATATGTACATATTTGTGAGAGCTCTAACGTATGCAATACACAGTGGGAAATTATAAGCCAGGTATTTAGAAAGCTTAGGCTTTTATCCTTTTGCACTGATACAATTCAAATAAAAGGCAAAGGTAAGTGAAATAATAGATTTTTTCTTAAATGGCAACTTCCCACGCAGTTGCTTCCATGAGTGTCAGTGCTTAAAACCCTGCACAAGGCATGTTTATACTGCACGCATTTAGCAAGAAGTGCTGTCCCAGCTGCTATATCCAAATACCTCCAGAGCACCATGCAGAGGTACTGCCTTCTCCAGAGCAGCACAGACTGCTGTGCTGTCTCTTAGGAGGGCTCAAAACACAGCCAAGTCCACCAGAGCAATAGCTTCCTGTCTGTGGATAGGTCATAGCTCATGAGAGTTTGGGGCCCTGCACCCAGCTCTATTTTATGCAACGCAGGGGTGTCCTTAGACTGAAAAAAAAGCCCATGAAAATTTTCAGGACATGCCAATGGAAATTGCGTAACTACATTTTATCTTCAAAGGTTATTTCAGTTTAGCTGTGATCAACTGGATGGTAAACCATGATTCTCATTAACTGGCAGTTAATGTAGCAGTGTTTCCTGAGTAATTTTGGATAAGGAAATAATTTGGAATAAATAGAGCCCTTGTGCAAGCTTTTTATTTCTTCTTCTTTTTTGGGGAGTGGAACACACGTACAGTATAGGTGTGATTTACCACATCAGCACAGATCAGATTACCAAAAGATGTATGCTGCGGGGCTGAAAACCAAATTAAACTGACTGAACTTAAGAGATTCAGGTAAAGCAGGTGTAAACAAGTGCAACTGCAAGTTGTTCTCCTTCTACTGCATTTCTACCATCCAATTTCATTCTTACCAAGAGCTTAAGAGGGCTGAAAAGGCTGCCTTGGAATTCTTAGCAAGAGAGCAACACATTCTTACCAGGTTTCCGAAGCTTCCAGAAAGTAGCCCATTGGCGTCACAGCAGCTTAGGAAATTGATGTTCCAGGGTCATGTTTATCCTGCTTAAAGTCAACAGGAGAACTCTCTTTGAGCTGTGAGTTTTCTCTGGCTTTCTAAAATAAGAGACTTTCTAAAATACGATCCTTTTTGCTAGTCAGACATAGCAGAATCTGAATTTCCCAGTGATGATTGAATCAAATTTTACTAAAAATGCGAAGTGCTAATAAAAAAGTATGTTGAAATAAAACCTTTTAATAGTTGTCAATAGTTATTAAAGTAATTCTAAATTAACTATTATACATTATTTTAACAAAATAATTGTGACATAATGAATAACATTCATGCTACTAAATAATACTAAATGTTTGCAAAATACTGTTTCGATCAAAACTTACATTTTTAACAGGTTCCTAGCAAACATTGTGCTTTAATTATATATCATTAATATTGGGATAGGGCCCCATTAATATTGGGATAGGGCTTTCTGTTCTAGAAGAACAGAAGATTTTCAGTAAGCATAAGTAGCAAAAAGGCAGGCTGTACAGATACCTGACTGAAAGGTGAATATTATGATACCTCTGAACAGCTCCACTGCCTAACATGGCATGTGTCTCTCAATAAGGAGACATTCCCACTTCCCTAAAGGAAAACTCTTTGGGCTTCAGAAACTCAGTTTGAGACCTAACTTTATTCAGTCTGACACACATAATGCAGTGTACTAGGTCAACTGCCATGGTCTTGAACTTTGTAATGAAAGTCTGTCTCCATCTGCGCCTGCCCCATGCCCTACCCATGGTGGTTCATACGGGGAACCAGAGAGCACGTTTACGTTGCCCAGCAAGGAAATACCTTTGCTGGCAGCACTGCAGACTCATGCGTCTGTGCAGACCCCATGACACCGCTTTCTTCAGACTAGGGTTTCAGAGATGCTCAGCAAAGCTTGTTAGCCTGCATGAGGCACGTTATGGCTGGTGATGGTGGTATTGCTTTGAGATAAAAGCTGGCTGTACAGGAGCTGGTTCAAGTATCTCAGAGTTGAGTCTCCAGAACCGAATGGAAAGATGAAGGTTAAAACATACACTGTTGTAGGTAATACCATAAAATGGTCAGTCTTGAACTAGGAAAATCTATCTTGAAAGATGACTGGGAGTTCAACAGACCTTAAAATGTTTATGAAGGGAGCAATTGCTGTCTTTTCCTTCTCTGTAATGGAGCAGAGGGCATTTTGTAAACATCAGTCAGTCTGTTTTACAAGGTGAGTACAAGGAGAAGATTGAAGCAGAAAAGAATTAAGGCACCTGTCTAAGGTCACTGGGAAAACTGGAAAATACAAAGGAGGGATCCAGATGCTAATCATTTTCCTTTCTCATAGGCCCAGTCAGTTTTGCTACCTTGTGAAGAGAAAATGTGTCTTGACAGTTAGCAGTGATCATGTAGGTGGCATTTGTATGTGAGGATCGATGGTCCTTGATTCAACCTGCTACGATAGGCAAGAACCGAGGCAGCCTTCATGGATCACTAGCATCCAATCTGCCATCATCTCTTTCAAGATGCTAAAAGAGCACTTTTGTAGCTTTTAGAAAGTTGAATGCTGTTTAATGTCCATAGTAATCTTTGATGCTAGGGAAGTAAATATTTTTCTTCTACCAGTGTTTTTTTTTTTTTCTTTTTTTTTTTCACTTGGCAAGCAATTGTGTTTTGGGGTTTTCTGTTTTGTTTTGTTTATTTTTCTACAATATTTAGGATGAAGTAGAAATTAGCTTTGCTACCAACACCTTGCAGATATACACACGTAAAATGCTTGAACTTGCCAAAACAAGTTATTTTTTGCATCAGCATTCCTGACGTGTTTTTTTTCTGCTTGCATGTTTTCAGAAAAGAATGCTGCTTACCAGCTGCTGGGGACAAAACACTGTTCCTGCAAGTTCTGCAACCGGGTTACTTTTAATTTGTGCTTTAGAGGTCAGTTATGGAAGATGCAACTAAAGGAAAATAGGCAAAATTTGATTATGTGAAGGACTTCTTGGATAAGAAGAAAAATTAAAAATAAGACAAAAGATAAATGTAGTTTGGACTCTGAAGGGCTGAAAAAGGAGCTATTTGAGCTTAGCACCTGGGCCTTGAGGCTAGCTTCAGGAGGAGACTGAGGCCGAGTGATGGTTTTAGTTTACCCAGCACTTGATCTCTTTTTTTTTTTTTTTTTATGATGGACGGTTTTCTGTGTTGTGACAGGCTACAGTTTTGCTTCACAAGCACATGAGCTGTCCTTCCAGCAAAATGGGAACGTCGCCTGTGAGGGAGAGTCAGCTGTCCCAAAGGAAGCTGTTGTCTTCATGAGTGAGAGTGTTAAACGGGACATCAGCCAGTGAGGATGAGATTATGGAATCCTTCCTGCTCATCCAAAATCTGCTCGGTTGTTTTGTTTGTTTGCCTGGGTTTTTTTTTGTTTTATGATCTATCATCTTATTAAGTTACTGAGAGCCCTTCCAGCATTTTGGGGAAAAGAATGGCCTTGTGTTTTAAATATGACTGTGGGGAGTCAGCAGATCTTCGCCGGGGTCCTCGGTCAGATCTTGTGCAAGTTTCCTTATCTTTTTATGCTCTAAACTCACAATCTATAAAATGGGAACAGCATGATTTACCTTGCGGCATTTTTGAGATTTGAACTGGGTCTTTTAAAAGATGTCATTGTTAGGACTCAGTTCCCCTTTAAACTGAATGGGAGTTCTGTGTTGTCTTTTTCCTTTGCCAGGGATAACTTTCCTTTTCAAAGGAGCTTATTTATGTTGAAAAGCATGATTTCCCCTGCCCCTTCCCTCCCTCCCCCTCCCAAAAAAAAAGTACTCCCCAAAGTCTTTGGAGGTGTCTTATACAGAAATAACCGGTTTTATAAATGCTTCTTTACTGAAAAAAGAAGCTACTGCACAATAGCCATTGCTTACAAGTAGATATACAAGAGGTTAGATAGAAAGGAACAGAATAAAAATGTATGAAGAGTAAAAAAAAAATAGGGGTAAAAAGAGAGGATACTCAAAAGTTCTTCATTGTGTTCCTTAGCTACAAATAATCCTGTGAAATATTTGTTTCAAAGGTCAAATAAAAAATGACTTCAAAGTGAAATAGGCCTCTGCGAGCTTTATTTTGGCCATATTTAAGAATGTGAGAAACTTTGCTCATGCATCATCTAGCATTTTTTTACTGTAAGGAACAACAAGGCAGCTAGTAGTGTGGAGACCGGAGTATTAGAATTGTTTGTGTCCTTGGATTTAGGAAAACCTTTTTGAAAAACTTGGTTGAAAGGAGTGATGGTAACTGGGGGAAACATTAAACCTAATTCTCTGTGCTATTCAGTTCCTTAGGAGTGGACTACGCAGCAGTGTAAAGGACTTCAACATCAGTATCTGATCATAGGCAGAACTGGGATTCCCAGAAAGGGAGCAGATAAAGCATTAACCACCCTGTACAAGCACCAGCAAACTTCATCATTTAAACTGCTGAAGCTTCTTGGTTTTCTCTGAAACATTTATAACATTTATCTTGCCTCACTATAACTGTTTGGGTATTAGTCACACAGTCCCACCCAACCCTTAGACCTCCTCACGAGCCAGGGCAGAAAGATGAGCTGTTTGACCAGCCCATGTTCCCTTGCAAAGAGTCAACCACCTTCCTTCACTTTCCACAGGCTGTAAGGGAGCCCAGATAAACTAGCACAGATGAGATCCCTCACTTCGGGTCAGCTCAAATCAGATGAAATGATAACATTAATGATAACACTTCATCTGTCTCCACAGAAGGGTGTGTGTGGATGTGTGCAAAGGTTAGCTCAACAGGAAGGTACTTACCCTTGCACTGTTCATAAGAAAATTGCATCACACAAATGACTGCTACCTGCCAGTTTGACTTGGTTTTAACTATCGTATTTAGACAAAAGGTTACCCAGCTTTAGAGGTCCCTGTAGCTGGTGCACGTCCCCTGCTCCCTTGTATTCTGTTGCTTTATGCAAACCAGCACGTCCTTCTGGCAAAGCTCTTCTCTTAGTGCTGACTACATCACCATGCTGCTCCCATGGCAGTGGGATCTCTACAGGATGGAGTCCTCAGCAAAACGGGGGAGTATTTGAACATGTTACATGTTTTTAAGTGTTTGCCCCAGACTTGTGCTGCTAGTGGTATATTCGTTTTATAAACATTAGGCCGTTGTGAGCAATATGGATTTAACTTCAGCTTTGCAGAGGGGAAAGAGAAACTGCTAGGGAATGAATACAGTTGACAATTATATTGTGATGGTGTTTTGTGAAAAAAAAAATAGGATGTTTAAATCCAGTGTGCATTTCTTTAGATTCTTTTGGTGATAATGACAGATCCTTTTGTCTCTTTCTGAACTCTCTCAGTTCTTCCTTCTGTTTTGTTCTCCACTAAAAAAAAATGAACAAGTTTATAAATAAGAGAAGGTGGATCATCTTTCATTTCAAAATGGAATATATGTCTTATTTATTGACCCAGAAAAATGATCTGTTTTTACAAGCTTTAAACTTTGTCAAATTCTGTTGAAAATGTTATTTCTTATTAAAGGAAAAAAAAAAAAAAAAAAAAGAAGGAATTATTTCCAGCTAGGCCCTGCAGAAGATCTTTGGACGAGCACTTCAGGTCTGAGAATGAATGCTAGCACACAGGAGTGTCCCTAGCCCGGACACTGCCTGGGTGGTTTCCTCCTGAAATACATCCAGCAATAGATCTCCACCTGCATCTACAGATCCCAAGAGGGGTGGGAGGCATTGCTTGTAGGTTTTGTGGAAAGTAAAAACAAGTTTATAGTGAGTAGGCTTAAAAATGTTGGATCGGTACCTCAGTAGAAAAAAAAAAAAAAAAGATACAACTCAGAAACCTCTGCTCTCAGTAACACAAAGTGAAATGATAAATTTAGTAATGGCTGGTATTTGGGACTGAGGCCCACTTCAAATTGCAAAGGCCGTGATTCAGTCTGCTTCTGAACTTGCCTAGTTGAGCTATTCGGATCTGTCTCTGCAGACTTGTTGGGCTGGCCTGGTTCGGCACAATTTTGGAACGTTGCAAACAGAGCAAGTGGGCAAAATGTAATTTAGTGCACTCCATGGAACGACTGAGCACATTTTTATCACACTTACTGCTGGCACCCCAATGTTTATTTCTAGGCCATGCAAAGTTAAGCAAATGAGGTTTTTGTTTTTTTTCTTCAAGTTGAGAAGCCATGAGTTTATTCTACAAATACAACTTGAGTGGACTTGCAGGAAGGGGTGAGTTGCATGTTTTCCTTAAAGAGTGCTGTGCAGGTAAATAATGTTTCAAATAAAAGGAGCCTTAATCATCTTTTCCAAATAAAACAGGAAAAAAAAAAAAAAAAAAAAAAACTCTTCTTTCCTTGAGATTACTTAGTGGTTTTCTCTTGGGCGGGGTGAGAGGGACAACAAATAAACAGAAAATGGAAGTGCTCCAGCTGCCTGTAGGAACTCTGTTTTCCCAGTGTGCATCAATCTCCGCACTGCTTTTGAGGAACAGCAGTGATAGGGATTCCTCAGATGGGAAGTGACTGGGGTGTGACCTGCTGCAGAAGAGCCCTGTTTCAAGTGATAACGTGGCAGGTGTTTTGAAAACAAGCTGCTTCATCCCTTCAGATTGCCTCCAACCCATCAATAATTCTAAGACTCACAGTCTGCAAATGCCTGATTTTTGTGCAATTAAGAGGAGAAAAGGGCATAAGAGTGCTGATTTTTAAAAGACAACCTTCTACAAATGACCACCTTCCCATTTCTTATCTGTCACTGCAGCAAAAAGCTTACAGTTCCTTTTCCACCTGACCTTTATTTAGGCTCAGTTCTCAACCAGTGAATCTTGATTTTTCTTTGCCTAATCATTTCCCTCAAAAAGCCTCTCCTTGTGTAGATATTAATAGATGAAGCCACTTCTCAGCCCTTTTTCTGTTAATTAAATAGATTGACCCATGACATAGACATACAGTATTATCTTTGACATTCACGATAGGCCACAAGCTCAGATTTTAGTTAGATTTTCCTCCCACCAGTTTTACATCTACTCAGCTCACCAAGCTGGGATCTTTATTAAATGTTAATCCATTCTCGACCTGAATTATGAATAAGATTGAAACAATGCAAGGTCTTCTCCCACCTGAAATCACCTGCACAAATCACGTTATTTCAACTGGATGCAAAATTATTCCTCCAGTTCTGATTTGTAAAAGGACAAGAACCAGAAGGAAAGTGTACTGATAGAGCAAATAACATCAGTCTGTTATTTTAGACCACCTACTACGTGATGCTTTGTTGCTTTTTTACTTTAGAACGGTATTCAGTATCTTTCACTGCTCAGTAACGGCGGTATTTTGCCCTTAGTTTTCCTGCCAATCAGCCATTAATATAGAGGGAAAATCAGTGACAAATATTGTGCAAGATATGAGCACTGTGAGAATCAAACCCATTCTTCTCTCTCACCCGTGTTAACATAGAGACGTCAGGTTTATTTCAGAACCTTTTGCTTGGCAGAAATGTGAACTCGCTGGAGATCTGTTCCAAAGCACATGGAAATCAGAGAGAAAGAACTCACCAACTTCAGTGAGTTTGGGATAAAGCACTGGGACTTTCCTGAAAGGAAAAAAAATGCAAAATATATCTAAGGCATTTTAAAGCAGACTGCTTTGTTCTCAAAAATCACTTTTAAGGAGCTGCTGGAGACTGAAAATGTGTATAATTTGATTAGTTTGAAGTCCAGGATTTTTTTTCCTACTTATTCTTTTTAGGTGGTGGGAAAAAAATGGTGTTTTGTTGCAACTTTGCTCCAAATTGATCACAGATAGATTAATGAGCTTTGATGTGGCCAGCAAAGCATACTTACTGATTTAATAACAAATACAAATGTTCTTGGAAAAAGCCTCTCGGGCGTATACTGCAATTCTATGTTTGTTTTTCTCTCCTTTTTTGAATAGTAATAATAAAATATATATATATATTTTTAGGAATGTTTCCTCAAGCTGATTGTTCTGATTCGGCTAAGCATAAACTCTGCAACAGAAAGGATACAACAGAAGGGATAAACAAGAGTAGCTTTGTACTTGTTCCAGAGCAAGAGACCTTGTGTTCCAAGTCTGAATCCTAAAAGCTACTGAGAACTTAACCTGGCCAACATTTCTGTTGCTTGATACCAGGTGTCTTGCACTGGCTAGAATTAGAAAAAGAACATATATGGGTTAGAAAATTGTCTTCTTTTCCTAAAATTCAAGGGCAAAATGGTAACTTTAACTTTCCTTTCCTTGGGTTGTTCCTAGCCTTTCTTCTTTAGATGGGGAGCTTGCAAGTTACAGAAAAGCCCCATGAAAACCTGCTCTGACCCTTCATAACTGATTCCATGACAGTGTTTTCAGTTGTTACTTGCCACCAGGAGAAACACAGGGCTGTGTAGAGTTCATTGTAGAATCAGGGACTTAATTCGTAGAAAAGTTTATGTGTTTATGTGGCTGACGTGGTACTGTTCCTGATATGGATTAATACTCACATTCACAGGTGCATCATAGACCCTCTTACTATAACTAGACTGTTTGTTCAGACTACTGCTACAACAGTAGTCTTGCTGCTTTGTGTTGCTCTGAAATCATGTGGCCTTAGTTTTTGATGGCCAATTTTATACCTACTCGATCTTGTCTGAAGGCTTTCCTAATGTTTAAATAGCAATTCTCCTCCTCTCAATTCTGCCCGCCTGTAAACTCCCTGGGCTATGTTTCCTGGGCTAAGAAAACTAAGGAGAGGTGGGTGTAAGGAATTTTTCCTTGAATGGCTTTAAAAGCTCAGAATGAGAAGAAGTTTTTTGACGGACCCAGAGTGACTTCTTTTCAATATTTTGGTCACTGGAAGTCTCAAAGCTATTCATTCTGAATCCCTTTGCCCCTTCCATAATAGTGTGTTTCCCGTTCCCTGGCTTCAGCGCTGAGCCCGTATGGCAGGGCTGTACACAACATGCAGAATGGGGACATATTAGGTCCTTGCACCTTAGCAGTTGCGCTTCTCTCACTGTGCTTGTCACCTTAATAGTCCAGTTTGGAGCCCCAGGCTCAGGAAGGATAAGGGGTCTGTAATTTCAAGTTTCCAATAAATCCTTGGTGGTTTTTGAGAATGCAAACTCCCACTAAGTTTCTCGTGGTAATTTTTATTTTGAGATTTTTGCGCTTGTTTTTATTTCTGTTCCAGTGGTTATTTTTGTTGGGGAAGTATTTATGAGTGCCCTTAAAATGTATGCTGTGCGTAGCTTCTGAATTAACAAAGGGCTGATCAACTGAAAACTAAAAGTCCAAAGATTTTTTTTTTTATTTTTATCCCCTCAAGGCGTCTAGAAGATTTCTATCGTGGTTGCCTCAAGAACAGAACAAAGTTGTCGGGAGATGCAAAAACCTAATATTAGTTTGGAAGGAGTAAATATTTATGTAGGGAGAAGGGTATGACTTATTTAAAGGCTGACCTAATTTATTATTTAGGAAAACCACCTTTCTGTATCCACCCTGCAGCCAAGAATTGTTCTTCTTTTTCCTAGGGAGTATTATCGTTTTAGAAATGAACCACACAACCCAGAATATACTGGCAGGGGCAGTCTCCCAGAATGGAACTAGTCATTAAACTCATTTATGCTCCTAGCAGATCCTTGTGGAGGTCTTGTGCCGCGCGCCAGCGACAAAGCCGAATCGCTGCCAGGTCGCCCTTCTGCGGCGGTGACAGCAGCCGGCGCACGCCGGGTTTGGGTTGCTACGAGCCGTGCCCCGGGAGGCTCATCCATGATAGCGCCTTCCCTCTGCGCTTCTGTTTAATGGTAGAGAAAAAGAAAAGATCTTGGGAAGTGTGAAGGTGGTAGGGAAAAAGTACTGGAGATTAGAAGCCTGGTAGAGTTTCTTCCTTGAGGATAATTTATTTTTTTGTGTCTGTTCTGAGCAGGCTAATAGCAGTAAGGTAAATCTCCTACGTGCTGGTAGCGATGCAAGTGTCAGGGAGGACTGAACAGGCTTGGATAAAGAACTTGTCTGCTCCAGAAGCAGCTCTGCAAAGCAGAGAGGGGACAGCAGTGCTGTGGTTGCACCCTCTGCTCTAGCCGCAGCCGAGCGCTGCAAACGCAGTCACCGTGAGACCCCCTTGCACCCTTCAGCCGCACGGCGTAACTGCCTCCGCGTTGCTCAGGTCCCTGAGGATGATCCAGATTGAGCGGTTGTAGTCGCGGGATTCTCGTTTTGGCTGGCGTGGCCTGTGCAGCAGCCGCGCTAGCAGTGGTGCCGGCGAGCGGAGCGACGGCTCTTGTCTGACAGGAAGGCTGTGGTGAGCAGTCTGCGGTGAGCGAGAGACGTTCCCTGGCGAGGAGGCGTCGCGGCGTCTTCCGAGAGCAGCGCGGGGAAGACATGAAGTGCTGCAGCCCCTGCTGTGCCCTGGCTTCGGGTGGGGCATAGAGCTATCGAGCCTTTCCCTTCCTCACGTGTGCATAAAATGTGAGTTTTTATTGATGGGATTAGGTGGTTTTCTATCCTATAGGTGGCTGTTTGAGTTTCTAATAGTCCCACAGTCCATATTAACATACTGAACAACTAATTGCAAAACACTTGTTGAATTTTCATCCTGTTGCTTCTGATGGTGTCCCTCTGTATCCCACTATGCTTTCCTCTTTTCATGTAGTAGCTCCCAGTACCTGTAAGGTGGTCACATCTCTGTGGATGATTTCAATGCACTGTGCAATACAGTTATTTTTATATTTCCTCATAAAGCCCTTTTTTTTTGTTCTCTAAACTCTGCCCAGATTCTCCTCCTTTTCATTCCACTGCTGAGTTACCTGGTAAAATTTCAAGCTGCAGAGCAGTGTGAGGAGAAATCCCTGCTAGACAGTGGGATCATCTCTGTTTTCAGCTGGAAATTGTGCCTACCCTCCGAAGCTGCTTTTCCATCCTTGGTCTCACATCCTTGGTGTGAAAGCCACATGTGTGTCAGTGCGTTCTCAGGTCCTCACATCAGCCATCTAGAGCAGTGATTTGCCCAAAGGGTGTCACATCTCTCTTCCACCCACGCTCTGCGAGGCCAAACTTCAGTGCAGTATTTAGTAGGTCACTGTAGTCCTCCCTTACATGCATAATTTCCTTTGAGTGTTAGAAGAGGAGTCCTTGCTGCTCTTTGCAGTGCAGAGTAGCCCTATATTTAGCCTCTGTATCTCATGACTTTCCAGTCGCTTAGGAATAGGAATCTCCCATATTCCTAAAGGATGAGTTTTCTTAAAAACTGGGTGAATACAGCTCAGTACTAATAAAACCGTCAGCTTTATTTAACGTAACTGTGCCTGTGTAATAAAACAGATACAAGGCAACTTACTCAGGTAGGTTCTGCACTTGATGTATTTGATCTATCTAGTTTATTGTGGTTCATACTACTGCCTGCAGATCATTAGCTTTGATGGTGGCTAAAACAGGAGTTAATAAAGCGCTCCTCTGTGACTACCTGTCGCTGCTCCATATGCTGTTGTTTATTATTAACCTATGTCAACAGCCCTTCAAGTAATATATGTCATATTATACTGCTCTTTATGCCTGATACCATTAAAAGTAACATTTCCAGAGAGCTTCCATGAAATGCTGTACTGATCACTGCACTTACAGTTGGACTTTTATGTACTCTTATTTTTTCTCCCTCAAACTTGCCAGCTTTTGAAAATGTAATCATATTCTCCTTGTAGGTGATTTTCTGTGTAGGTTTTTTTCTGCAACCTGATTGCAGTGAGAATTTTGACATGCAAGTCTTTGTGAGATCTATGTCTCTCATCATTTTTACTCATTTTGTGTTTAAATTATTTCTTCATATATCATAACCATACCCTGAAACTATTGGTCTAAGTTTTGAACTTACATTATCCAGTTCTTTTTTTAACTGGAAAAAAGTGAAAGAGTGTTGAAAATATCTATATAGTCTTCTGTTATCCTAGAGACAAAATCCAGAATATGGCAGTTCTGTTAAGAAATGATCATAATAGTCCACATTTTTCCATAAACTCCAAAGTTTCTCATGAACTGCAACAGTTTTTATTTTATTTTTATTAAAAACTATTTAAATACAGTCTAATAATAATACAATCAGTATTTTTATTTACACATGGCTTTGTCTCCATGTGAAGAGCAATACAGTGACTTTGCTCATCCATAAAGTTGAACGAGACACATGAGCATTTAAAATAGTCATGCTCCCCAGATAACTGTAACTTTTATCATTTTTCCATTAAGATGTTTTAGATAAATATAAAAGTATGGATGATTCGGCTTGGGGAAAGGAGTGCATGACTGTGTATAAAAAGAAGCCAGAGGTTTATACTATAAAGAGATCAGAGAATTCACCTCCATAAATTGTAGGTATTGCTAGTAGATCATAGGTTTGGCTGGATTATAAGCTTTGCTCCAAGGTATTATTAACCACCTTTTGCATTTCTAACAGATTGTGTCTACCAGTTAGACGAGGAATCATAGCTGTGGTGCTTCTTCCTATCAAGATGTCATTCCCTATGTTATTGAAATGCTCACATCCTGACCATGAGATTTAAGACAAGTTTCTGTTGAAAGCAGAATGACAACAACATTATTAAAATACCCCAGTTTTTCTAAGATGGCATGGTTCTGGCACTTGAGGAGAGTAGGGAAACTGCCTACCAATTTCTTAAAAGCAAAATTACATGATTTTAAATTATTTTAGTGTTTCATGATCTGGTAGTTTTGAATCTTTTCTTGCTGCTGCCTACTTTTCTCCTTTTAGTAAATGGAGTCATCTGTATTCATTTTCTCTGACTTTCGGATGATGATGGTCTTGACCCAGTGCCAAGCACAACTTGCCTTGGTTTAGAGTTCAGTTCTGCCCCAGTGCTCTGCCACGAGCTCCACACTCACTGATTGTGTGAAGCTGTAGGTGGTAAACTGCTGGAAACTGCTGGAATTTGGCTAAGCCTTTCCCAGGTTCAGTGACAGATTCATGATCTGTGGACAGCTGGGACTGCTTGACTCTCGGTACTGTATTTTAAGCCTGTATTTCTCATTCTAAAGCTGTTCTGTGAATGCTAGCTCAAATAAATATAAACAGGTTTTGAAGAAAGTCCAATCTGGGCTTCCATGACTTGAAATGCTTGTAATATGTTGCTGCGGAAATGCTGAATCCTGCCAGAGTGCCTTGGTTCGGCAAAATACTGGGATAATTTCAGGGGCAGCTTTCAGCAGACTGAGCTCAGATGAGCTCGGTGTTGAAGCTTAGATGTGTTTTACGCTGCAGAATACTCTGCCCACTGCAAGATTAAAGCATTTGAAGCAAAAATGTTTTATTTCATCCTAGTGGCAAATCCCTCTGAAGATTTCTAACTCAGAGGTATCTATCAGTACGTACATATGTAAAGGTAAAATAACTTGACAGGAATATCTGGAGTTCTGCGGCACGTCCTGCTTCCCCATCTGCTACTGTGTTTCACCTCTCAATTTAAGGAAGACACAAAAATGGGCTACTGTAGCTGGGTTGATCACTTAGAATGATGCAGCCTGCTCTTTAGTTTTAAATTACTGGATTTTTTTTTTCCATTAAATACCCTGTAATAAGAAATAAAGAGAGTGCATAACTAAGGTGTGCTGGTCATAAAATTCTAATCTGTGGATATTAAACTTTCTGGCCTGGTTTATATCATTCTTCTTATCCTTCAAGAAGGCACCCTTCAGTCCTGCCACCCTCAGTGTCCAGGATGATAAGACAGTTTAAATGAATTCTGAATCAAAGCAGGAAGAATAGGTCCTGCTGCATAGGAACACAAGTGCAATGTTTCCCATTGAAACTAATATGGAAGCAAAGTATGAATGATAATGAAGTGAAATAAGGTATTTGCAAAACTATTATTGGCTTCTTTAGTTTGACATTAAATATGTAGAAATGTATAGGAATTTGAAATCTCTCCGTACTTGCCCAATTAAGCTAAGGTGGCTGTGAAAGCTACAAGTAGGAATGCTTTGTGTTCTGACTGTAGCATTCATATTTTCTGCAGTGGGAATGTTCTGTTTTGAGGGCAGCGAACATTTTGTTATTTCATAACTTAAATCTGTCATTTTAAAGCTTTTTTCATACTGTTTAATTTCATTCTTCTATTTATATCACTTGAAGGTATTCTGCTTGTTCACTTATCTGTTTGGCTATTTACTGAATTACAAAAGAGTCAGCTGGGTACAGTTAGTGCCCACACTGCCATTGTTTCAGGTTACCATAAAGGTAGGCTAAGGTAAGATTCAATGGTTATTTCCATGAATCTCTTCATATATTGCTGTTTTGATTAGATGTATTGCCATAAAACCATTTAAATGAAAGCTGAGATTCTGATCTTATGAAATACTGGCAAAATGGCTTTGTGTAACCCAAGCATATTACTAGTAGGATCTGCAGAGGCATTTTCTGAAACAGCAAGGCTTCCAACTTCTCAGTAATTAAAGTGAAATTCATAAAAGAACAGGAGCAAGCATCTTTCCATTAAAAAAGAGCAAACATCTTTCAGATTGAACTTACTGCCTTTACAGTTATGTTTAGCAAACAGGAGACTTAGGCTCAGTTCCTAACTCTTCTGCCAAATTTTCCGTCGCTTTCCTCCTCTCTTCATAGCTGTAGAAATTACAAATGCTGAAAAATCTAACTTGAAATTTCATCTGCCTGCATTTTATTGTGTTTAGTGCACATATTGGAGCTTTAATTTTTTCCCATGACAGCAAATATTGTTCTAGGACACTTAAAGGCAGAGAAACAGAAAGCGTTCAGGATAAGGAGGAGGTGATATCTTCCATCCATTCTGTATCTGAGCTTTTCTGTGCAGGAAAGTTACCCCATGTCAAACACTGAATATTCATCTCCCACATCGAAATGTCATTTGGTACTTACTGTGCATGCTAAGCTCTACTGCTTTTGTTGTTGCTGTTTTTCTGTAAATTTTTTTATTCTCTTTTAAAAAAAAACCCTTTTATATTCTTTTTTTATAGGGGTAAGAGAGATGGTTAGGTACCACCTCATAGGAAGGAAAAGACTGGGCAAGGAGATTTCTTTTTTCCTTGGTTCCTAGGGAGGCACGGAGGAACTGGGTGGTCTTTCTGATCTGAGGTGCATCTTTCTCAGCCTTGAAAATAAAATGCAAAAATAAAATTTTGTTTCTGGTAATTCCTCTGCTGTAGTCTTCTCCCTTTAAAACGGTACGCCATGTGCATGCGAGTGAGTATGAATGGTTTATTGAGAAATACTCAAAGTTAGGCTCTCTATAATGCCTCCCATCTGCTTTGCAAACAGTCATGCTGAGAGTGCAGCCCTCAGCATATATTCGGCATATATTCAAGGTGAGTCTCTCCTACACCTGCAAAGAGTGGTGTGGCTCACAGTGTGACGGGGCCCCAGCAGTGATGTGCTGCATCGGAAACTGTGCAATACAGTCCTGTTTTACAGACCCACTGATGAAGCTTAGGAGCCTCCAGCAAAGGAGTCACAGAAGCAGCAACCTTTTATCATCAACCAGCCCTACAGTTTTCCCTGTTACAAATAACTAACTGAATTTTTCCCGAATCAGAACATTTGCTTTTTTTTTTTTTTTTTTTTAATTCAAGTTAAAGGTCTTTTCCTTGGCCTGCCTTGCTCTGTGTTTTCAAGCAGTCATGAGCTCCCTTTCTCTGCTTTTCTTCATCTTTTCAGGCTTTATGTGCATACCTCACCCTTTCCAGTTCTGTGTTCAAGCACCACGTGCACCTCTTCTCCTTGCCCAGTCCCATCCAGCAGATTCTGCTGCTCTCTTGCTCTTCATCACTGTCTGAGACTTGCATGCAAACTCAGGGTTTTTCTGAAAGGGTGTAAACCCGGCCTGAAGGGGAGCTGCTCACTGAGGTGAAGATGGAAAGAAAAGAGACAAATTGTTCTTGTTCCTTGTCAAAAATGAATGAGTGAATTTAAAGGCTAGTGAACAATACTATTAGAAGACATCTTTTTGTCTGAATTGATGTCAGGGAAGTTAATTGCTTTGTAACTAAGCTAAGTTTGGTTCCACCAGTGGCTGTCCTAAAAGTGGTTACATTGAGCTAAATGCTAAATGGGGATTCCTGTACTACCTCAGACTAAGGCAGATAAACGGAGTGATCTAAACAGTGTCCTGGTCTTGTGCAGCAGGTTGCCATCTGTGATGGAGCAGCACATTTGCTGAAGGAAGACTTGGTAGTCACATGAAGTCTTTGGGTCTGCCTACAGCATTGCCTCGCTGACTAAGATCATGTCACTGTTTTGCTTCTGTCCTGTTCTTTGAAAAGGCGAAGGAAAATGATGCTTTGTACACTGAATTCTCAAACAAGGTTTTGGGCTAACAGCATTTTTTTTTTTTTCTGATCTTAAACAAAAAATGATTGAAGATGTCTTCTGTACTCCATAAATATTCTGCTTGTTTTTATGCAGAATGAATGGATATGAGTCTAAAAATGTGGAGGAAGCCTATTTGTTTAGATTGCGCCTTCCCACTCCAGCCCAAATTAAAATATTTAGTTTAATCTTTGAGTATTTATACATCCTTCTCACACTATCCTCTTGCTCTCATACCACAGCTGAGTTAATGAGTAGGTCAGAGGTTTCTCAAGGTTCCTCTGCACTGGCCTTGGTCTCCATAGATAGCTAAAGGAAGCAGCCTGTTCCGATCTCTCTCTCTGCTCTGTGGTCCCACAAGGAAAGATGGAATAACATCTCTGGAGAGACTCATGTCTGGTGTTTGTCTCATGGTACCACTGAAGAGCTCAGTGAGAGATTAGGGACCTATTGGATGGCAGAGACAGAGAATCCCTCTTTAGAAGGGCCTACATGATAGAGAGTGAAACATTAGGTGCAGTTCATTTGCCTTAACAGAGCTGTTTGTGGCCATTTGTGGTGCCTTGGGATATTCAGGCTTCCACGCCAGGCTGGAAGATAGGAAACAGGACCGAGGAGAGAGAGATCTAGAGTGGCAGCTGCAGACTGGGCACCTTGGGCATCTCACATGGTCCCAGATACTTCGTTTAGGCCACAGAAACAAACTCACTATGTCCATGAAATTCCTGTCTGTTTTCTGCCTACCGTGAGCTGCTGTAGGATTCAAAGTCATTATTTGCTGACATTAGGGAAGGAAAGTGACTGCAGCGGTACCTGTAGTACCAGCGTGGAAGCCGACAGAGCAAACTGGAAATGAGGATCTTGATGAGACCGTCATTGGCATTAGGGAGAGAAAGAAAAGCATAAGTTGTTGATGTGTTGTTTTCTACGATGGGGAGAGAAAAAGTGAAAAAATAAATTTCAATTACAGATTTGAGTAGTAGAATTGAAAATGGAGATGTGCAAGGGAGACGGAGACTTGCTATGCAAAGGAAGTTTAAGCATGGGCTATGATTGATTTAATTTGGAATGGTAAACTGAGACATCAGATGTTTGCTTTTAATGCTTATATTCCTGACGTTTAAAGTTATATTTTGCTTTAAGGATACGACGCAAACTTTTTGGTCTCTGTGCATGTACCAGGTTGCTGAATACTGGCTTTTCTTTACACAGCCAGGGTGGCCTGCCACCTGCTGAGGTGTTTCAGATCTCACAGACTCTTTTGGGCTATTTGTTCTCTCTCTGTGCTTCAAATCCTTTCAATAAATAGTCCCGTTGTAATTGCTTGCTCTAAACTTCAGCTTCTGGGGGTTTGAAAAGCAGAGTTGTTTGCAGTTAGTCACTTTTTTTCTTCTGGTTGCAGTGCTTTTTCACGCAAGGAAGGTATGAATTTTAACTACAGAGAAGTTTTCTTTCTGGACTTTGGCCAATAAAACTGCTTTTCTGCCTAAATTTTGACATAAAAGTAGGTACCTTCCTGAACTGGGGCCTAGATTTTTAGCCTGTTTTTGGAATTCAGTGAATAATAAGTGAAATTATTCATGAACTTTTTTTTTTTTTTTCTGGGAATAATATTTGCCAAGAACTTTAGTAATTACCAAGAAAAGTTTAACTTAATGAGGTATCCCATTCATGCAGAAGGAGTCAAAACACAGTATTCATTCCTATTAGTTGGTCTGCTTATTTTTTAAAGAAATAAAATGCAGGCCTTCAAAAATGATTTAGAAAGTTTCCATTAGCAATTTGAGTGTTATAAAAAGTGCTCAGGAAAGACACTATCTCTTTTTAATAGAGCAGTAGTAAAAAAAAAAAAAAAAAGATTGTATTTGTAAGTGACCATCCTTGTGTTTGAAAACATACAGATGCATACACACCCGCCAACCAACACTCTTGTGAAAACATTCAGCCTATAACTGCCTGAATGATCAAAAAATGTGGGGTAATTATTACAGAATGATGTTTTTGTTGTGAAACTGCATTCTCTGTTAAACTAATGGAAAAAAGCTATCAAAATATATATTGATGGGATGTGGTTCTTTAGAAATTGTTTGTTTTATTGATGATAATTCTGTAGTTGTAGCAAAGATTGCTTGCTTCCCTGCAGAGCTCTCTAATTACCAGTTCTTTGAGTAACTAAGTTAACAGGTTATGATGTGCTGTGTTTGTCAGCGCACTGTACCTCATGAGCCATAACTCATAGCACTTGGACTGTAAATCAATGGGATAGAAGGAGAGTGCATTTATCTCTGTAAAAACAAAAAGTCAGAAGAACTGTTCTGGCTTAGAATTTTTTATCAACTATATTCATTGATTGGTGCCATTAAGTTTGGAATATTAATGAGATGAAGATCAATCACCTTGAATTCAGAGGAGCAATAGGTTATGCAGAAGCAGGTGCTCTCAATACTATCAGATTGACATTGAAAACACTTAATAAATTTGCATCCTAATTTTTTTATATGCAAGTACCAGCAGTAGTCAAGCTGTTGAATCTGAACTGCTGAAATGTTTCTTACATTTCATTTAAGTAGTAGAGCGTTGCATTTTGTGGTTTTCACTTCTTCAGTGTAGATCTCTATCATCTGTTTTTCACCAAGAACTTTGAATACAAAATTTGCATCCATAGACATATTTGTTTTGACTCAAACCTTCAAGGACTGGTATCAGTACATGCGGTTTGCATATAGTTTGGCCTTCTAATTCTTCTCTGATGGGAATGAGGAACATTTTTTTATTCTATGAATTTGTATAAAAGCAAAACAGGCCTATAAAAGGATTGGTATGTCTACATTCAGATTACATCAGGACCTAGAGCATAGCAAACTGAGGCTCATGCACACCCTCATCTCAAGCTGATGCCAAGTCAGGAGCAGATCCATGTGTGTGCTGAGCTGTGAGTACTGAGAATTGTTCCCAGGCCCTGGCTTAGATGTGGCCTTGTCAATCTTCATTAAGAAAGCGTTCTTGAGAAACACCTTGTTATTAATTTACACCAACATTTAAGAGATTTTTAGACTTCTGTGAGAATGATACGGTAATTTAAACATCTCTCAGTACTAACGTATACCTTGAGGCTGTTTGCTTTTCCTTGCGTTAGTATTTTTGTCTTGCTGGGGCAGGCAGTGATCCAGAAAGGTAAAGACAAACTACATAACCTGTGGGAGCAGCTAAACATAGAAAAATTAGGCTACACATAATTTAGGACACTAGCATAGCACACTATGCTTAAAACTTTAGCTGTGTTTTTCAAGTCAGCCTGAAGTACAAGGTAAGACCTATTCTGCTGCCAGCTACACAGAAGAATTAGGGATCTTCTGAGGTATAATGTCTTTTACTACTCCTTCTCTCTTGGGGATGTGCTGATCCTGGAAATAGATGTTTATACTTCAAATCAGAGGCTCCCCAGGGATTTGTACTCGTATTGCCTCTCACAAAGTAGCTTTCTAGATCTAAATTGAAAATGTCAAACAGTTCCATCACTTTGAACACCAGTACACACACAAGTGAGAGCAGTGCAGCAGACTGTGGTTCTGCTGTATTTCATTTACATCTCCTCTGAGAAATCACATGGCTCTTTTGTTTAAGTACCTACACAGAGAAATATAAACATAGAGAATTAATAATAGTAAATATTAAAAAGGGCATTAAAAAGATCTTTATGTTCATGTTTCAGGATCTTGGCTTATCCTCATTTGCCTTCATATTAGGAGGAAACTTACTGGAGTCCAGTTATCTCAAAATTGCTGACCTCTTTTCTGCTGAGCCGTAGCCGGGTGAGAAGAAAGACTGTGGTATGACATGAGCAGTGGCCCAGGAGTGAAGCAGCCTCCCCCCTGCTGGGGATTCGTATTAGGGGCCTGGGGCAGCCAGTCACGTCATACCAGAACAGAGTCCTGAGAACAGTGTACGGCATCTGCTCAACAGCAGTTTGCCAGGGATACTCACTCTGTCTGTTTTGGGGTCTCTTTTACTCTCCAATAGACATGGAAGGGTAAGGCCAATGCTTGCACGTAATTCCTATCAAACCATTCTTCCATAGTTTGGCAAGATTTGTGTGCAAATACTGGTTTTACGCTATCACCATCACAAAAGCACAAAGCTACGTCCAGCTGGTTTTGCCTGCAGCCTGTTAGCCTGTGACCTGACCATGACTGTCAGATAAAACTGTCCATTTTGCCATACCTAACTAGGAGTGCTTGTTGCAGCCATCCGACTTAAATAGAAAGTACATAAACCATGGTTTTATCCAGGATAATGTGTTAAATCTCCCTTTTTACCTCTCTGTGTCAAGAGAGGAAATTGTGCCTGAATGTAAGATTTCACTTTTTCGCAATTTCCATCTGATAGAATTTCTCTGACAGAGTGGAATCTAATTCCTTAGTAATGCTACAGTTAAAGTTTGTAAGAAGTAAGCTATTATGCTATAGCTCTTTAAGCAGTTCACTTCTGTGTGAGAAGAGCAAGGTCTTGTCTGTGGGTGAAAGCAGCATTGTGCCAGTGCAATCAGAAGCATTTTACAGGCTGTAGAGCATCATCTCAGTTGGTCTGAGACTGAGCATTGCACACTGACACTCACTGTGATATCTGTTGGTGTTTGGATAGATAAATATTTTTATTATCCTCAACTTGAAATTTAGTTTATATCCTGCCTATGTAAATGTTAGTGTATAAAAGCCTTTTTTTTAATCTTTCCTTTACTCTTTAGTTAGTTTCAGTAATGGAACAGGGCACTGTGTGACCTCTTCCAGACAAGAACAGAAATGGAAGAAAATGGTAAAACTTCATAATTTCAGGAGGAATTGGAGAGCAAGATGAAAGATTTATGTTTCAGCCTGAGACTGATTTTGCCTGTTAAATACTAAGTTGGTGAATCATTAACATTCTTTTCAACAATGGTTGTCTTAACATAAAGTAGCAACTGAACTACATTAACTTCTGGAGTCCTTTTGTTTGGTGATTAGATAACATGTGAGCTTCAAAGTTGACTTAAAAAGAGATGTATTTGTATGCCATAGCTATGTGCAGGAGGATAAAAAAAAAAGTCTCCCAAACTGGATATCAGTCAACAACTCCAGCAGGTCTCTGCACGTAATTACCAGGAAATACCTTTCCTGATAAAATCCTTTCAACTGTTACATGTTTAGCTAAAAGAACTGGATTTTTTTTTTTTTTAATTAAAACTGCTGCATATAGGAAATGCCTTTCATTTAGCAGCTAAGTTGTTTCTTTACAAACAGCTTTCTGTGTCTGGATAAATTATATGTAGTGAATACATTAATGCATTTATGACCTGTGTCATGTAGTCCTGAGATCAAATAGGTAGGAGCGTAGAATCAGATGGAATGAGAAGGAAAAAAAATTTCCCTTGAAGGGCCTGAATCTTCCTAAGGAATGGGATTTCCCTCCTTAACTCTGCAGAGCCATGCTAGGTTTACCTTTTAGGACATACATGTGAGATACGACAAGCTTAGCTTTAGTACTCCGCTGATTACACTGGCTTAAATGTAGTGGGAGAGCAACCAAAGTGTGAGATTTTGCCTGCTCTACTTAGGTGTCTAATTTGCACCTACAATTTACATATTGAAATACTTTTCCTATATATCTTCAGGCTATTAATTTTCAGTGTACAGAGCTAGGGCTTTGGAAAATTTTGCACAGAGATTATTTCTTACCAAAATAGATCACCTAAGATCTGTCTTGGAAGAGTTTGTGCTTGCCCTGGAATTGTTCAGCACAGGCTGTGGTACCCAGTTAAAGGGCCTTTGTGCTAACCCCTGCTTGCCCATCCTGCTAGGACTAGGCAATAGATAATCTTCTCTCCCAATATGTCTATTTAGTGGAAGAATTATACAAATTTATTAGTATTTTTGGCAGTAAACAAACAAGTACCTGGGATCATACTACTTAAAAATACAGATATTAGATGGAACTCCAAAGCAGTCTCAAAGTTGGAAAATGCAGTTCCAGAAGGTGGCTTTTCTTTCTTGGGTTTGTGTAAAGTAAATGTTCTGCTTTTATGTTTCTTGTTGTTATCGCAACAACAAGTTTCTTGGCTGAAAAATCATTTATTCCGGGTACCAAATGTTTCATTATAGTGAACAATAGTAAGGTCTTTATCAACATAAGGTATAATGAGATAACACTGCCAAAGAAGTTCAGTGATTGCTTCCCCATTCTGAACCTGAGGCACTGAGCTTCCCTGACTGCATTTTATTTCAGAACAAGTTTGACTTTCAACAGGAAAATTAGCACTTTTCAGAAAGCTTGAATTTATTGAAAGGCATGTTTATACCTCATTATTCCCAGACCATAATTCACTAGTCCTTTTGTTAGGAGGAACGTCGTAACATACATTGCACTTGCTAATCCATAAAAAATAAAATAAAATAAAAAAAATCCATAAAAACAAGGAAACTTCTAAGTCCTCTTAAAATAATGTGCAGATTAGGGGCTTATTTAAAAGCATCAGTCACAGAGAGGTTTTGTTCTCTTAAACATTTCTCAAGAACATACACTGTTAATCTGTTTCTGTCTGATTAATATCAGATTCAGAGCCTCTCCATGATTTATTTTAATAGAAACAGATGTTATCGTTTATGGTGGAACGAAGACATATTCTGGGCATTATGTAACCTGCTTTGGCATTAACTTCTGCTACGTATTTTTCCTTAATTCTGCCACAATGTTGTAATTGTACCCAAATGGTTCCCAGTATGTTTCCGTAGATATTTAGCATGTTCAGACTTAAACTAATACATGCATTAGTCTCATAGATAGTGCTGGTTTTAAACTCTGAAACCTGCTACCCCTATAGCTTTCAAATTGTGATTGATACTGCTTGTAGCACAGTAGTTTTATGGACTGCTTTGTACAAATACCTCAGCGGAGAATGTAAAGAGGATGGGGCCAAAATCTTCTTGGTGGTGGCCAGTGACAGAACAAGGGGTAATGGCTGCAAACTGAAACACAGGAAGCTTCATCTGCGTATGAGGAAGAGCTTCTTTATTGTGAGGGTGACAGAGCCCTGGCACAGGCTGCCCAGAGAGGCTGTGGAGTCTCCTTGTCTGGAGATCTTCCAAACCCTGTGCCCCGTGCTCCTGGTGTCCCTGCCTGAGCAGGGGAGTTGGACTAGATGATCTCTAGAGGTCCTTTCCAACCTCAACCATTCTGGGATTCTGGAGACTGCTTTATTGTGAGTATAACAGCACTGAAACAGGTGGCCTGAAGAAGTTTTGGAGCCTCCATCCATGGGCATATTTAAAAGCCATCTTTTAAAGCCCATGGTCCTGTGCCATATGTTCTAGGTGATCCTGCTTGAGCTGGAGGTTTGGACTAGATGCTCTCCAGAGGTCTCTTCCCTCCTCAGACATTCTGTGATTCTGTGATATATTGCAGTGCTGTCACTGGCTCTGGTTTTGCAGCCTGTGACGAGCTGCCCAAGTCTGTACCTGCCATGAGTGCTAACAGAGTGCCGTAGCTTCAGTTCTCAGCAGCCATCCACACTGCAGGAGGAGAGGGCAGCTGGACCGCAGGGTTAAAAGGGAGGGCTGGGGCAAGGGCTGGCAGGAGAGTGGACAATTTGTGAACACCCTCCGAGTGTGTGTCTTCAGAAACAGTCAGATACTAGCGCCTCTCCTACAGACAGCCCGGCCTGGTGTGGGATTTCTCCTTTGTTATTTGGGCAAGTCCCCCTGTCCTGGTTGTTTTGTTGTGCTTATCCTCAAAGGTGTTGCTTAGCTTGTCCTAACCAAGAGACTCGTCCCAGCACCTGTAACCAGTTCACAAGAACAGCTTTTAAAGAATTGACTAGCTCTATCCCACCCGCTTTCTGCCTCCAGTGATGGAAAGAAAGGCCTGGGTTCACATCCAGAGCTACTCCAAAGTGTGCTGTGTATTTGCCCTCTGACCTGCCTCTGATAGAGGGCTTCTCCTCAGAGCTCATGTGTTGCCCTGTTTCTTTTATTGCCCTATGCGTCTGCACTTGAAGAGAAGGCAGAGAAGTCTCGTCTCTTTTGCAGTGAGGACAACTGGTCCTTCAAAAGCAGGGCAGCTGACAGGCTTAGATTGGGAAGCAAAATTTTCTTTGGATGTTTTGATAGGCTTTGATAGGCTTGAAATCTTCTAGTCTGTGTTTTCAGCCTATACATGGAGTGACATACTGGGTAAGTCGGACTGAGCAACCCAAGAGATAAACATACATATCCGCTGTCTTTTGCTAAATGCCTTTTCAGAAGCCTTCCTAAGGCAGAAGTAAGAGATTTCTGGGTGTAAATAGGGCAGTGTTACATGTGAGTAGAGGCTCCCCAACCACTCTGCGCAAATGCCTGTCTGTCATTGCCACTCGTTAAATGTTGCCAGTGGAGAAGTACAGGAAGCAAGAGGTGATTACCCAGTAATCATTAGGTATAAAATTTCTGGTATTAAGGCCTTGCACAAGTGGAACAGATTATAGCTGTGTGGCCTTCACATTTCCTACCTAATCTTGCTTGCTATATTTTCCTCTAGACTTTTCTAGACTTTGGAAGGAAAAAAAAAAAACTTAAATTTTATATGCATATGAAGTTTAAGGACCTTTAAAAAGCTTTAGTCTTTTGAAGTTTTATACTGATGCTTATAAAGCCAGAAAAATGCAATTATGGGCATGATTTTCATCAGGTCGAGCTTCAAGGGAAAGCAGAAGAAGAAGGGGAAGGGGAAATTAAAAACAAACAAAAACAAACAAAACATAAAAAGAAAGTAATATCTGAGTTTCTGTATTTTTTTAATTTTGGTTTAAAATTTAGAGAGTAAAAGTTCATTGATATCTTGGGAGTTTTTTGTTTGTTTGTTTGTTTGTTTGTTTGTTTTTTGCTGTTAACCAAAGCCATTCCTAAATTTGGCACAAACCTGCAAGCTGTTCTGGTTCAAAGTAGATCATAGGTTTATGCAGTAGGCAGAATAATACAAGCTTTTAGATAGCAATTAGAGTAATTTTCTCTATGTACACACATTTGAAAGCATGTTGCAAATTTTCCCTTGCGTGTTCAGAAGTGCATGTGCTGGAATAATTGTGTTTCACTGCTGCAGAAGTACCTTAACCCCTACAGGAGTTTAAATTCGCCAGTGCCACAACTGCCGTTGGCTGGCGGTGTTGGAGCCACGGCTTTTGGAGCTGAGACAGTCAAGCCCTTCAGGCATCCATCTTCAGATTTCAACCAATGTCTGCCCGTAAAAACACACACGGAAGAGAAGAATCAGTGGCAGGTTCTGTTTTGGGTAGTGACAGAGAAAAGGGAGATGTCCATCAGTAAGGATTTGCAGCCCGAGCTCTGAGTGTGTAGATGTGTTGATGGAGATTGGGTTGTGGGCAGGGGGCTGGACGTTTTCCATATGTGAGCCCAACACAAATCACAGAGTAGTTGGGCCCTGCTGTCAGAGCCTAAGTGTTCATCACAAAATTTAACAAGAGTAACACTATCTATAGCTTCTTGTAAAGTGGCAGAAGTGTGTGACAGTGTTTGGGATTAGAAGACTTTTATCTAAATCTCAAGTTTTGAAAGATAAGAATTAGTATCTTTGACCCCTTCCTGGGTTTGTGCAGCTTTGGTATCTTGCTGTATCAGTGTTAAATTTGTTAAAGGTGCTCAAAACTATCTCGAGGCTTGTGATAAGTAAGATAAGTCAGTTGAGTTGTGGGATGTTCGCTGTGTAGTAAGTTAGTTGTGGGGTGGCAGCGTTTCCCATGACTCTGGGAGAGTCGCTCACTAATCCAGGTGTTCCTATCTGGTCCTGTGTTCCTGTCAGGAGTCTTGGAGCACCTCAACACAGTATTCCAGAAAACCAAGTGATGTTACTTGCGAGTTCAATATCTAATTTAATGCTTAAATTGTTGATATCCTCCAAACTGGGTCGTTACTGTCAGAAGCTTAGCTGAAGCATCTGCTTAAATGCCATGTTTGTTGGAAAGCTGAAAAATAAAAGAAACCATTTGAAAATATGTATACATCCAATATGTAATAACGTTGTACATATGGTCACCTTTATTTAATGTAGATTGCCTATTGCAGCGGACCTATGCAATGTAAGTCCTTAGAGACATAGTGAGAGTTCTGAAAAGTATCTAGAAAAATAAAGTCTGTGAGGTTACAGTAAGGCAAAAATACTCAAAGCACTGATCTTCAAATAACATTTAAGTCAAGCATTTTTATATGCCCTACCTTAAACAAACACAAAGGAGAGTTTATATTTTAAAGACGTCATGTCTCTTATAAGAAGTGTGGCATTCCTAACTCTTTATATCATATAATTTATGGGAATTACTGGCACAATATAACAGGAAGAGTAAATATTTAGTTGGCACTGAAACGTTTGGGTGCTAGAGTCCTGTCTCTGCAGAAGTCAATGAAAAAGTTCTTGCTGTATCTAGGGTTGTGGCATTTCTGTTAGGCAGAGGCACAAAAGTTGTCGCTAAATGAGCTAACTTTATGCTCAGCAGAGCAAGATGAGCAAGTTCAAGGAATGTTCCTAAAAGGCACATACTTTGGTGCTACATCCAATACCGGCACCGACATCCTGAAGATGGCATTGTCACTGGTTTTTCGGGATGTTTGCAGGGACAGTTCATTTGGCAGCATGAGAAAATTTGGAGTGAAAACCTCTTGTTAGCAAAGAGAGCTGGATGAAGTGCAAGCCAAGGCCAAGTGATTCCTGTGCATCTACCGATGGGGCTTTCCCCCGGGGGCCTGGGCGAGCGTGCCCGGCTTCCTGCATTCATTCTCTCCTCCAGAGGCACTGCGGTGCGGGACACCCACCCTTCCTGCCACAGGCAGGCTATATAGGGCAGCCGTCGCCGAACACGTGGGAGATGAGGAAATGCCAAAATAGCAATGCTTTTCGAACAATGGAAGTCGCATAAAAATGTTAGTCCTTATGGCATAGCGCAGGCCTACGTGCTATTTTTGGCCCGGTAGCACTTACATAGTGCCCCTCTTTGTACAAGCCCTTGAAGATCACCCCGTTTCACAGTTAAATGCAAAAGGATCGAGAGTAATGGCCACGCGTGAAGGGTTCTGCCCTCGCAGGCTGCACAGCTAGGAAACGCTCCCGCTCCGTGGCGCAGTGATTTGCGCTGCATTAAGGCACGCTGGGTTTCCAAGCCATCCATACTCATTAGCAGAGGAAATTAAATGCAGGCTCCTGCCCGAGTGTGAGGGGAATGGGTAACAGCTAGCTGCAGCTAGTATGTGAATCACTTGCCCTTCTTAGACTCTAATGTTTCACACTTAGCTCTTATGCATCATTTGTAGGCTTTATCAAAATAGAAAGCACAGCCACGATTTCCTCCTGTCTTTTTATAAAGTAGGTGTTAGAAAAGGGTGGTGAAGAAATTCTGGGGCGTAAAACTTGAGCTGATTCATCTATTCTGTGGCATGCGAAATGTTATTGCTCAGGGCTCAGGCTAAATAAATGAATAAAAGCAACCTAAAGTACTAATTCCTTTAACACCCTTGAAGGCATGACGAGGATGAATTAGGCATAGCACCACTATCAGTAACTCCAAACAACACCCGCACCGACTCCAGCGTTTCCCCGTACTTACAAGCCTCTTCATGTTACTACTGAAACCAGCGTATTTTTAGAATAACACACTTCGGAAGAACACAGAATGGCACACGCACGTGCGCGCGCCCTCGCGCCGCCCATTTCAGAGTGCCACCCTGCCCGTTCGAGCGCTGCCAGCGCCCACTCCGCGTCAGGGACGAGGGGCCGGCGCCGCAGCCGCCTCGGTGCCTCCCCGGCCTGCAGGGCGTCCTGGCAGCCCCGCAGCGTCGCCGCAGCCGCGGCTGCTTTGCAGGAGGTGTTTTACCCGGTGAATATGGTGGCTGCTCTGAAAGGAATTTGTTTCAAAAACACAGCAAAGGAAAGCGATCTACCCAAGTGCCAAGAAAGCACATTAGTGTTTTTAAAGCTAAAAACCTGGAGTTTAACTGGAATTAATTAGGCAAGCACCTGCTCCTTTTTTTTCCCCTTGCTCTGAGTAAAATATAATACTAAAAAAAAATTGCCTATTAGCATGACTTTTAAAACTAGAGAGGTTTAGTGGCTGTATCTAAATGAACAACATACACATTAATGTTTCAGTAGAATAAGTCTTTGAAGTGATGAAGAAATGGCACTCCAAAATAAAACGTGCACGATAACGAAGCACAAACGAGCTACATAGCAGATGGCTCTATGGTTAATATGGCGATATTGCAGAAATATTTAAAAGCAATGATAGTGTCCTCCCCCTGTAGAGCACTAGGAGTTTTCCACATTTTTCCGCAGGAGGTATTCTTGCAATTTAGATTTAGTGACTAACACTGGAAATTTTTTTCGGATACTTTTTTTTGGCTCCTTCCAAATTTCACATGTAGCTCTATACAAACACTGTCTCTATTGAAAAGCAAGGCAAAATTGGAGCCAGTTGAGGGTTAGTTCTTAGCTGGTGATCATTGGCGTCCAGGACATTTACGTGTCCTTTCCATGGAGTAACTTGAAAGTACTTGAGGAACTTCCAAAGGCACTGTACTCCTGCTGCAAATCAAATCAGATCTTATCTGAAGATGATGATCTATGCTTTTTTCTATATATGTCCTTTAAATGTCTTTTTTTTTTTTTTTTTAAGGAATGAAAAGAAATATGTTAGCAGATACTGGAAAGAAGTGAAGGTTGGAGACTTTGTTCAGCTTCGCTGTAACGAAATTATACCTGCTGACATACTGCTCCTCTCTTCAAGTGATCCTGATGGGCTGTGCCATATAGAAACAGCTAACCTGGATGGTGAAACGAACTTAAAACAAAGACAGGTGGTGAGGAGATTCTTAGAGCTGGTAAGTTGCCATTCCTAACCCTTGCTTATAATACAAACTTGTTTTGAGTGAGTAAACTGCTCACCAGTGCACTCCACACCAGATAAATCTGCTTGTTCTAGTAGTGCTGATGAATTACTGTTATGTTTGTCATTAAAATACTAGCATTTGCCAACAGCTGACGTCATAATAGTAGCAAACATTTTACCACAATTTTTCCCTGAATTTGAATAGAAATTATTTGGGGCAATTGTGTGTGGTTGGAAAATATTGGGCATTTTTAGTGGCTTCTATTGTAGCTTGATTTTTGAAAATGCATTTTAACTGCCCTGTGAGAAGAAGATATTTTAGTAAGAACAACTACTTTTCCTGCCTGCAGACCAGGTCAGTTTCAATTAGGAATTCTGCCTAAAACTTCATGCTGCTGATTATTCCTCTAGCACTTAGAGCATTAAAGCTTGTAAGATTTAAAAGGATATCATGCATGCATGCTAGAGGTGTATGTGCTGAAAATTTGTTTTGCTGCTCTCTCATTATACTTATCTCTGCCCAACAGCATTGTTTTAAAACAAAGCAAAATCCAGAAGATCAGATAGTGTCGGCAGAATTAGAGGAAATTATCTGAAGTTTTATTTGATTTAATAATTTTATTCCATTAGTATTTATTTGTATGCCCTCTTCTCCCATCCCACTTGCCAGCTAATGCCAGTTTCCTGTGCTTTGGCCGGGATGTGAAAAAATACATCTTTTCTAAAACTCAGCTAGTAGTTCTTCTCATTTGACAGGTTGCTGTGGGAGTTTCTGTCCTCATGACTGTCATCAGAAGTGAGTACAGCAGCCTGTAATTGTACTGAGGTATATCAACATTAATGAAGCTATAATCCAACCAAAGGGATAAAAAACAGTGTGCCTTCCTAACTTCTTTATGTTGGGCAAAGTGTTTTTGTGGAAAGCTTGTGAAAAATGTGAGATAAAAACTTGTTTAATCATCAGTGATTCCCGCGTAGATTTTAGACATCACATGTCACTTGCCACTACAACGAGAGGCTTAACCACAGGCAAAATATTTCAGAAACTTTGCTTGTTCCCAGGCAGATCATTGGACTGCTTTTCAGAAGTCCCATCCTGCTCCCACTGAGGGGAAATTTGTCCCGGTGGGTAGAGCTCCAGGGAGATACTTAGATGATGTGGCCCAATTCTTTGCCAACATGGACCTCAGGCATGTTTTGCAGGCCAAAAACTAGAGGTTGTATATAGTGTGCTGAATACGAGAATGTTTCCATGTTCTCAGGTACAGTTATAGGCTAAGGACATATATCAAGGGTCCCAAAGCAAGACCCAAAGAGACACCAGCTCCCCCACTCTTTCACATTAGATGGTCAGATCTTTATGATTCAAGACCTTTTGACACACCACAATAGCTGATGGTGAACACAATAAACAGGATTTAAGTGTCCGAATACAGAACAACTCAAGATTGACTTTTAAGAGCCTTGTTGTCCAGAGGAATCTGTTGTCCATTGTTAAGTACCCAGGCCTCTCTGGCACCAGAGTCACAGTTCGGTGCTAGGACTGTGAGCCCAGATATTGAGGAGAACTCGGAAGCAACTTCCTCTTCCTGGGAGCCAAAGATGTGTGTCCCAACCATCAGCTGTGGAGTCACACTATCTGTAGCCCAGTGAATACATATATGCAATGTATATATGCATGTATTTCTGTGCAGGAATACTGAGAGGAGCTACCCCATTCTAGTGATTCTAGTCATTGGCATATTTGTTGAGGTTTGAATCGCTGATCCAAGCAAGGCAGATGATAGAGAGTTTAAATCTGTGTCTTTTACATAACCACTAAGCCTGTTGTGTGTAAGCAAGTGAGTACAAGTGTCATTTCCTCCTCTGTCTAGGGAATCAAGGCTAGACTCATGTCCCACACTGCTCAGCGCACCAGGGCGTTTATGGCTTGGCTTATGTGACTTATCCTGCTTTGCAGAGTGTCATCTGAGCAGGAATTCTGAGGAAATCAATTGAACGTAGAGATATCTTTTAGTCAGCATTATAGACATCTCAAACTCTTTGAATTTTCAGACTATGCACCTACTGTACCTCTGTTCCCTATGTTATAATAAGAATATGACATTTAGCTTTCTCAGAAGCATGATCCCAAACGTGAGGCTAAATAAATCATTAGATCACGAGATACCCAGGTGCAATAGCAGTAGGGTCCGTAATAAATTAGCAGAGGTTAAACTGGGTTCAGTGACAAAAAGCTCATTCATTTCAATGAAAGCAGGACTAGGCCTCAAGAAGTCCAGTACTGAAAGAAAACTTGAAAGAAAACCACACATGACTACCTCCCCTCTCCTAAAATAGCCAAGAAAGCAGGAAATATCCAAGCCCTGGTTCCTGTGTCAACTGTGTTGTAGGCAAAGTGCACACCTGCAAGTTCTGAATCCTCAGCAGCTGCAGCATCACAGAGCCTCTCTGCAAAAGCATCGCCCAAGTGCCCCAGCAGAAAACCTGCCATCCTCGTGAAAGTCTTTGCCTGTCTGAGCCCCCTGTTAACTTGTGCAGCACCCTCCCTCCACCCCCACTAGCAGGGGTAGGGGCTTAGTAGTTCTTGATGCTGTTGCCCTGATGAGGGACACTCAGTGGTGGGATAGAGGGAGCCGGCTGGGAAATGCTGGATGAATCAGCCTCAAAGTCAAATGTTATGGAATATAACATTTAGGCCTGTAGTTAGCGGTCTCCCCCAGGGGTCAGTCCTTGGTCCAGTCCTGTTCAATTTATTCATCAATGACCTGGATGAAGGCACAGAGTGCTCCCTCAGCAAGTTTGCTGATGATACCAAACTGGGAGGAGTAGCTGATAAACCAGAGGGCTGCACTGCCATCCA
>VZSV01000019.1:3139396-3209012 GCA_013398735.1 Nothocercus julius | reverse complement strand
AGTTCCACAGGAACTTAAGGAACAATTTCTTGACAGTGAGGGTGCCAGAGCCCTGGCACAGGCTGCCCAGGGAGGCTGTGGAGTCTCCTTGTCTGGAGATCTTCCCAACCCGCTTGGACACAAGTCCTGAGCCACATGCTGTAGGTGACCCTGCGTGTGCAGGGGGGTTGGACTAGATGATCTCTAGAGGTCCCTTCCAACCTTAAGGATTCTATGATTCTGTGATAATGGTGATGCCTGTTTCTTGGGCTGAAGTTCAGTCCTTGTCTGGATGTCCTGGTGGAGAGGGCTTATTGGTAGAGCTCATAAAACACTTGGGAAGACCAACTTTTTTTGTACCAAATGCAGACCATCCTTTTTAGCAAACCTCAAATGAATTTGTTCCTAGAGCCCTTATAGGACCTCCATCCTGACCCATTCACACTTTGGACAAGAATACCTTTATATTTTTGTGTTATCATTGTACTCGGCTGAATAACTCTTGGTAACTCTTTGATACTGTCTCATTCTACAATACTGGTGTTCGAGCAGGAAGACAAATACAGATTATGTCGTCCTAGCCCTCTCTTTCTCGCACTGCCAAACTCTTCCCCACCAGCCTTACAGAATGACGAACTCAATCATGTAGTTTATCATAGAACAAGAAACAAAGAATTTTTGGAAGCTTCTTCTTAGAATACCAGCTGCCCATAGCGGGCTTTGAATAATGGCTCTGTAGCAGTTCCCCAAGAATTCAAAAAAAGCTGTGTTGTAAAGCTTGGCATTTCTGTGTTTCTTGTATGAACTAACTGATTGCTTTTGAGCACGTGCCTGGGAAGTAGGTCGATAAACAGTAGCTATTTCTATACTTATAGCTCTACTGGGCATGGGAAAAGAGGGAGGGTAGTCACAGTTGTTTTAGGCCACTTTTATACTTTACTAATTCTGTCACGGCCTTGTGCCCACCCATGCAATTTACAGTCCCACAGATCTCCTGCAAGCTGCATTCCTGAGAGAGCCTGGTTACCAGTTTGGAATAGCTGAAGTGCAGTGTGCTCTGGGCAGCCCTCTTGCAACCACAGCACACTCCCCAAATGTCCTTTCAAGAAGAAAGCAAGCCCAGAGCTATTATGTTGGGCAGAGCTGCCCTCTGCAATGGTAGCTCTTCTGGCAGCACAGTCTGAAGTATCTTTGTGTGTCTCATTTCAGTACCAGCAGTATGTATGATCCATAGTCACAGAGTGTGAAATGGCTTAGAGTTCACCTCTTGCAAACCTTTGCTTGGAAAATACTGTCCTGTCACAGGGAAAGGCAGTGATCTTTTAGCCTGACTCTGGAAGCAGCAATAAGCAATTATAGGAGCAGTTCCGTATCCTTGTCTCTAGTGTTTTGCAGGCATTATTATACTCTAAACACACGCTCAGAAGATCCAAGATCAGCATTTGCAGGATTGGGTTAGACCTCTCCAGTTGTGAATTCCAAGAAACTGTTTTCCTTTATAGCACAAGTGACCAGAGATATTGTGGTTTTGGGGGTCTTTTTTGGTTTTTTGTTTTTTTTAGCACCACTTTGATTTATCTTAAGTAATTTACAGTAGAATGAGAACATATTGCTTGTTAGGTTTCTGTTACACATTTCACATTTCATTCACATTTGTTAATGAATGTGATCTGACACAAAACTGTGCTTTTTGTACACAGTTCTGCATCCTATTGATGAACAAGCTGTACGGTTAGTCACTGATGTATTCCTTGGTGGCTGTAAATCTTGCATGTCTGAAGACTCTAGTCTGAATGTATACATTGTTGCTCTACATTCACAATAATCAGCTAGCAAATAAACAAATCAATAGGTTAAAAAAAAAAAAAGAAAGAAAAAGGAGATTTTCAAAGGCCTTTACAGATTTTCACCAGAGACTCTGAATCTGGTCTCAATCGCCAGATAGTACAGTGATGTTATGTTTTAAAATGTTTAAAATAGAAATATACTCTCTTTAAAGTCAAAAGGGTAGTAAATTGTCTTCACACTGAAACACAGATCATATCTGTGTGTGCAGCATGAAACACCAGAGATAAGCAAGGAGCAAATACTTCACTGAACCCGTAGTGAGTGATATAAGGCTGCTGGCATTGACTGGTAAGCATCTCTGGAAAAAAAGAAAAAGAAGTGTTTCTTGGTATGACACCAGTTTCCTTCTCATTTCCAACCCACCCTCGCTGCTGTCCAGTCACAGCAGCCATTTCTGGTGTACTCAGCCTAATAGGAGACGCGTTATGAAAGGAGAATCAATGTGTTTTCTGTATTCCTCAGCGGGCTGTTTTGCCACCACACCCTCGTAGCTGCTTATGGAATGTTTTACGTGTGCACGGAGCGTTTTGTCAGCCACACTGCACAGAGCGGATAAGCAGATACAGCTCTGACTGCAAGGGCTCAATCCTCCCTTTCAGGTTTCATAAGCTTGATTTAGGATATTTTGATAGCATGAATCTAGACTCATGAAAAACATTTACATTTTCTTGCTGCCTTGTAGTACAAAACAAACAAAATACTCCCCTGTTTTTACTCAGTGTGTCTTTTAACAAAATCCACAAAGACTCAGTGTGGATTCTGGAGCAGCTTATGGTTTATTAACCACTGGCCATGTCGGGCATGTTTATGTGGAAAGCCTCAGTTCAGCTAAGAGCGAAGCTGAATCCAGCGGTTGCCACCCCTTTTGAGAAGACACACGTGTCCCTCTGAGAGCTGACAGGGTATAGCCCTCTTTTTTTTTCTTGCAAGAATATGTCTTTGTTGAAAACATATTTGTACTGCCATGACTAAACAAGTTTAGATAAGCCTTGCAAATGGCTTTGTGGCTGCTTATTTATTTTGTCTAAAAAAAAAGCACTTTTGAATTTGGTGTCAGCCCGCTTGGGAGGGTTCGCTTGCATACAGGCTAGCAGCAAAATAACTCATCAGTCTGACTTGCTTGCAGGTCGGTATGTCCACACTTGTGGAACACATGTAAACTCAGAGCGTGTGCTGACTGCAGATGTTTTTGCACTTCTGCCCCAGTCTGCAAGCTGGTCTGAATGAAGAGGTTTAGCTTTCATTCCAGCCCTGCCTGTTCTTGCACAGCGTTGGAGACACACTCAGTACAACCGGCCTTAGGAAAAGAGTCCCACAGTTCATTCCGGGCATTACACTGTCTATCCTGTCTCTTTCCATGTAAGTCCTAAGCAGAAAGTGATCAGAAGAGATTTTCCTGGAACGAATGCACTCGAAGTCTTACTGTGCTGGTGCTGCACTGCATGTAAGTTTACGTCTCGAGGAGGGCAACTCTTGCTCTTCGGGTGAAAACAGATCACAGGGCAGACGCAGCATCGCAATGTGGATGTTCACTTTGCATTCAAACTCTATTTCTTTCAGCTTTTCTCCCTCAAAAAATAAAGTTCTGGTAAACACTAAACTGAACTAAAATTTCTCATGCAGCCATCTGCATGGGTAAAGTAGCCCAGTTTAAGAGAATAGCTGAAGTTAGATGAGCACAACTCTCAGGCAAGACTAGCTTTCATTTCACCTGCTGGTCTGAGCTCTCTACAGGGTCTACCAAAGCAACACAAGCACAGGCACGGCCCCGTCGCTCCTCGTCGCACTCGTGCACTCGCACACACATCTGGAAAGAGCCAGCTCTCTACATGCATCCACCGGAAATTAGCAGGAACGATACTGTACTATAACCAAGTAAACATGGATTAATGAGTATACTTGGTCTCGTTTAGATTGGGAGTACTTTGAAAGGATGGGTGTCCCTGCTTGAGCAGGGCGGGTGGAGTGGGTGATCTCTAGAGGTCCCTTCCAACCTCAACCATTCTGTGATTCTGTGATTCTGTGAATGAGGCCACATGAGCACTAGAGACATTTCTAGCATCTTTTTTCTTTTTTTTCTTTTTTTTTGTGGTCGTGCCTTGTGCCTTTCTTTTTGCAGTATTTTGAAAAGGTTCACAAGGCTAAGAAAAGTGACTTGAAAATTCCAGACATGCACATGTTAAAACAGCAGATTAGTGCTCCATCCCACACACATTGCCAAAATTAGATTTCCCTGAGGGAGAAGAAAGTTTAAAAAAAAAAATCCAAACAAATAAAATAAATGTTTTTTCCCTATGAACTACCAGCATATTAAACTAAAATTATTTTTTACATTTTAGTTGAATCTTTTAGTGAAACGGGTCTTTTAAAAATTCCCAGGCATGGGCATCTGGTTATGTAGGCTTTTTGTGTTTCTTAGTGTAAAATACCAGTATGTCAAACACCATGAAAACCTATGTTGAGTTCAGGCCTTTTTTTTTTAATTTTTTTTCTGATAGAAGTGAAATCACTATGAAAAGCTCAATGTTGATACTTCTTTTTAATTTTTTTTTTTTTTTTTGAATAATACCATGTTCAGAAGCAACTTCTGTGGAAAACAAGGTGGACATCTTCAGTTAAAGATGAAGCATCTGCTGTCTAGCAGTGGGACAGATGTATCACAGCTGTATGCAGAATGGCTTATTGCAGTGCAATGGTTTGGCACTCCCATGTTAGCCAAAAATCCTTCGGAAATGTTAAGAACAGTTTTTCACTGTGGTGTTTTGCCGTGGCATTTGTGAGCAGCCTAGGAAGGCAGTCTGGTAGCAATTAGAGGGGTGAGGGGAAGGATACACATTTTGAAGAACTAAAGAATTCTGGTTCGCTTCCTGTTTGGTTTGGTTCACGCAAGATCATCTCCTCTTTATAGTTGCCGTTGAGCAGGTGTCCAAACTGCAATTTTGATTGTCAAGAGAGGCTTATTAGAGGGACAGATGATTTGAATAACAGTATCAGAAACTTCTGGATACCTTAATTGAAGCATTGCAGGGGAAAAAAAAAAAAAAAAAAAAAGAGCCTGGTTTGCACAGGTGCTGTCCTTAATTTTTGCCACTGATATTGGCTGCTTGTTTTTGTGTGTGACAAATCTAAATTTGAACACAGGGTAATCTGTAGGGTAATCCTTCCTGTGCTGGTGGAGCATGCTGAAGCCCTGTGAGGAAATGTGTCCTGCCTGTGGCTGTGCTGCGCCTGACCTCTACAGAGGTGGCAGGTTTCAGTCTCCACATGACACCTCTCGCATCTCTCCAGTCCTTTGTTGCTGTGAAGGTGTTAGAAAACAAGAAAGCCTTTCAAGTCTGTGGAAAAAATTGAAATGCTATGCTGCTTTCTTCCTACAGAGAAATGAAAATAAATATGTACATTTAAGTCAAGTTAAGAAGAGGTTTTCCCAATCACATCTTCTTTTCTTATTTGCTTGTCATGACTTTTCTAATCTCCTAGCCTAATTCAGTATTACTAAACAGAAGTTTTATTTCTGGGGGCTGCTTAATCTTTAGTCTGGCAGTGGCTTGTCAGCTGGGAGAGTGAAATATCTGGAATATTTGTTCTCAGAAATTATATGTCTTCCTCAGATGCTGAGAAGTCCTGATTTTAGGGAGAGGAGATTGGAGCTGGAAACCAGCTTGCTTTCCACAGCAAGAGGGTTCACAATATTAAACTGTGTGTAACCCTAGCAATGATGGCTTTCCTTTGGAAGCACCAAGGTGGAGAAAGAGCCTTTTTCTGCCAGAGCAGCTCGAGCAACAGTATGAGGAACTCCCCTGTTTATCTCAGCATCTAGATTGTGAACCTAATCCCACTTCTCTTTTCTACACCTCCTACCTTCCAAGTCCTTTACTTGTTTTCATACCAATAAGGCCACAAAGAGCAGTAAAAGTTTGCACTGAAATGCTCCTTACATGGGAAGTGGCTGACCATCTGTCTCAAAACTGTTATTTCTATAAATTCATGAAAATTTCCATTCTTTGGTTATGCTCAAGTTCGCACTTTCAAGGTCTGCTATGACTAATGTTGGTTTGACACTTTATATATGCACGCATGTGTGTGTGAGAGCAAAAGAAGGCTATGGGTGCCCTGTAGACAATAAGATGATGTGAGAAGATACTGCCCTCAGCATGTGTAAGTATAGTGCTTATATTTCTGTCTGGTTTTGAAATAAAAACATCAGTTATGTGTGCGAATTTACAGACAGCAGTGCTAGTATTTCTTCCTGAACCACTATTCCCTTCTAAAAGCAAGAGAATTTGATGTTTAACCTACAACACAGGTATAAATTGCCATGAGCATTGCAACCTTCTCCTTAATTTTCCAGGCGTGTTTGCCTGTTAAATTTTTGGTCTGACTTGATTAGATAGCAGTTTGAAAAATATCCCTTATGGCTAAGGTATGCTGATATGCCTGCACTGCCATGTGCCCAGTATGACTGAGATCACAGGGGTCTGACTTACTGGGGGTTGAAGAGTAGCAGGAAGGGATAAAAAGGCCTTTATCCTGCAGGTAACTACATGGGGATGGGTTACGTCAGCTACTAGGCAACAAATAGTAAATGGCATAAATGCTGCTGCTCCACAAGAACTTCTTCCGAGATCGTTAATTTAGGTTCTGGAGGATATGCCTGAAAATGACATGAAAGAAAAATTACACAATTAAGCCATTTTGCATTGCTCTTCTCCCTGTTGGGTTTACTCCTGACATTTGTTTTTTCCATTTGCAGTTCCACACCTCACATTTATTGAATTCTTATAAAAAGTATTTGCATAAGGACCCAGAGGAGAAGATAGCTAGTGAAGGAAGTCTGCTGAGGTGTAGTGGACTCCACTCTTCCCCTGATTCCACACTCCATATTCAGGCATGTTTTAAGTCCACAGTTACTGAACAAGGTGCAGGGAGTTATTGAAGACAAGACCCAAGCAGGAACTCCATAACCCTTGTGCGTGCCTGAAGTGTGAAGCTGGCTACAGAGCTGAAGAGGGAAGTGAACCTTACTGTCTAACCTGACGATACGTGCTGCTATGTGCACGTGCCCCCGTGCTCGTTTCCCAGCACTGCTCTCCAGTTGTGCAACTGCCAGCGCTCTCAGGATTTGCTTTTCACAAGGCACTGCAAAGTACTGGTGTCTGCAAAGGAAAAAAAAACGCTTTCGAGAAGGCACATTTTACTGTGCTTCTGAAGTCTTTAGCATGTTGGTTTAAAAGGTATTTGTTCAATAAAACAGATAGTGGGTGAGAACAGAGAGATCACACAGGCAAACTCCTACCCCAAGCTCTTACCCCAAAGTGTTTTGCAGCTCTCTTAGCTTCCCTTCTGTGCTCTGCATGCCAACCACAGCCTTGCTGTTGTCAGATTGACTGTTAATCTTCACATTCTCTCCTCCTAGCTATTTCTAGGACAGAAATAGCTGGGATTAAGTGGGGAAGGTGCATTCTTAATGCTGTGTTTGCATTAGGAGCGTTAGTAGAGCAAGCATGCGATGGTGAGTGTTGTTACAGGATACAATTTCAAGGAAAGACTACATGCTAGTGCCCAACTTGGAGAACTTTCATAGTTATATAACCTTGCATTAAAGACTCTAATGTGGAAAGACTGACAAAAGTGTAACAATACTGATATGAGAGTGCTGCTCTATAATATTGGAACGAAAGGTCTGTTTTCTCAAGGACTGCTTCTTTCCCCTGCACTTCCCTTCAAATGGTGAGGTCTGGCATCTCTCAGGAATCTGGGAGGTTGCTGGGTGTTACAGTTTTTATCTCACAATCAGATTTAGCTCAAATCTTTGGAACAATTCTTGCACATAATGGCTTGAAGTGTAAACATTGTTTCATCTAGATTTCATGCCTTCAAGGTGAGATGGGCACATCAAGTCTTTGGCACACATAACTACATCCTGGCCCTGTAGCATCTACTGGTAGGTTTTACTATTCGTAAGAAAATGCTCCGTCACCAACCAGCCACTCTCTATGCCATCATGAAAGTCTTTACCTAGAGAGGCTGTGAAGTCTCCTTGTCTGGAGATCTTCCAAACCCGCCTGGCTGCCACCCTGTGCCCTGTGCTCCAGGTGTCCCTGCTGGAGCAGGCGGATTGGACTAGATGATCTCTAGAGGTCCCTTTCAAACGGCTGTGATGATTCTGGAGTTCTGCTTTTTATTTGTGAAACAGTGTAAGAGCGGTACTTGGCATTTCTCTCTTCTTCTTGAAGAGTCTTCAAGAAGAAAAGTCTTAACTTTTCCTATTGCTTTTTCTGGCAGAACTTCATCCCGCAAGCAGTCTGACTTGCCTACTGCCCAGGATGAGAGCATGAGAAGGTCAAGGAATATATGGAAGCTCACACGAGCTATGGTGCTACCAAACTAAAATGACTGTGCAGTACTTAGGACACTAAGCAAATGATTTTTTTTTTTTTTTTTTTCCCTAGCAGTTTTGAAGCACAGCAGGAGCTGGAAACACCTCCTAAAAGGGGCGAACTCTGCAGTGTGGAGGGCAGCATCTCTCTGCAGACTGTGCAGGCAAAGCCAGGAGAGGCCGCTGGAGGAATAGGGCATGCTGTATGCTGAGCAGGCTTGGACTGTGGCTTCGTTCAAAAGCTGAGCTCACGTTGAGGTTGATTCCTATGGATTAGGAACCAGCCATTCATTTATTTCAGTATCTTGGCCTTTGGGACAGGGAGATAACTCTTTCTTAATTGTTCCGATCTGGATTCATATCTCAGCCTCTGTTTCCTGGCCAGTGCCTGCAGTGCAATACCCAATGAACCGTCTCATTCACATCACTATCATTTCAATGTGTTGCTCAGGACTGCCATCATCCTAAGGGACATTAGAGTATACAATGTTGTATATGCACATTTACAACATTGTTAGCATTTTCTTTTGGTGTGTTATCTGCGGCTGACTGAAAGCAATTTCTTCAGCTGGCTGTCATAGAATTATTGAGGTTTTCGTAGGCCTACAAACAGCACAGTTTTTCCTACCAGGCTGAATGTTCTGCTATTCCTTCATAATATTTTCTACTTTTACTTACGTCAGCAAGAGGCAGATCAGCACCCTAATATGTATTTGGCTTGCTCAGCTGTTCCAGTGTTTCTAAGTACTGAACATCTCTGTTCCCTTTAAACAAACACTACTGAAAAAAATCCAATTATAGTAGTAGTTGTCAGTGTAGAAAACAAAGCTATTAAGTTCTGATGTACAGCTAGATCTCTTTAATTCCTAAATAACATAGATCAAACTGTTTCTTCTTTTTCTTGTGAATTAGTGGCATAGATAAATTCTGCCAGGGAGACTAAGGCAGTTTAGACATTAAAACATTTCACTGTTTTTGTATATAAACTGTCTTCATGCTTTCGATACATAAAATCAATATGTAATTCCAGTTGCACATTAATGAAAGGTCAGATTAATTTTATATGGTAAATGCAGGGTACTGCTATATAAAGCAATAATAGATGGACCATTGCATTAGGGGGATAAATTTTTATTGAACTTAAAAGCTTTTAAACTGGAAAGCTATGTTTCTGGGTGAAGCAGATTTTTGTCTATTTAATATTTTCCTTGAGTTGTCCCCGTGACTCCATTTCTTTCATCTCTGCCCAGATGTACAAACCCAAGCAAATTCCAGACCACTCATCCATCAGTTTTACTTTAGTGAGAAGTCTGTGTAAGAGTCCCACCACGTCTAGTGAATAGAATATGATAAGCAGGTAACTGTCCCTCTGACGCAAGGACATTTTGGTGTATTTATGCCGTCCTAGCATGAAAAGAAGGATCAAAAACCACACGGAGGTTTCTGCAACTGTAAAGTAGGGCAGAAGAAAAAAAGAAAGCATTTTAATAGTATGCATTATTAATAACACTAGCAGGCCATTAAAACACCCATACACCGCATGTTTAATGAAGGGGAATATGTTGTTTGAACATGGTGTAACTGTCAAACTAACTCATCTGGCAGGGCAGCATGTTTTGCTCCTTGAGCTATGACAGTCTGGTGAGGTTGCCAGCAGAGTGGGGTAGGTTGGTATTTAGCTGTAGGGATTCAGAAGGATGTTACAGCTGAGGCTCCAAAGTCGTGCTGGGGAGAGCTAAATGGAGTCTCCTTTTTTTGTGACAGATTTATGGAGTTACTTGATCTCCCTAGCCATTGCTTCCCAACTCATCCACAGCCACCGGAGTCATATGGGGCAGGGGTTTTTGCTAAGGGAAATTTTGAAGAAAACACCTTTTCTTTAGCATACCATTATGTTTTACTCTCCTGTGTACATTTCTGGTTCCCTCAAGAGACACAGCCCCATTATCGTGGATGTCAAGTTATTGTTTTAAATGAAACTCTTTATCTGCTTTAATTAGTTTCAGTAGAGCATTAAAGCCGAGTCACAAAATCCTTTACATCTGCAATTTAACTTTAATTTGAAGTTCAACTTTGAAGGAATCAATATTAGCAAATTTCTGCTGTCTGCCAAAGTCTGCTTATATAAGGAAAATAGGTTTTCCCACTGCTGCATTTAGAATAGGAAAAAAAAATCCTAAAATTTAAGAAACTGAAGTAAGATTTATAGGTAATTTATCGAAGTTTTTTCTAGGAAGAAAACTCCTGAAGAAAGAAAACATGGTCTATGGAATCCTTGAATACATTAAATTCCTACCAAAAGCAAGTACTGTCTGTCCTTTTGACAAGTTTCAGCCTTTCAGAAATATTTACGATTTCCTAAAAGGTCAGCAGTTTTTCAGAGGAAGGCAGTGAACCAGCTTAGGTTACTTTGGTGAAATCAAAATGAAAGTCAGATATTTGAGGAAAGAGGGGTTCTGACTATTGAATCAGATCTCTTTGCTCCCCTTGGCCCCCCTTTTTTTCTCTTTTTTTTATTTTTTTGTTGTTGTTATGCCACAATGCAGGCTAAGAATCAGGAGTCAAGCAAGAGGTTGTTTTCACTCACGTGTGGTATCTTTTTCTTCAGTAAGTTCATTATTTCATAATGCAGAAATCTGAAGGGTCTATATTTAAGGTGGGATCACTAAAAAGGAAATCTTAGCACTGGAGTGAAGTGATTTAATAATAATCAATGACTGAAAGCTTCCAAACCATATGGGAAGAAGTGACTGAAACATTTGCTTCATATTTTTCAGGACGGTGTTCTGACTTAACAGAACTGTGTTGTATCATGATAGGAGCAGCAACAGGTCCCCAGTGTTTTGCTTGGCCACACATCACTGGTCAAGGCACACCACCAAATTTATCTTCCCATTCCCCCTGCGCAGGCCTGTGTTCATTCAGTTATTCTGGCAACATTTACTGACCAGCCTACTGTTGCTCCAGGGGAAGGGCTACCAGACACACTTTTTTGTGTTTACACTTCAAAGAAATTTGTATACTGTAGTCAGTATATGTGCAGTACATCTTGGTAGCCCTGTTGTACTGTTACATGGCTCTGATGCCATTATCATGGTAGAAAATTGAAACTCGACTGAAGGAGAGACATCAGGCTGAAAGACCATCAGCACACAGAGTTGGAGCCCCTATGAACGATGCTTGCGGCTGTGCGTGCTGTGTCAAAAAAGCAGCGACAATACCTAACATGTGGAAGAGAGCTACAGCAGTCGCGATGAAGGTAGTCATTTAGCAGAGCCTGCAAGTGCTAAGATGGTGCGAACAGCATGGACGGGGAAGTTTATACTAGTTCTATTAACCTCCAAAGAACTGGAAACGAGTTCACTTCCTTTTTCAGCTTCACAAAGCCAAACTCATATTTCATGACTCCTAAATACCGTCCATCTTTCATATTGTAGCTCTTTCACAGTCTCAAAGAGAATTTGAGGTTCATTGGAATGGATGGGGAGAGCACAAGTGGAAATATGATTGTGCAGCCTTAGGGTATTAAGGCAGGAGGAGAAGCCTTTGAGTTCTGGCTGCTGTTTCTTATTTTCTTTTAAAGAAATTGGATATGCTTGACTTTGCTTAGACTTTGGCATACATGGTCAGCCTTTTCAAAGTCAGCACTCACTGAAAATGGTATACAAACTTTCTGGCCCTTCTTTTAGATTTCTTGTTTCCCCAAGTGGCCCTCAGGTGTCCTTTCAAAGTTTTCTACATTTTCTTAATATTAACGAGTTCGTGTTTCTAATTAAGGCCTACTTAGCAGTAAGAACTCTGCATTAAGTGCAAGCAAGGTATTTTATCTTAGTCATGTTTTGCAGGGGCTCATCCTCAGAACTAGTGCTCAGAATTAAAATCTACATTGTAGCAAAGGGAAAACAAGTTAAGGAAAAGATCTGACTGACATGAACATAATCTAGTTTGGCATTTGCCCTGCTACAGTTCTGTGAAATACTTGAGGTAGTTTACTTGCAGTCAGCAAATATCTCCCAGGTTTTTATCAACTGGGAAGTCAGTTGTTGTTCAAATCAACAGTGCGCAAGGCACAAGTTTGGGAGATATGCAAAGGTATCATATAATAGATTCAGTTTCAGAACAGAAAGAAATGCCTCCAGCTGTTTTTTATGGATGACGTCATCTTGCTGATGTGCACTGGGAGAGCCCAAGAACAAGAAATAAGTTTTCAGGGAAATTAAGCACTGGAAAACCTCAATACAGATCCAGTGAGGAAAAGCATGTACCTTTTCATCCCTCTTGAGATTCGGGCAGCTCTAGTACCCAGCAGTTCTCTTAGGGAAAAGCAAAACACAAAATTAGGCACATCAGGCAATTGCTGTACAAAGTTCTGGGAAAGTGCTGAGCTTGACCATATTTTATTGTGGGGGGTTTCTGTGTCTTAACAGTGACAGAAGGATTCCCTATAAGACAAAAATAAAGTGGTGGCAGAGTATTTATTTTTTTCATGGACTTGTACCCAGGAAACAACACAAATGATGCTTTGGGCAGTATAAAACCAACACTATTTCTTTACCTTCCTTCTAGTTACAGCTTCCCTTAGCTGTTAATACATGAGAGAAGCATCATGGTTTGCTTCACTTGCTGCTGAAGTTTGGCTAACAGCATAAACAGGAACAAAAATTGGATCTTCCTAAAATCTTATGTTGACTTTGTGCTTCTTTATAACTGCTGAAAGCAGTCACACATGGGTAGTGTTTATGTTTTCGCCCATTTACAAAAATACACTTTTACATCAAAATGGTGTCATCAGCTGTAATATAATACAGTGTATATCTACACTTCCATTTCAGAAGGAAGCAATGGAGCTATTTGATTTATTAATAAAACAAACAACTCTTGCAATAAATCAGAGTTTAGCAGCTCTGTTCCCTTACGTAAACTACTATTCTAATTGGATTTCTTCCTCAGAGATACTATCTGGGTAAAGACCGTAATCACATATTTCAAGTTAATTGTAACAGAACACAAATACACAGACAGCTAGATGTCATGATAAGGAACTTTTCGTTCCGAAACTGAGTCATAAATGAAAAGTGTCCAACAAACAGAGCAGAAGGAGTATGTTGTATAGTAGTGGTGTGGAAGTAGGGTAGGTTTCGTCCTGTCTGATCTTGACAAGCACTTTGTTTTGTGAAGACTTTAGCTCTGTGTTTTAAAGGTTTAGGGTTTTTTTAGGTTTTTTATTTATGAAGTTATTTGTTTTGTTGTCAGCTATTCCTGGGAGAAAGGAAATGCAGTCTATAAACTTCCAATTGCTGTAGGAGTTAATGCGTCCATACAGCGCTGAAACCAGGCTCTCTTTGCTGAGTTCAGCAGCCACGGAAAACCTTCATTTGATTAGGCTGGCCTTGGCTATTGAGTGTCTCTCAGATTCCCTCTGAGGCATTCATCAAAGGTATTAAGGGTTTTCTTTTTTTTAAAAAAAAAAAAAAAAATGCAGTGCAAATGTGTGTGAAACAAACTAGTGCTTCTAGCATTGCTGCATGTGGTAATAAAAGACAAAAATAGTTCCCTTTCCCATCCAGGCTTTTCCCTCCAATTTGTGAATGCAATTCAAACTGCAGTGGTGCATCTCCTTTAACACAGCATTTAGGCAGACAGGCAGTATGTTTGAAACACCGTGAGTGAAATTTGTATGTTGCTTTTCCTGCACTTTTTCTTCTGCGAAGAAGCATGCTGAGGCAGGGAAGGGGAAGAAGATTGTGCTCTGGGGCAACAGAGCAGGTGCTCCGCAGACAACACAGATTTTCCCATCCTGACAACCTTTGGCATCCCTTGGAAGAAATCACCTTCTACAAAAAGCTCAAGCGAAGCCGGCTGCTAGTGCCGTGACTCTGCAATGGGAACCTTTCACGCCGGAGGCAGGACACGGGCACAGCACACAGTTTGAGTGCTGGGTAGCAGATTTGTGATGCCGAGGCCTGAAGGCTTCCCACGGCTCTTGTGAGCAGCGAGCGAGGCCCTCCTTGGCATTGCGAACGTCAGGCTGTGCCTGAGGAATGCGGTCGGAGAGGATGGATGGGCAACTTTGCAAAATCTGCCTCGTCCTAGAGCCTAGCGATGTGTTAGGAGCTTCCCTAAAGTGGACTGTTCCTGAGTGCTCCCAGCACCAAACTTGAGGCATCAAAAAAAAATTAAGGCTGACCAGGAATAACTTCTACTGAGCTTAAGTAGCAACAGCATGTGGTGCTGAGAAGGCCCTCCGCATTTCTTGCCAAGGCTCGGGTACCTGCCTGCCTACTCTGACATAATTTAGGAAGTCTGAGTCTCAGCAAAGCATTCCCTTTCCTTGTTCAGAGCTGCCTGATGGTTTTACTATCATTTTTTTTTCCTGTTTACAAGCTGAATTCAGCATCTAAATGTGATTCTTTCCTCCAGTGGGCTGTAGCTATCTCTAGGTGACAGCCAGTCTTCGTGGTTCTGTTATCATCTCCTGTTTCTTGAAAATACTTCAAAGGTTTCCCAAGGTGTCAGGTGTGGGTGGTTTGAAACGTCTCCAGTTCAAGTCTGTAAGTTTGTCTGTCTTCCAATCATGGTTGGTAGAAAAATAAAGGAGGGATTTGATGGTGATACTGATATATCCTCTAGTTCTTTTGCCTGTTATTTAATACCTGTTTTCTTTTTGTTCTTCTGAGTGGAGTTGATTTTAAAAATATATGTTGGTTTTTTTGAGATACCTGTGTTTTTCAGAGAAGCTGCCAATAAAACTGTGTTATTGTCCTTTGAGTACTGATCCTGGGCTGTTCCCTTAATGTGGTCTAAATGAGTGTGCTCAGTAGAACCATTATAAAAACATAACACTTGCAGTGTTACCACTGTTGAAAACTTAATAATGTGTTGATCCACTGTTAGTTTTTTTCATTCAGAAGGGGTGTGGGGCCGTTTTCTGAAGGCTTTCCTCATTGACGAAGACAAACAGCTGTCTCAGCAGCACCAAAACTGCTCACCTCTACTGCTTTCGCTGTGTAGTTTGTTTAGTCTGGCCCATCCATCTTAGTTTGGAAGACAGAAGAACCTTGATTTTTGTTTAACAAAATTAAATAATTGTGCAGTGATAGGACATTTTCCTCAGGCACAAGAGCTTTGTAACTCTGGGTAAAGTCTTATATACAGAGTTAGCAAAAATACCACCTTCAGACTAATTAGCTAGAGAAGCAAGAGGATTTTTCAGTGTTAATTAGGAAAAAGATATTCTTCTCTAGGTGTCTAATTTTCTGTAGTAGATTAATTTATCTGTGTTGGTATAAAGCAATTAAGAAGTCTTGTTAGAATTTCAAAAACTCAAAACCGACAATTTATTGGCTGATGTTGTCCTAGATTTGCAATAGCTTCGCTTGAACGTTAAATATAGTGAAACTTCGGAGTATTTTGAGCCTTCCTAGAGAAATTTGTTTTCCTCTCCACAACACATTCATTCGACCTCTGGGTTTGGCTACTTTATTTCTTCTAATGCTTTTTGAGAGTCCTAGTCTTTCATTTGTGGAACAAAACATCATTTTTGTACAGGACATTTTTGAAGGCATCTCGGGAATTTTATTGCCCAGGTTTGATTTTCAGTGTCATTCGTATATTTTTGAAAAGAGTTAGCTTTGATATATTATAAAAGCTAGCAAAGAAAGCAATTCTGGCTATAAATTGCAAGTCCTTGCACTAAGTAATTAATACTTTTGTTATTCCAGGACTCAGAATTTGACCCCTTGAAGTTCACCAGTGTCATCGAATGCGAGAAGCCAAACAATGACTTAAGTAGGTTTCGAGGTTACATGTGAGTATTTCATATAATATCCTTTGGTATATACTCCCTCTTTCTCTAATATGGGATGAAATGCCTGCTGTTTGGATTGGGGCTGTGTTCTGCAAGTCACGTCATCATAATTTCTGAATGTCTAGAGGATATTCAAAGCTCTTTCAGAGGATCCTCTCTTCAGAGGGACCCAGGAGCTGTACATTTCCATCCCTTAGGATGAGGGCTGCCTTGAGCAATTTGAATTCTAGAAACAAATGCATGAAGCAATGAGGTTACAGATACTCTTTTCCCTTTCCCTCCCTCCACAGATCTAAAAGACCATCTGGGAATGGGAGGAAATAGAAAACCAGGCCAAAAGAGCCAACAAACAAACACAGTCTGCTGTACGTTATTTTTATGAAATCTTGTCTGTTTGATGTTTCTTTTAAAATAAGCGTCACTGAAAAAAATCAGAAGGTGAAGAAAATCCGAAGGTGATATTTGAGCTGTGCTGCTCTTCCCCTCCTCTCATTCAGACAAAATAAAACAACTGGTTCACACTGTGGGTGTGCTTGTACATCACCGTGCTGAATCACATACAGCCACTTGAATTAATGCTAAACAAACAGAACTGCCTTAACAGTGTGCTCATCTCTGGCCCATTAGTTGCGCTCAGAAGCAAGTGTTTAATATGTACAGAGCACTTTGCTTCTAACACAGGCAAGGCTGTACTACATGGACATGCCAATAGTAGTGGTGACTAAGGAGATGCTCTCTTGCATGACTCTTCTTTCTACAGTCTGTGACCACATGCAGGGTGAGAGACCAGGATATTAATTCTTTGTCGAAAGTTTTATGAAGAGAGTTAAGTGCACAGTAATTCTCTTTAGAATACAATGATTTATTATCCTGATTCATTAGGAATGATGGGCAGGATTGAATTGCGTAAATGACACACAACCTGAAATTGCTGAGGTTTGAGGAGTTTTTTATGGTGATGCTATTTATCACTTCAGTTACTACTCTCGGATGGCACAGACTGTGTAGGAAGCACTGTCAACTGGTGTAAATCAGGAAAGCTTTTCTGAAGCTACATAAAATTGTACTGTGGGAAAATGTGTTGCTTTATTTAGCAGCACAAAGCCCTACAGTTCATTTAAAGATAAAAGTTCAGGGTTAGACATCACTGCATGAGGGTGTGTAACTATCTCCCGTGATAGAGAGCCTGCTCTACTGCAGATATGACATTTCCAGATACGGAAAAGAAAGTTTGGTAGCTTTTCTAGCACACTTCATAAGTATCAATCTCAGTCCCCAAAATATTGAACAAAGATAGAACACAACAAGATACATGCATAAATTTGTCTTTCTTTAATGTGTTTACCTCTGTGCTCGATATGGAAAATGCATCTAGTGTTTAAGTTACAGAACTCTTCAAATTATATAGCAGATAACTTGGAAGCCCTTTGTTCAGGATGGATTGTATTTTATCTTCTCTACATTTTGACACCTTGCAAATGAGTGCAAATGAGGGAATGTTTTTTGACATAGCAAGAGTTATGAGTATGGCAGAAAGCATCAGGTCTCATCAGCTCTGCTACCAGAGATTTACAGCTCAAGGAGTATGTGGTATTTGAAGCAAAAAGCAGGGACTAACTCTGAAAAGTAAACTTTGTTTTGGAAGGTGCTGGCATTCAGCCTCTCAATTTGTCAAGTGAAAGAGGTTTTTTTCCTTCCTTATTCTTTTTAGATTTTCTTAATTGGTATCGTGAAAGTAAGTCTATTTCTCTATTGTGAAAGAAAGTCTATTTCAAATCACATACTATCAAGATGAGTAGTAATTAGTACATCTGAATTGAAACATGTCACTGCCATGTCAAAATTAGATTTTAATCATCATCAAAATCTTACTGATAGTCAGTGCCTGAAAGACAGTTTCAGATGGCTTTCAGCTGATCAAGTAGCATCACAAGTAAAAGGAAATATTACTGAGATATTTAAACAGGGATGCTATGAAATAGTGGACTTTGAAGATATCTGTATTTAAAAGCTATGCTGACACATTACTGTCAAAGTCAAAGTTTGCTTTGAAATTTTGACCACATTAGGTTTCCATTTTAGAAGATGACTACTTTTTTTTTTCTGTTTGAAGTATGAAAAACACCTGTGGTTCCAATGGCTGCCGGCAAATTTTTAGGGAGACAGAAATGTGTGTGTGTGTGCTCTGTGTTTAGTGGAGGGGAAATTCTGCTCCTCACAGTTAACCTGAAACGTGATCACTGTAGATAAATGTAACACAGGCAGGCCAGGGTGAAAGGAGACATGATAATACAAAACAACAAAATATTACAAAACATTCTGCAAAGGGTCTGGCCATACACTTTCCTATGTCTGTAGATGTGTAACGTACGCGTTACTGCCTGTGATTGCTTGAGTCAAACTGCACAGTCTGCACTGAGCCTTCTTTTGGTGCAGACAGGCAGCCTGTTCTACACAAGCACTGGCCTTAATAATATTTTGCAGTTTCTGCACCGTCGGGTATCCCAAGCATATTTTCTCATTTTTATTTCCTCTAGAAGAAGTCCGCAGTGTAAAAAGAACCAAATAAAACCTAGCCTGCCCCTTGCCTGGGTGGGTCTAGCCAGATTATGTACAGTATGCATGGCAAACATTCAAAAATCCTGTGCCAGATTCCAAAAATAACAAATTTGGCTTTAACGTCTCCTCTGACTCTTTTTGTGTGTATATGTGCAAGAGGTAGTTTCCATTCTGGGTTTCCAGCTTCTCTCTGAAAAGTAGATCTTTTCTTATTACTTCAGACAAGAATAGAAATCTTTATCTAATCATGTGCTATCAGAAGACTTGCCTGGGAAATACCAAGAGGAGTATAGCAAGGAGTGATAACAGTATATGAATACATGTGGACATTTCTTCTTCAAAGCTTGTCAAAACTAATATAAAATGATCCCATGAATCAAATTTATTCTTTTATTAAAAAAGAAAAAAGGTATAAAATCTATGCGTTGATGTCTCTCTGACTTGCCTCAATGACACAACCTCTTCAGGGTCAGGAAGATTCAGACTGTTCAGACTGATGATTTGCACTTGGACTAATGAATTTTAAAATTGCTGAATATTTTCCTTGGGATTGTCAAGGAGCAGGAATTAAAAACTGCCCTGGCATTTGCTTTGTAAGATGTTTAAGGAACTGGAGAGTGAGAGAAAAATGCTCCTTTCTGAATGCAACTTTGATATGTTGATATGTTATCTAATGCCAGTAAACAGACCAGTAAACAAACTAGCAAAAATGCCACTGAAATGAGCTATCATAAGACTTTTTTTTTTTTTTTGAGTTACTGTATTAAACTATGAAGCTTATTTTCGTACAAACCCTTTCTCATTCCTGTAGTGAAGTAGTAGCTAACTGCATCTGATGAATCCATTTCTCATAATATGTGATGTGTTTGTGTGTATTTTAGATGTTTATATACTGCATATTTGCAGTGACATCCATGTGAGAGATTGCAGAGATAAAGGGTAGTGCACCTGGGCTCACCACATTTCCTTGTGGAACAGCCTTCTCATTCCAAACTTCTGAGCAGCTTCAGCAAGCAACTGCTTTAAATACTGAGAAAAGTTTCCTTCTTTGCCTCCAAAGTTATACTGGCCTGAATCCAGAAAGGGGAGAAACGGCCTCTTCAACCTCTGTATCAGACTTCAAGTTATAGCTCTGTAGGCCTAGAACCGGGATCTAAGCCACCTCAACATAAAGCTGTAGCCTTGGCAGGTTTTTTATCAAAGCGAGAAGTTTATCTAACTCTGGTTTTCATCATTTTTTATCCCAGACCTTGAGGTCTGTATTTTTATTCTTCCTTTTATCATCAGTGCCTGATTGGGCTATATGTATGTTCAGGTAGTGAGTCACTAGAAATGAGGTGCAGAAAAGAAGGAAACAATCACAAATTTTGATTTTATCCATACTTTTTTTTAAAGGTCTGGTGAGCAGTAGGTGATTTGGGCAGCTTCACTGGGCAATAAAAAGATAAAAAGCAGTACCAGATGCATATAAGAAAAAGATGATCTGCAGTGAGAGTATCTGTGATTGAAGGCAGTAGATTGGGGTTTTGGCACCAACAGGTCAACTTTAGATGTTGCACCACTGCTATGGAGTAGGTTCAGATGTTGCATAAAGCAGGAAAATAAGAGCAAATACATAATTGTATAGAACATACATACAATTAATTGTATATGAAGGTTATAATGTACAATATACTTATCACAGTTCAATGATACTGTTAAGTGTGATGAATGGATGAAGGCTATAAAGTCATAAGCCAGAGCAATTACTTCTTAACTAGGTTTATCTTTAAAAACTCCCTTTATTAACAGAAACTATATCCGTGGTTTGGAGACTTTATTGGAAATTCAAGTTAACATCCTAATGATTTATTAGAAAAGTTAATGAAGAATGCCGTATTAAAAAGTAGAGGAATAGCAGAATACTGGTAACTAATTTCTGCACTATGTGTTCATTAAGAAATGATTTCCCAAAGTGCAAGCCTAGTCAAATTTAGGTAATTCTCAAACTGGAAATCAGTGTTCACAGCTACTGCCGTGCTAAAAGAGTTACAATTTTGAAGCAGTGTAGAGGTTTTGTGGGACACACCGGGTGCTCAAAATGCTCAAATCCAGGTAGCCATAAAGTTGGAGGTGACAACAATAGCAGTTTAATTTTGTTAATTTTGTTGTCATACATTGTATTTTCCCAGGATTTCTCTTAAAACTCCCAACTTGAATTCATTCTTTTATTTCAGTGGGTTTTTAGAAGTGATGGTTTTGGTGCTCTGTCAGTTAGGACCAAACATTTAAGTATTTTAGACTCTCCTTTAATCCACTGTGAGGCATTAGGATACTGTGGTCTATTAAATGAAATATTGTCCATTCAGAGAAGGTTTAGAATGACTACTTGATTTGTCTTTTTACCTAATATAAAATTCTGATGCTATTTTTTAATTTTTGTTATTATTATTTATCATTTCCCTTGTGATAGTTAATTGTCATAAGGCTACTTTCTGTTCTGTGTCTACTGAAATTTGAGTCAGTCCACAGCAGACAATTAGAAATTCACAGAATAACAGGATCACGGAATGGTTGAAGGGACCTCTGGAGATCATGTTGTGCAGCCCCCCTGCTCAAGGAGGGACACCTGGAGCACGTGGCACAGGGTTGTATCCAGGAGGGTTTGGAAGATCTCCAAAGAAAGTTGTGGAAAAATGTTATTTGTTCAATTTTTCTCAGGTGTTCTAGTGCTAGTGGACAAGAATCCCATCACCATGGGTGCCATTTCTTTCCTGGCCACTCAGCAAGACTCTCTGAAATGAATCTCGTACCCTCACTGATGAACCATGGAATTTATCTCCCTTTCACTGAACCAACGTACGCTATCCCTGACACATCCTCTTCGGTGTCCTTGCTTCTGAAACACTGTTCTTTCCCAGATTCATAGATACAAATGTGTGTAGTGTGTAAATCATGTGCGTTGCGTAGCTGCACTAGGATGGACTGGCTTAAATGTGGTCGCGCAGTCAATCTGGGCATGCACAGAAAGTCCCAGGCATTTTCTAAGTCGTGGATTTGACCCACATGTCTGTAGTGACTGTTCGTCCAGTACATTTGCACATCCAATAGCCTGACCAGAGCTATCGATACTGCTCCAGCTGGGCTGCCAGACATCTGGGGTTCTTGGATAGGTATTCTCCGTTTTCAAAGTTTGCTAGAGAATCTTCCCGTGAGTAAGAGAACACATGTAAGGAAGTATCTCACCATCAGGCTGCCATGACTTCTTAAACTTTGAAGATATTTACTGGGCCTGTATTAAAGAGTAGTAAGATTTAAAAAAACTTAATGTTTTGACATGCTGTGCTTTGTTCTGTTTTAAAATCTTCTGCAGGATACATAAAAGTGGCAAAAAAGAAGGACTGTTCAAAGAAAATCTTTTGTTACGTGGATGTACTGTTAGGAATACAGAAGAAGTGGCAGGAATAGTAATCTATGCAGGTAAAATTGGCTTTTTTGTCTGCCTGGTCACGCTGCCTTTCTTACAGTTTCCTTAAAATACTAACAGAAGTCTGTATTACATTGTTTGATGCAATTGCTTCTGCAGGCCATGAGACCAAAGCTTTGTTAAATAATAATGGACCCCGTTACAAACGCAGTAAGCTTGAAAGACAGATGAATGCTGATGTCCTTTGGTGTGTCCTCATACTTCTAGTCATGTGTCTGTTTTCTGCCATTGGTAAGTGTTCTTTAAAAATGGAAGCCTAAGGACCAGACTCTCCTGGGATTGATGGGTTTTGTTTTGTCAAAAATACATGTATCTGCCAAAACATGCAATGCATATAGCTGATTCCATAATATCTATTTTTTTGTTGTTGTACTTTTTCCTCTTTGAAATCAAGATGTCTTGATACATAAGTTAGTCTAAATTTCTTCTTAGTATCAGACAGATATATGCTATTAGTGACAGAGATAACAAATGCTTAGCTCCTGCTACCTTTGAAAAATGTCATCAAAAAATGTCAAGTCTAGAAGTAACTTTAATGCAGTCTCTTTAAAATTACAGGTGGTAGAGCATAATGTGCCATTAATCAGACAGCAAAGTAACATAAGAGCAGAGGGTAAACATAATTAGCACAATGCCATTCCCCACTGTTGTTTATTAAATCAAGGGCACAGTGTACAACATATACTGACTGTCCCTAAGGCTGCAGCTTTAACATAGAAAAAATACATAAAAGTCGAAATCTGCATAAATCCAATTAGAAGACTCTCTAGACTTCATGAAACGTTTAAGAAAATGCTAAGGTTCAGGTAAAAACTCTTCAGGCTGTTTTTCTATTTATCTATGGGAAAGAATTGAATTTTACAGCTGGCACCCGAAGTGGTTGTTTATATACTGCATATGAATTCCATATTCTTGATGTCTGTCTGTTCTGTAATGTTTGTGTGAGTAATATTGGCATAAACACCGGAATGTTTCCTAACAACCATGATGCAGTTTAAGAACAGCCTTATGTCATTTTAATACATCTTTGTATGCCTTTTCCCAGGTATTGTTAAGTGTTACTAAAGACAAGGTTTAAGAGCTGTGAATTAACCTATTTGTTTCCACTGAGCTCACGACTCTGTGTCAGGGAGCTCTGATGCTGAAGTGCTGAGGTAGGTTTAGCTGCAGGAGGTCCCTGCCTGCACTTGCCCCCTCTGTCCCTCCATCAGCGGTGACTGTCCCAGAGCACTGACAGCAGGGCAGATGCCACAGGAGCTTCCATTCAGCTTTAACTACTGCCATGCAGGACTGTGAAAGTGCCGGTGTGTGGGTGACCTGCAGATGCACCTTCCATTCTGGCACTGCCAGCATGGTAACCACCAGCAAGGGGACGATGCAGCTGCTAGGGGGAATAACACCCAGAATGGCTGGAGACAAATTTGCTAGAGCATTTAGAAACCCTGGTGCTTCAAGAAATGCAAAGTTGTGTTCTGTAGCAATCAGGGAATTTTTCTATCAGGAAAATGCTCACTAAATGTGTTGAAAATATCAGCCAGAAAGAATATTTTTAAAGCAAGTCTTGACATAGTTCAAGTGCGGGACTTCAATTTTTGCTTGCAAATATAAAAAGTATAGAGAGACATGAAAATAATGATATGCTCATACTGGTAATACAAGGAAGAAATAATTTCCCTTGTTTGGTTTAAGGTTTCAAGTAAAATAAAGTAATTCGAAGGTAAATTTTCGAGAATTCAGTGCTGTTTATGTTTATCAAGATACAAGGGACCATTTAAAATATTATCAGATGTAGCTAACATTATATTTAAAGTAGGATTTTGCCTTTTGTCTACTGATTCTGATGTCATGTAAAGGAGATCATTTGAAGGATTTTTTGGTTGGTTGTATTTTTTGTGGTGGAAGAGGTTATGGCTTGTTTTTAACCTTTAAAACATCAGGCCTACCGTTCTAGATCTCTCCTTGATGAGCTCAAGAAACTGCTGTGTATCTTGGGAGATGCTGACTGCAGATTCTAGCAATGTACTTAAAAAGGCAGCTTCCTGTCTCTTTACGAAGAATGTTGTTTTCCCAAAATAATAGTAACTGTGACTTTATTTAGTTATTAGTGCAGTTAGTAAATAAAGGATTTGAGGTCTTCTGGTTTTAGTTCCTCAGTTTCCATGCTGATGACTGTGCTGATGCTGTTGCTTCATTAGTTCTGCAGACATGGTGGGTAAGACTCACCTGAAAGGAGTAAAGCCTCTTCTGCCTTCATCAAGCTGAAACTAATCTAGTGATACCTCGTTAGTGACTGGTCAGTGGAGTCATCTTTCATTTTAACGCAGCTATCCATTGAAATAAATCACTATCTGAAAATGCTTTTTTTTTTCTCTCTCTCCGTCTATCTGCAGAAAGAGATTAAACTAACAATTTTGACCAGCAAGGTCACTTTATTTAGATAAAGTTATGTGAAATGCATCTTATATGATGTCCTTAGTAACACTCTTTGCCAGTGCAGAAAGAAAAAACAGAAGATTTTGAGGCCTATTTCAGAAGTCATACAAAGTAGATGAAAAAAGAGATCACTTTCTTGTGTAATTCATCTTAAAGTACAAATTCATACCTAAAGTATTTTTTTCTTGCAGTTAATAGGCATTTTTCTCTCTTTTGCAGGTCATGGCCTATGGGTATGGCAGTATGATGAAAAAAAGAAACCAATTTTTGATGTTCCAGGACCTGATGGCAAATATTTGTCCCCTGTTCTAGCTTCAGTATATTTATTTTTGACAGTGATAATAGTTTTTCAGGTAATGAAGTTGTACATGCTATCTTTTGTGTTCACATTTTGATGACAGTTATAAATATATAGTATGTGTGATATCTCTTCACCCACTAAGACACCCAAGAATTTAATCAAGCACTTAAAAGGAAGCACATATATTCACTGTTAAATTTAATTTTAATGGAATGTCTTATATAACCAGAAAAATAAAACAGCATCATTAAAGAAAAAAAGGTCTACCAAGTGATAAAAAGCTGAAAGTTTCTCTCAAAAATAAACAGAGTGAGCCACACAGAAAACTGTCAGAGATCCATTGACTTTGGAAAGGAAAACCAACTGAGAACCTTCTCCCGGAAATCCAAATGTTATTTTTTATTTTAAACAGGTAGGAGAAGATAGGGTTCTCCTGGGTTCTCCTGTAAGAAAACAGGCTTTGTGTCTCATATCTACCTACTGTGGAAGAACACCTGAAACATTAGGGATGCCACTTTGGGTACACTGCCCAGTTAAAATCATGAGGGAATACATAGCTTTTTTAAACTCTTCTCAAAGATACATTAAAATGCAAAGATAGTATATGGCTCAACTCAGGAATGAAAGAATAAGGAATGAAAAAGGATGAGTTAAATTACTTTTTGTTCCAAAGTATTTGTTATGATAGTGGTTAAATAAAGTTCACCACAGAATTGTTTTAAGCACCCACCCTTCTACTGTAGTTTTTCTTTAAACAACCACATTTGCCGGCTATATGCATGCCATAATTTATCCCTCATGTCTAATGGAGCGAGCTAAATACAGCATGCCATCAGGAATTTCTGTGCTGAAAAGCATCTGTGGGAAAAAAAGTGAGGCACAAATGAGGTCTTTCGTGGCGTTTTGGCGATCCTCAAGAAACTATTGAAAATTGTTCAGCTTCTTAACGCATCTCTTCAGTAATTATAAAATGCTTTCTTCATTCAAATATTCAACAGTGCAAAAGCAAAGGCCAAAGGTGGTTTCTGTGGAGAACTTTACACTTTTCATTTTCAAAATCTGTTACTTAGAAGAAATTTGAATTTATTTTTTAATGAAAAATATCCTTTCACATTTGTAGGATTCTGACTGTATTCTCTGATTCGTTTGTTTGTCTATTTGTCCTGTCTTTTCCTTTTCCTTTCCTAGCTAGTTCCAAACTCACCTTATTAACCCTGGAAAGGTTTGCTTCTGTCCCTGTTCAGATAATCACCCTGCCAGACGTAATCAAGGATTTCAGCTCTGCAGTTGACCATAGGCTTTGCTAATCTAACATAGTAAACTCTTCTCAAAGATTCTAGTAACTTTACCATAGGCTTGTAGGACTATGTAAACTCTCGAAGTACATAGACTCCTTGTATCCTAGTCTACTACAAGTTAATTTAATTTTATCAATTCAATGTATCCTTACTCCTGTGTTCTTCTAATTCTCTGTCTTTTTATGTATTCTAGGTTATGATTCCAATTTCTTTGTATGTATCTATTGAAATAGTTAAAATTTGCCAAGTGTACTTTATTCATCAAGATAAAGATTTATATGATGAAGAAACAGACTCGCAGCTACAGTGCCGAGCATTAAATATAACAGAAGACTTGGGTCAGGTGCAGTTTATCTTTTCAGACAAGACTGGGACACTTACTGAAAATAAGATGGTTTTCCGACGATGCACTGTTTCTGGAATAGAATATTCCCATGATGCTAATGGTAAGCCCATGATCTTCCTTTCCTACCTGAGGGTCGTATTTTGGTTCAATCTTCACTATGCGTAAAAGTTCTTGTAATCTTAAATCAAAAGAAAAGAAAACAGATTACATGGATTCACTCTGCAAACTTCCAGGTAGCTGTTTCTAGATTATTACGTTTTGATGTGTTCAGCTGACAATGACATTCTTACCAAAATATTCCGTATGTATCAAAATATTCTACAGTATGTTATCAAGACACTTTCAGTTTCTAGCTTTAGTTTCTAATCTGGGAAATCACTTGAGCACATGGTTAATTTAAGCAAATTGAATAGTGCCGTTGGTATCAAAACTGTATTTAAAGTATACTATGTTAAATATCAGTTTTAAGCAGAGATAGACTAGATGATAGATTTTTATGTGTAGAAGATTAGATTAGTTTCTGATTGATTATCAGGAATGACATTATCTTTTTGAGCTGAGAATAAAAATGTAAACAGAACTTCAGGTTTTCATATGAACAAGAAACATAATCTGATATAATAGCTTATTTTATGTTAGCTTTGATAGATTCTTTTCAGTGCTCTGAGTGACAGGTGTCTGATTTAAATTTCCTTCGCTACCCTATGAACATCGTACTTGAGGGAACATTCCCAAGTATCAAGTTTTGGCAATAGGAAGAGGCATTCCTTGTCACAGGGAATATGAGGATGCCTGTGTCATCTCATCGTCCCCTGAGAATTATTGATGATTTCCTATTTTGTGATTTCTCTTGTTGTAATTTGTACTAAGCTATTTTCTCCTAACATTTCTCTGTTATCCTTTGTCATATAATGGATCTTAAATCTTCAAATCATACTCTGTCTGTATCCTGGACTATTTTAATATCCACAGTATTACATTCATAATAGCAAAAATTAAGTTTTTTAATCTACAGAATGTGTTAAAATCACTGATTAGAAAGTTTTCTTGAAGAGTCTTTACAGGAGTTCAGCTTACAAATGTGATACGGAATAAAAACAAAATAGTCAAAACAGACTTGAAAGTCTAAAACATGCCTTAAAAAGTACGTGAGGTTCCTAACTGGCAAAAAGTATTTTGGAGTTTGAGATTATTAAATGATTGTTCTTTTTTGTCGTACTTCAGAGTAGTACTTACATTTAAAAGAAAGTAACCTTACATTTAAGGCACTTTTCTTCAAAAAATTAGTTGTTTGTGCGGTAGTATTATCCCAGTATTACAGAAAGAAGTAGTTGAACAGGGAGAAGCAGTGACTTCCTACCTCTACACCCTACGTAAGAAAGAGAGGAGAGTTAGAATTAAGATTAAATTTCTGGACTGCCAGTTCTGTTTGTTCTCTTTATTTATTCCTTTTTTTTTTTTTTTTTTTCCTTGCCACTGGTTGTTTGCTTGTTTAGATGAATTTCAGAGTGTACTATGTTCCGTGCAGGAATGATCATATTACTGCCAACTAAAACAGTGTAGAAAGGGTACTTTCATGAGCACAGCATAATCCGCTGATATGGAGCCTGAATTCAGACTCCTCAGTTTGAGTCTCAAGTTTCAGGTCTTTATTTTTGAAATATAGCCTATTTAATATTTTTGTTTCTGCATACTTTCTTTTTGTAATTTCAGGTTATAATATAATAAGTACAATCAAGTGAAATTCACTACACACAAAAGGATCAATTAAATACCTAAAATGATCTAGAATATTTTTTTCTTTCACTTACAGCTATATTTGAGCTTTCTTATAACTACAATTTTAGTTGTAAATACTCCAAAATTGACGGTTCTTTATGCCTATATTTTAATCATTTATTTTCTCCTCTACAGAAAATAGATCATTCTCTGCCTTTCTATGCATGAATGGTAATCATATCTATTGATTTCATTCCCTATTCTCAGGATTAATGAGGTAATAAAAATTATTCCTCATTCACATCTTTTGTTAGCTTCTGTTCTCCAGGCTAATTTCCCAGTCATCTCATTTGGATATGTCTTCCACAGCCCTTTTGGTTGTTAGGGAGTACATCAATAACATTTCACTGCTTCTGTGCTTAATTGCAAAGCATTTGTCAGCATCTCTTCTACGTTTCATACCAGAGAACTGAAGTTTCTCTCTAAGATGTTTGGGAATTATGTTACAAATTATGCCATTCAACTCTCCTCCTGAGATTTTTCTTAGGACTTTTTGATTTAGAAAATTCTAGAATTTTCCACCTGACAAGAGATCCAGTGCTGCTAGGGACTGGAAAGACCAAGTAAAACGCATCTGCCTCTTCTCATCCTCTTCAAAGGTGATCTGTGTCTTTCTTCATTTCTCTGAGTAATTATTCAGGCATAATGGTTTGCTGCTTAGTATTCAGGCATAGTAGTTTGCTGCTTAGAACCAACTGTGAGTAGCCTTTCAGATGAAGAAATGAATTTAAAATTTTTGTATGCAGGGCAAGATTCAAATGCTGAAGATAAGAAGTCATTTTCTAGTGTGGTATCTTGTAGATTATTCAGGATGGAAATATACTTGTTCTGAGCTCTTTGGCCTAAGTTTATTATTGTACTGTGGCTGGCTAGCAGTGCCTGTTATTACAGTTGCTTGACCCTTCCCATGATAAGATCCTGTTTTCAGTTATGGATAGTTTTACGAAACTTTAACTATTTGGTTAAAGTTTTCCATGGCAGATGTCTTCCTGAGGCACTAATTCTGGGGAATAATTTCAGTCAGAACTGTTCCATTCAAGCATATCCAAGAACAAAGCTAAGATGAAACACACACTTTTTTCCCACGCTGAGGAATTCTGGCAAAATTTAGTTGGAAACGATCTAGAGGCCCTATACCCTGGAGCTCAGCCATCCATGCACACAAGGGGGAAAGCTTATGCCTACGCTGGCAGCATGGGGTCTGGCATCTCCTCACTTTGGAACTTTTAATTCTTTTTTTTTTTGTCTGCATAATCTAGGATTGCCATGTATGTCTATTAATTAATCAACAAACTTCAAAGTTCTTTTCTGTGCTGCATTTTAAGTTCTCATAAAATTTGTTCACTGGTGCTGTCCCGTTCTGTTCTGTTCTACAGGGATTATTATACTGCAGTTGTCATCATCATATCTGAGTACCTTCCACCAGTGCACTCAGCAACATGCATAACATTATGTCTTGTCTGTTACTTCGCCTTCTTCCTCTCCTCGTGTGGGAATTTTGTGTGTGCAGTGTGCAGTTTGTTTGGGTTTGGGGGGATATTTAAAAGGCAAATGCTATACCGTGTTCTTTTAGGGTTGATATATTTGAGGAGACATATTGACATATTTGTTCTTGAATCTTAGAGGCTTCTAGCAGTCCTTATTTTCCTTGGAAATTTGATCCATAAGGTCATGTAAGTTCCCTAAGAAAGCTCTGCAGGTGCGTTTTATGATTATGAGGCAGAGTTCTGTTTTGTATTAAAAGTAAACAAGTTAATCATAGTTTTAATCACGGAGACTTACATGGTCCTTATGCAGGATTGAAACTGTTAAAGGCTCCTAAAATAAAAACTGAAACTCTGAGCTATACTTAGCACTTTATGGGTAGGCAGTAGAGGGAGCAAGGAAAGATTTTGTGAATTTGATGGAGAAAGCATTTTGCTGCAGAATTCTGTTTTAGCTCTAACTTCTTTCTTGGGATTGATGGCGCTATGCCCAGGAGTATTGCATTGTTTTAGTCTAGACAAGAGGTGACAAAGACATGAATGATGGAGGCCAATAAGTTCCACCAGCCTAGGACAGAATCTCCTAGGCAGTTGGAGACAGTACAAAGTATTACTCATGGATACTGCTATGTGAGAGCTTAGCACCTAGAAAGAATCCAGAAACACTTCTGAAGGCTGCAAGGGAAGGTGTAACTGCACTCAGCACTTTCTCATCCAGTTTGTCCCATAATGCAAGCAATATCAAATATTCGTAGTTGTTGAGGTCAACTATGGTAACTTGGTGATGGATATATAAACTGGTTAGTATCAGACTGCAGTAGTTTGCCCTGCTGGTTTTGGCCCTGTGAATGCCATGTTGATAGGAATGGGATTCTTATTACCTAATTGTAGATATCTATATTTAAGATAGTCACCTAGTGACTACCATCCAGCTAATGGAGAAAATTATGCATTTATAGGACGCAGTTCATCAGACTCGCTTTAGACAACTACATTTCTTATCTAATAGGTGTCTTTATCTCTGTATTTTAGAAATCTGAACGCAAGTGGGAAGAATTCCTGCTTCGTATTTGTGGTACATTTTTTCTTGAGTATGGAAACTTAAGTTCCGTTGTTTCCTTCCAAGGCTCTCCCTGATTTGGAGTGTGTTAATTCAGGATTCTTAAATCTAATGGAACGTTCCCACATGTCCCATTCATCAGTGCTGTGGGCTTTTATGGAATATCCTTTGACAGTGTACTAAGGTTAAAACACAGAAATATATAGAGTTGTATCCATATGTTATTGTTTGGAGCTATCATCTTGCTATGTGTTTCCACAGTAAGATGATATTGCAAAAGTGTGTAACACACCACAAAAAAAAAATTCTTCTAATCAGTACATCTTCCTAAACCAAAAGAACGGTAGCCCTAAAGAAAGGGAACTACTACACTATATTTAAAATTGTGTTGCTATACCATGTGTCTTCTCCTTAGGTCAGTAGCCAACTTCTAACAGTACTTGAAATTGGCCATACCCCAAGTTTATCTGCTGATCTGAGGTAGTAGATACCCAAACGCTGACTATACTTGTGAAAGCCGTTATACGATTTAGCAACAACCAGATGCTCTTGGCCTGACATTTGTCCTCAATGTTTTCCAAATGCTAAATTAAAGCACTCTTGCCTGTGGGTGGGGTCTCTGTTTTTCTAGTTTTCGCCTTCCATTGTATGGAAGTTTTGACTGAACACGCGTTGTCATTCCATGAATGCAGCCACACACATGGCTGAAAAAAGCTAAATTATTCATTCTTGGCATTCCTCCACCTTCTTTCCAGTGTCTGTGAAAAAAACCTCTCTGGATGACACAAAAATAAGAGAGGTTAGGCAGAAGATGATGAAAACCCCAGAAATCTTCTCTTGTCTAGCCAAGTTTCCTACATACTGTCTTTGGTTAGCAAAAGGTCTCTTGCTCTCCTCTCCATTTTTGTTGGTGACGATTGGCTAGCAACTACTTTTCTTGGGAAAGTGCAGTATATGAAAAGATTTATTTCTTTTTTGGGGGAACAGTTTTGTGATGGAACTTTCCTACTTCTTTTATATGCAATCAGGAGACATAGATTGCACATTTCAGCCGTGTTGGAGAATTGACTTTATTAAAAAAATTTAACACATAAAAGTCAAGTAAGTCCTATCTCTAAATATGCTTCCAAGGGGACTGGTTATCTGCTTTATCTTTACAAGTTGACAACCTTCAGATATCAGGAGAGTCCATTTACGCCTTCCCCAGAAAGATCAAACTTTGAAAGATCAAAACTTCAGTAAGGCTGGGTACTTCACGCACTCTGAGTAGCTTATTTGTAGTTTCTCTTTTAATTTGTTACTGCTTTCTGAAAATTTTTAATTGGTCACTGAGGAGAGAATCAGTGCCAGAAGAGGTAGAACTAAGTTCACTGAAAGTTATTGGTTTTAAACTCCTTTGGAATATGGAGTAACTCATCATGAATGTATTTCGGGACAATGAATACTTTGGTTTTACCTACAACACAATTGCTCCTCAACATTTCTGTAAGAATAGCAATAATTTTGATTTCTAAGGGGAATAAAGAGTTCTTAATATGAGGTTTAGGATTATACTGCTTAAGTCCTGGGGACTGACAGGAGGGGTGAGGAAGGAAAATAATGATGTTTCCTAATCTCAAGACTTCTCCTTGTAGAGAAATTCTTGCAAAGTATATTTGGTTGTATTGGTTCACTCTTACAAGTTTATACCCCACTGTCCACTTGACTGACTCTTTGCATAGACATTAGAGTCAACTTTATAGTGGAATAATATTTTCCCCATAAAGTAATGAGGAAATAAGATGTTGTGAGTAGGTACTGCTACACACCCAAGACAACTTCACAGTAATTTCATGAAAACAGCCTTATAAAAATGGTTTGCTACCAAATGGAATAATCCACAGCCCACAGACAGAGAGCTGATTTAATCTTATTTAAGAGATTCGGAGCTGTATTCTTTTTGGAGAAAATTCTTTTAGAGTTTCCTGAACTAGAGTGTTTAGAGTTTCCTTTCTAGTAAATGGAAGATACGACTGGGTGGTCATAGTGTCAGCCTGTAAAATAGATGCCCCAGCATAGGACATAGGTAGCATGGAAGGTATGTTCTTATGAGGAAAGAAACAGGTAATAAGCAATAAATAAATAAATAAAATCAGAGTTTTTAAAATGAAAACTAAAGTAAGTATCTGCAAAAATGCTCCAGCAGCTACTGCTGGTGTTTTACTGATCTTTTACTGTTGTCTTCTGAAAGGTAGAAGAGAGTTCATGGAGTACGTATAAGTTATCGTTTCTCCTTTGTATTTTCCTTTGTGCTATAAATTTAGCGTGAACTGTGGGACTGTGAAATTTGACTTTCATGAATTGCATTGCAGTGGTTCTAAAAGTTGTTTGTGTCTTTACCCTTAATAAAAAACTCTCTATCAGACAAAAGATCAAGGCCATCAGTTTTCAGTGCTGAAACTGAAAAGCATCCTGCAACAGTGCCTTTCAGGTTATAGTGTTCATAGGAAAAGAGTTCTGAAGTTGAGAGGGCTGAGTGGGTGGCGAGAACTCCATGTTCCCGGGGAAGCGTGCTTCACACAGCTGAAGCATCGTGAACCTTGGCCATAACATAACGATGGAATTGTTTCCTTATTTCTTCAAACTTCTTCGTTCTCCTGCATAGTAAATGTTGAAAAGTGCTAAGGCCTGTTACTTATATTAAGCTTATCTTGGTTTAAAACTGAAATTACGCCATTCCTAACAAAAGAAGTACATGTGTCTTTGTAAAATAAGATGCTAGTATAAGGATTCCAGTGTTTTGTCTTGTATCTACTTTCCTTTTCTCTCTTTTTCCTAGTGGCAGCAACAAATCAATGAGCTACAAAGGAAATCTGTATAGAAAGCAAGAGGTAGATAATATTACACAGACAGACTAGAGAGGACTGCCCTGTTGGTATAACATGTAAATAAGCTGAGTGCTGTTTTAGGAAACAGCTTTTGCTATGCTAAATAAGTCAAGTATTTTTAGATGTGATGTAAGAAGAAAGAATGAAGAGCACAAAGAAGGTATGCAAGCATAACTGGTGTTTTTTTGCATGAAATTCATTGTATTTTTAGCCTTAGAGTTTTTGTAGGTGGAATAAAATAATAGTAATCTCAGAATCTCCAGAATCATACATTTCAATCTATATTTTCAGAGCAGAAGCTTAAATTAAATATGATTATGAAATATCGTATTAATTTGGAAAGACTTAGTAATGTAGGCAATTACCCCAAAACACGTGGCCTTTTATTAAAAACTCTGCTTGGAAAGGCATTTGACAAACTCGGTAATACATTTTGCAAAAGCTGAGAGGAGTAATTGCACCTAGTCCTTTCTCTGTCAAAGAATATGCTCGTTATGGCAAGGAGTGCAGTTTGCCTTTCAAATGCGCAGCATTCAGAGGAAGGAAGATTATTCCTGTGGCACTCCCAATCTCATACCTTTTCCGAGTGGCTGAGTATCCGTAGACCCTACCAACGCTCCTTTAGGCTGGAGTTACCACTAAACATCAGTCAAGATCAGGCACTGAAACATGCTTCTTATGATCAAGCAAAGTGGCAATGTGCAAAAAGCTTCACTGGTATGTCATCCTGAGCAATGATTTTCACCCTGGGTTTTGCTAGGAGCCTATCTGCAGCTAGCCAGCCAGCTGTTTTTTGCAGACAGCTGCAAAAAATTATGGCTGAGCTTGCAGGATCAGGCCAGGGTCTGTCCTCCACAGGCTACATTCGAGGCTACACACTTCATCTTACCTCCTTAGTGCAGAGAAGGACATAGATCCTTCAATGTGCTACTCAGTTCTGGTACTTCAGTCATTCCCTTAGGAGGGCTTGCCAAGGTTTCCACATGGCTCCTTGCTTCCTCACATACCCAGGTTTCCACTGGGTGCCCAGGATCTGCGATGCTGGAAGGATGGTGAGTAGCTCACCCTTCTCCCAGGAGGGGCTTAGGCAGTATCAACAGGATCAAGGGCCTAGACAGGGTCTATGGGCACAACACAGATCGTTTCTGTTCCTCAGTGTAGGCTTCTACTGACAGTGATCAGTTGCATTAAACTCACAGTAAAGGGATCTCCACTTCCTTTGGGAGTTGGCATAGAGACTTACAAACCAGAAGAAGGTGGGAATGAGCGAGCAAGAATGTTTGGACAGGTTGGACCTTTGCTACCTCAAGGTGTGTGCAACAAGTTGCAGAAAGCAGCCTATGTGAGTAAAATGACCTTTATTTCCTTGCACCTCATTAATGTGCAACAGAAGTGAGCTCCCTAACTTGCTGAGATGTTTTGTAGACTTGGTCACCTGCAGCAAAGGGCAAGATGGGCATTGAAAGGAGCAGAAGCAGACAGGACTCTTCCATTTGCAGCTATGGGGCTCACTGTGCAGCTGCCCCTCACAATGTGGGATATGCCAGTGCTCAACTTGTATCCCATCATGTAATACAGAGGTGCATGAATCACACCAAATCATGCTAAGAAAGGAAACTCCAGAGTCACCCGCAGTTAGTCTATATCCACGTGAAGATCTGGACTTCCTAGCTGTGTCTGGGCTATGGGGCAGTCTGTGTTCTCCATGTCTACAGACGCAGCACAGACCTTTCTGCCTGCTTGGCCTAGATTCTCTTCCAGTGCAAGCCAGAGTGCAGGGGAGGATGTTGCATATCCAAGCCTGCTCCTGGCAGGTGGTTGGAGCAATGCCTGGGTGCACATGTATCTGCAGCCAGGAACAGGGAAGCTCTCCCAGGCTCCACGTATCTCACACAACCTATACACATTCCAAGTGGAACTGAAAAAGCTCTGACATACGATGCTGTAGTGATAGCAAATCGCCATACGTTGTGTGGGGTCTGGCTGCTTTATGGCAATTAAAGCATGGCTGGAAATTGCAGTGGATGGGGAGGATGCGTTTTTGTTTGATCCTAAAACGAGGGGTGTAAAAAATGATCCCATGCTGAGTTCGTTGTATGTAATGCCAGATTTTTTTCTCAAGGAATATTTTGAGAGAAAAATCTTCATGTACTGTCTTTTTGTTGTTGTTAAATGCCAGAACAATTAACTTACACGCTGGTGATTTATCATTTGACGTTAGGAAAATGCAATTTGTTACAGCAGAGAACTGAAACAAAGCAGAACCAAGAGTGTGTAACTTGCACTGAATATCTGTGTAATACACATTATTTTGAGAGTATAATGAAAAACGTTTCAGTGAATACCTAATGAAGGAATTAATAGATACCTGTTAAAGTGAAGAGCATCTGTCTAATGAATAACCCAAATTATTAAATGTCCATGATCTTTGAGGAATGAAAAAGTATGTTATAGATCAGTTAGAAGTAAATGAAACCTGTCATTAGGTAGCCTGGGTTCTGTGGCTGTTTTACACCTTTTCTTTCCGTTTCACTTGTATCTTCTGCATATCAAACTGCCGTGGTTGGTTTCTGACATTAATTCTTGTAGATAGTTGTTGGAACAGTACTGTATTTGTTTAAAATTTTTCATTTGGAAAACTGTATAAAGCTGTTTCACTCTGTGTGTGCTTGGTGTTGCTCAGAGCAGCAAATAATAGTAGAAGCAAGTGTTTTAATGGTTGAAGATACAGTAATTCTGAATATCACAGGGTGCATTACTCTGCCTACAGTCCTGGAGAGGAGAAAATCCAGGGTTATCTTAGCAGGAGGATAGGAGTCAGGAGCCTGGATTTAAGTTTCCATTCCACATCAGATGGCCTTGATTTTGAGTAAGGCTTTTACTCTGTCTGTACCTCATCTCTGTATGTAATATAAGGGCAATAGTTGTCTGTAGGTGTATTCTGAAGATAAATGTATGACAATTTGTATGTCAGTTAACTGAATAGATGTCATGTGACATCTTTGCTGAAAAGCACTTCTTAAGAAATGACCATATTCTTGTCCACAGGGCAAGAAAGTTTTTTGAATTGTTTATTTCCTTCTCAAACTGCACGCGAAGACCAAATTATTTGGTTGGTTTTGTCAAGCTGGGCTATGAAATAGGCTTCAGGGATACAGTGAGTTGCTGCAGAAATTCCTGCCTTTCACAGTGAGAGTGATGATGAGGGAGGCAGTGCACAGCATTATGTTTCTAGTGTTATCTCTATCAGCCTTTAGATACTACCATTCAATTAAGACAAAACTTTTGTATCCCTGATAGTGGAATAATTGGTTCGTATCATGGAAGCGCAATATATTACAAAAAAACAGCTCACTTCAAAGAAGTCTCCATGTCCCTTTCCCTCTTTCTCCATCACATTTAACATATACAACACTTCTCCCTCTGTATTTTTACTGATAGCCAAACGCTTGGCAATGTACCAAGAACCTGACTCTGAGGAAGAGGAAGCAGCTCCCAAAGGAGGAACTTTATCCCAGCGTGACAGTATCTGCAGCCATCAGAGTATTAAAGTAGTCCACAGAAGCCAGAGCACTAAAACTCACCGGCGCACAGGCAGCAGGGCTGAGGCAAAAAGAGCAAGCATACTCTCCAAGCATACTGCATTCAGTAGCCCAATGGTAAGTCATGAGAAATAAATGCGCAACATCCTGTATCTTTTAATAGAACAATGCCCTGAAAAGGCAAAGATAAAGATACTTTTAGCACATCGTGTACCTCTCATAGATTTCATCTGCTTGGCATTTTTTCCTCTGTAGTCACAGTTGTTTGTACAAAGACAAGCAAGTGTGGACATAGATCTTATTATCTAAATACCTTCTCTTTAAGAAGAAGCTAAAGCTAAAGGTAACTTGAAATCTTGGTTTTAAGTATAACTTCATTCTGAAAAGATATCTCTTCCACTCCCTTTATTTACAGAAGATGAGGTTAGTTTAAGGTTTGAAATCAAGGCTTTTAGTTGCCTGTTTGTGTTTCTTTTCATTTTTGTCAGAGTTTTTGTCGGAGTGCTGTATTATACACTGTGATGATCTCAAACATGACAGACATACCTCATAATGTCACTAGGAGTGTGACTCTAGATCAGTAGAGTTCCCATGCTGCATTTTAAAAAAGAACCTTTACATTTCAAAAATTTTGGAGATGATGTCCTTACCACCTCCCTTTTGTTAATTTATTTTACACTACTGTAATTCTGTTTTGCATGATCTGAATGGTAGTAATGAAGCAGAGAGGCTAGATCTTGCCTACATAAAGGATTTGCACCGATACGCTTTTGATACAGATTCACCCTCAAAGTAGTTCACAAATACAGAGAAAAATGCTGTTTGCACTGGTGGAACTTCTTGCTTTTGATGAAGAGTAAGCTCTTTTGGTAAAATTTGAATCCGTGTTCTTTACATATGAGGTTTGGTGTTTGGGCAGGTTAGTTAGCTGCTGATCATGAGCAGATAAAATCAAAACAAAACTCTTCTGAAGGAAGAGCCTTAGGTCTCTTTGGCTTTTAAAACACTTTATTCTAGCATCCCTCTATAGTGAGAACTTGTTTTCTCTGACAAAAAATAGACAAAATAGATGAAATAGTTGAACTAGAATAGATGAGTAGATGAAATAGAGTGGAAAGTTCTTTGTTTCAATATAGGAAAAAAACACATGAACAAATAGCCTCAAGTGTCTGGATAGTTTTTGTTTTCTAGCAAACATTTCAAGATGGTTTCATTTTTCTGTGCTGATACAAGAGCAAGCTTTGAATGTCATTGCTGTTCAGTGCCTCATCTGCAGGACTTGGATAAGGAGCAACACTCATGTTTCAGACTGTTCTGCAGTCATGAAACAGACAAGTTAAACAACTCCTTCTGGACCCTGTTGTCCCTGCTTAGCTGGCAGAAGGGAGAAAGAGATGGGAGAGAGGGCTGAAAAGTCTGCACTGCTGTATTAGACTACCAAAACGCTCTCTGATATGGAATCTGGATGCTGCTTTGGAAATCTGCAGAAACACAACTACTAATCACTGCTTTTTATTACTAGGAAAAGGACATCACTCCTGACCCTAACCTGTTAGAAAAGGTGAATGAATGTGCAAAGCATCTGGAGATCATGAGGACCCATGAGCAGCCATTATCTCACCTGAGCCCTGAACTGTGTGACGTTTTTGACTTCTTCATAGCTTTGACTATATGTAATACAGTTATGGTTACTGCACCGAATCAACCCCGACAGAAGGTAGGTTAAAGAAATAACAGAATAGGGTTTAAATCTCCTTTGTATTGATACTAATTTATCCCATAAGTCGAGGAAGTTGAAAACTGCCTGTTCCAATGAGAAATGGTTATCATGGTTATCATGAAACAACTCTTTGTACCACTATGTGAATGAGTGGATTTACTCAAGCATTAGCTAAATGGAATATTTCAGTTATTTCATTTAAATTTGAGGTGTGGTTTTATCTACATTTAACGATACTTTTGAAGCTTTCCTGAGTTCTTGCACTATAATTTTTTCATGTATTAAATTTATATCTGCATGCATGCATATGTATGTGTGTGTGTGTTTGTGTGTAAATGAATTTGTAAATGTGCAAGATTCTCCAGGAAAGACAAGAGTTTAAGCTGTCTGTAAATACTTTGAGTTTATGGATTAAATTTAAAAAAAAAAAGGCTTAGCCTTTAAAAAAAAAGAGAGAAAATGCTTGAAACACATTGCTTAAATCTTTCAAATTGTGTAAAAAAATTGCATCTTAAGCTGCTTATGATTATTAATGAACAGCCTAAAACAGTGTCACTGATGAATGAGAATTTCAACAAAGCAATCCCCCAAAGATGATCTGTAAGACAAAACTATAATGGAATGTAGTTTTAAAGCTAGCTAGCAGTTGGAATTTCCATTCTGAGGAAATTCTGAGATTTGGTTTTGTTCCAAATTATAATAAAAATTGAACTAGTAGAAAGTGACCTGTTTTGTGCTAGGGAAACATTTGGAGAATGCTGAAAATTGCTGTTTCAGGAATGCTAAACTATTACAAAATAATTTAATATATATTACTATGACTCCATTATTACAATTATTGACATTGCATCTGTATAAAAGATCTAAGTAAATTGAGATAAGTAATAAAACTGAAACAGAATACTTTGACACTAAAAAGAAGAGTGGAAATTGTTTATTTCATCATGTTTCTATTGAAAATGTTATTGATGCTGGCACATTCTCATAAAACATTTCTGGTACCACGCTTTTCAATACAAAATTGTTTCGTCAACATTTTTTTTAATACCTTCGCTGAATGCCAGAGTTTCCTACTAACAACAGCTTTTAGTATGCATTACTGATGGGTGATCCAACATTGATACTCTGTCAGTTGGTCATTTCTGATGAGATCACAGAAGAAAAAATGTTTTTAACAAAACTGTACATGTTTTCACACAGAGGAAAAGGCCAGCAATAGTACAAATGGTACTGTTTTCAAGTTCTAGTTTTGAGGGTTTGGGGTTTTTGTTTTGTTTTGTTTTGAGTCAGATCTGTCCATTTACTCTTCTGTCTCAAAATACAAATGATACAACTTTTTGCTGGAAAAGAAAACATCCGTTTTGAATCATTTAAGTTGAGTATAAATGTCTGAATTCTTTTACAGATTTTCTTGGGGGTTGGTTCATTGGTTTGCCTTTTACTTCTCCAGGTTAGAGATCGATTCGAACTAAAATCTCCCGTAAAAACCATAGAAGACTTCATCCGAAGATTCACTCCAAGTCGCTTGACCTCTGGATCTAACAGCAGCAGTTCATCTAGTCTAGCTACCAGTAAATCAGTGCACAGATTTGGTTTAAGTGTTCTTTCGTCCACGTCTACTGAGAGCACGTTATTAAAACTGGAAGAGAAGCTGTCGTACTCTGCACAGATGAATAACAACGGGTACAGCTCACAGCAAGGCAGGAGCGCTGTAGGGAGCAGAGCTGAGGAAGGAGAACTCCGTTACGAAGCAGAGAGTCCAGACGAAGCTGCGCTCGTCTACGCAGCAAGGGCCTACAACTGTTCCCTGGTTGGAAGGCTGTCTGACCAGGTATCAGTGGAGCTACCTCACCTGGGAACACTGAACTTTGAAGTATTGCATACATTGAGCTTTGATTCCATCAGGAAGAGGATGTCGGTAGTGGTCAGACATCCCCTCACAGATGAGATAAATGTTTACACTAAAGGAGCAGATTCAGTTATTATGGATCTTCTTCTACCCTGTTCTTCAGGTACACCACTTACTTAGCTTGGAAGAGGTGGGGGGGTTCTAGTTAACTATTAAAGGACTCATCATGTTTGTGGCACTCCTGTAGCAGGTAGACCTGCCTACTTGGTTGAGCATAGGGAATGGTAGAATGGCAACCATTGCTGTTTTTTAATAATACCTTATTATTATAGCAATTTTCCTATAACAAATTAGTGATTCTTTACCTTACAAGAATGAGTTAAATTAATTTCTGCACAAGATCTTCTACAGGCAAATTTAATTTGAAGGAATGTTTTGAGAGTTTGCCAAAGCACTTTACATTTCTTCAGGAAAACTTGCCTGGCAGTGCTTGGCTATTTCAATATTTTACATGAAACCCAAGTACTTCTTACTGTAGCTCCTCTATCAGTTTCATTTGTGAATCTTAACCTCCTTTTGTTGCAATATGTTTGCATAAATCAACACTTATATTCTGATTTGACTATGATGCTAAAGGATGCTGTGAATCAGTCAGCCATCAGAACAGAAAGGTTGTGGCAAAATAAGAAGGAGAGATATCATGTAGACTAGAAATTTTTGCTTGAAGTATGAAGCTGACGAGTGGGGGATAGACATGAATCTGCCAACGTGGAGAACTTTTCCAAAGTGGTTGGCACTCAAATGTTGCAGGGAAGTGAGGCAACTTTACATAGCTGCTAATTGTAATCAGTTGAAGAAAAACTCTGTAAGCTCTCAGAATTTACGAGAGACACAGAGGCTTCAGTTTATGCGAATCAGTTTGCATCTGATTTACTGAATGTTCAACAGTGAAGCTAAACAGTGTTTAAAGGTTACCCCAGAGTGAATGGACACAGAAACCTAATGTGCTAGAGGTACTTCCCTTGTGTCCATAATGCATTGACTTTGTGCCTGCTTTCACATTAGTTGGAGTAAACAATGGTGAAAGGCTTATACTGTGTAATTTTAGTTTAATGAACTACAGAAAAATCTTGGCATTAGTTTTGTATTTACAGCCACATGAGTCAAAGCAAAGCCAAAAAATTAAGAACAACTTGTCCTTAACTAACAACAAAGTATTCATTAATAATATTCTGGTAAAGATCTGATACGACAGAGGTACATAGAGCATCTGTGGTAACTTGTTTGCCTCCAAAGTACTAACAGAATACTGGGAAGACTTACTAATGACATACTTGGGAAATGATGTTTGAAAAAGAGTTCTTAGAGTTATATAAAACACCCTACTGAGCATTACAAGAAGAAAAGTGAAAAGGTGATTTTACGATGAGTCTCATATACATAGTCATCGCCTTAAAACAAACAAAAACAAACAGACTATGTTTAAAGCTGTTCATTCACAGTACCTACAATGGATCAAAGAATTTTAAGACAATTCCAAGTTGAATCTAGGACTCACCTGAGTAAAAGGAACAACGCGAGCTAAACCCCCAAAATTGCAGCATAAGATGGAATATGTCAGAGAACAAGAGCAGTGCTTCTAGAGGTCACTGTTAGCAGTGAGTAAATTCCAGTGCTGGGCAAATAGAGTCATCTTTCATCATCTTTACAGGCAAGTGAATTAAATGTGACTTTAGAATGGTGCATTTTAATGTGTTTTTAGCCCAAACTGAGCTATGAGTTTTAGTATATTTTGCTTTTCTAAACAACACAAAGTGCAGGCACTGAAACTTCACAAGTAATTTCCATTTCTTTCGAGCCCTCTAACCCACTGTTGGCTTTAGTAGTTCTGCATGTTTCAAATGACTCATCTAAGGAATATTTAACATTTCTCTTGAACATCCTCACTAATGGCAACAAATTCATGGTTCTGCACACTCTAACGTTAGTGAATATTTTGCCAGTTCTAGAGGCAATTGCACCTTTTTCACAGTATGCGGTGTAAACAGGGAGAAGGAGTCTCAGTAGATCTAGGCTAGGAAAAATGTGTGTATTGTTGGATCTGTCCGTGGTTTCATTCTGTTCTCCATTGGTTATGAACTGTAAATGTGAGAGGAAATGTACATACTGCAAATGTACAGGCATTTATGATTTCAGGCAATTGACCAGTAAGTGAATCCACATGGCAGCTAATCCTAGTGCTCTTTTATGGCTATGTTAGTGCCTCAGTGACATGTAAATTGCATAGAAGTCATCTAGCTGTGCGCTTTGAGACTTTGCAGTGCTTGAGTTCTGAAAGACCTCAACACAATAATATATGTCCATAATCCGCATGCTGAAACATGATGTTGCGTGACTACGTTGTAAGAAGCAACAGCCCAAAATCAGATGTGAAAATACTGTGGTTTAATGTAGCTTCAACCATATCTTATGAAAAATCAGATATCACCAGTGAGCTAGAAAATTTTGAGTTTCAGAATTCATTCAGTTTCATTCAACTTCTTGTGCCTATCTGTAGTCTGAAACCTGACATTTTCTGACAGCATACAAATATTTTCAAAAGATTTGAAATTATTCCCCAGTGTGTGTTGTCTTTACTTTGTCTCAACAGCCACCATGTGGATCATAAATAAGGTTACTGTTTGAGTCAATAACCAACACACATAGGAATTGCGAACATAAGTCACTGAAAGAAAAAAAAAAAAACAATGACTGGGATGACTTCCTAAACCTTATGATTATGGAAGGAAATGGAGGGAGCAGAATCCTACTAGCTCTCTGTCATTCTTCTGTAGATTTGTTTACTAGTTTTCGCTTCTACAGTGCATGTGGTCACACTGCTAGGCAAAGAAAACTTCATCCCAACTAAAAAGAATCTCAGCAACTGGATTTGGGTTTCAACAGATTTCTTTCCATCCCCCTTTTAATATCTGAGCACGACATGAATTTCACTGTAAGACTGATGAGGTAAATGAAAAGCTAAAATGAGTTTTAGCTCTCATTGGTATGCTGATGGAGAAGGGAGATGCAGTCCTTCATATTGGAACTGAGAATTCACATGGAAAAGTTGGATATAGCTCTACTTGGAGAGAGTTATTGCCTGTGTTCATTGTATAAATGGCTTCTATAAACATTTGACAGTATGAGCACTGCATTAGTGCCCATGGTATTCCGACAGATCTAGTTAACAGTATCACTTAACCTTAAAATGATAGTTTGGTGTTTTTAAGTAGCTGTTCAAGTTTGCACTAATTGAACAGCTGGTATGGCTACTCCCATAAAAGCTGTTCTTTAGGAACAGCTGAGTGTGTACACTCCTGGATTTACAGATGTAGAGAGGATTGGACTGTCTTTAAAGTGAGAAAATAGCTACATAATGAGTAAAATGTAGCTGATAGATGGTTGAGGTAAAAGGACCAAAAACTAGGCTATTGGGATTCCAAACTCCCGATTCCTACCTTCCGGCAATATCAGTATTTCTGAAAGTTCGTAGTGGAGCTCTGAGGGCCTGGCTAGGCACTGTGCCTCTGTGTAAGTATGAAAGTGCTGAATGTGCCTGTGTTTATAGCGGAGAGACAGAGGCACAGGTATGTACATAGTCGAACATAGCCAGTTCATATTGAATGTGAATGCACAGCGGGAACATGGGAACTGAAACAAGAGGATAATCCTGTCATCTAATATAGATACCTGACGTAACTGCGTAAAGCAGAGGCATAGTGACCATAAGTCACACTACAGTCAGTCGGGAGAGGTGGACACATCCAATGGTCAGCTCAGACCCCTGTAATAGGCCCAGTCCAGTATGACTGGTATCCACCTAACTCTTTGACTAGTTTCTGCGCAAGTACCTGTAACACTAGTACTGTGTTAAGGAACAGCTTTAATTACAAAAGTGTAATCCCAAAGTGATTCTATAAACCTCCCCAAAACATGCAAACTTTAAAAAAAAAGAGACATTTTGGATGACATCAGGGGATTAGGAAAATTGCCTGAAGGTATTGGGCATTCTCACTCAACAGTTTCAATCTAAAATCTGTAAGGTCTTTTAACACCAACATTGCAATTCATATAGCTGAAGGTTGCTATGACAGTATGTTGTATATGAATCTATCTTGATCCTAGATGATAAAAGAAGCAGCACAGCTTTTCTAAATTTTCAAAGACCTGATTTCAGGTAATGAGATGGAACAAAATGTGTTACCATCATATGCGTTAATCTTTTTCAATCACAGTGTGAATCCACTGAATCAACCCCAGCTAAAGAGGGAAAGAGAGCAGAAGCTCAGTCTGGATTTTGAGCTCTTTCACATGGCTTTAAGTGAGGAGTAAAGCTAAGTGGAAGTTGTGCTTTTGCATTTAAGATAAAAGTTAGTTGTCAGGTCTGTATAAGGGTAAATTCTGTCATAAATGAAATCAAAGTCAGACTCAGATTCTTCTTTTATTGGCTTAGTCCCATAGCTAAATAATTAAAAGGAAACGAGGATTTCAGTAACAGTAGTGCCTCCATATACTTAGATATACAAAACTGAGCACTTTTCTTTTTAGAAAGGTCTTAACCTTGGTGGAAAGCTAAGTGCTATTTTAAAGTAAGTGTCATTTTTCTACACATAATCATATGTGCAGAAGCATTTGCTAATAATCCATTTGAAAACATACTTCTCTTTCTCACATGATTGTTTGCTGTGGAGATAAATCAAGATTTCCCAAAGCACTCAGGACAAACATACTTAAGAATAAAAGGTCTTTTTAACACATGTGCATGGTGACTTTTGAATAAAGAAGAAAGAAAAGACAGTAGAAAAAGTTTTTTTTTTTCCTAAATGAAATATTTTACTTGAAAGTTTCCCAGGAGACATCAGCAGCTCTTTAAAAGTATCAGTTTTAAAGCACCAGTACAGAGACTACCATAGACACAATTTTATTCTCTGAGGCCATGCAGCTGCTGTTATTTTTCAATCACAGATTTCTTCTTTTATTCTTATCTAGATGACCCTCAGGGCAAACATCAAAAAAAAATCCAAAGCAAAACTCAGAATTACCTTAATCTGTATGCTGTAGATGGGCTGCGGACCCTGTGTATTGCAAAAAGAGTAAGTAAATGCATGCTCTTAGTTTGCTTTTATGGAAAGCCTTGACAAAGATTACTGAAGGCATTTATTAGTACATTGTTTTTGATTTATAGCTTTCTCATTTTATGCAATAACGTATGAATACCTCTTCATCCTTTTGACTGTGCCCTCACATCCTCCTTCAAATAGGTTCTCAGCAAGGAGGAGTATGCCTGTTGGTTAAAAAGTCATTTAGAAGCAGAATCTTCTATTGAAAATCGTGAAGAACTTCTGTTTCAGTCAGCACTGCGCATAGAGAAGAATCTACATCTGTTAGGTAATGAACTGAGAGCTGGACATGAAATTAAAATGTGTTGAAAAATTTTGAAAGCTTGGCTGTAAATTCCATTCTTTGCTTTAAATGGTTCCTGACAGTACAGAAATTTACTTCTTCTGGATTTTGTCATGGCTGTCTTGTGCAGCATCAGAAAGGAATGGGCTTTTAATTAACTTAACAGACATACCCTGTTTGCCTTGCTCATGCAATCTTTTTATCCCTGGCAAAATCAGTGGAATAATACCAGAGATCAATTTGACACAATAGCAAAAATGGGAACTGCTGATCTAAGTAGGAAAAGAAGGACTTGGCCGAGCCTGTCTACAGAATTTCATTTGCTTTAGTGCCACTTTAACATGTCAGAGATTTCCATGACTCCAGGGGCACCAGAGATGCTGTAAAGCAAAGCTCATAAACCACACTTGTGAGAGGCATCAACTCTCATATACATCAGGTTCAGCACATACACTCAGGGCCCGTGGCTTCTGTGGAAAGGGACTGCAGTACTTCACAGTGATGTAGTTTGCATCTGTGTATGTAAAATGTATTCCAAGAACTATGTAATACTGTTTCTTTGCTTCACTGAAATGTTGAAAGCACTGATGTGCTAAAATGGGTATATATCCGCTATATATAGGAGAGATAGCTGGAAAAGTAATAAAAAAATCTTGAAAATCTTCAATAATTTCCAGTTTATCAATCTCTTTGAGAGGAGATCAGCCAGCTTCTGATGTATCCAACACAGATCTCCAAGGTTCCCTGTATATTCAGTGAAGAGAGAGAGGAAAAAAAAGTCAGTTCATTTGATCTGTCTTAGATACCTGCTTTAGGATTACATGAGTCACACACTAGAAGCACCAGTTTATCTCCTATCTCTTAAAGGGAAGCATGAGATGACTAGTTCTTCACCTAACCAGGTTAATCAGGGAGATGCTGCTATGGATGTGCATGTTGAGTCTGGACGTGCTCTGAAAAAAATACCTGAGGTAGAACTAACCAGCGCTGGACAAATGAAAATGACCTCTAGCTGGAAGTAAATTACCTATTCTGTTGGGAATCATTCCTCAAAAACCTCACACTGTGGTTTCTGTCTTGCAGTGATTACTTATGATTAGCTTGCAGGAATAAAAAAGTGTGTCTGGAAAAAGGATATCTTTTACTTTGCACATTGTTTGGATGAGAGCTTCCATGGTATTTGCAGTAAGAATATTTTTCCACCTACATGACTGGTGCTCAGATTATTGCTAAAATGTTTTTCTTCAAAGAACAACCATAGGAGTGATAAATAGATGAAAGAAGTTTACTTTGCTTTTCCTGATGTTTCCTGGGTAATTTGCAGGCCTTTCATCTTCAAGTTACCTTGTAATGAGGACTTACATTTACTCACATTAAGCCTCTCTGAAACTCAGGGGAGTACTGATATATCTGTGGTGACAATGAACTTGGTCCTGAACTGCTTTTGCTGTAGTATTTGAAGATTTTGTCTCCTTCAATGGACGTGTGAAAGCATAGGAAAGATAGTCTGTTACAAGTGTACTAGTAGCAAGATACATTGAAAACCTGAAAAGCCAAGCTTTACTTTCACATCATGGACAACAGATTTGTTTCCTATCCTCATCTCATTTGGCAACCAGTATCCTTCTGCAAGAACCAAAACCAGCAGCAAGGCAGGAGGAAGGTTTCTGCCTGGAGCCTAATGCACTGTTGCCAATCTGCTATTCTGCTGTCATTTCCCCTTGAAAGGCAAAATCTCCAGTGACCCACCCTCTGCTAGTTGAGGAAAGGAAGTCAAGACCTTTAGAAGTGAAACTAGCTCTTAGAAGCAATATCCTTCTTAGCAACAACCAAAAGAAATGGCAAAAATAGAGCAGAGAGAGAGTTACCAAAGGTACACCAATCTTGTGAACCTCTGAGACTAGAAATGGCATGAGACGGTTGCTTTAAATTCTGGATGTGTTGTTGGCTGTTGATACAAATGCTTGCCCCTGCTTCTTTCTAGTACTCTGTCTGGATACTCCAAAGCCTGCCCATATCTCACGTCCATTGTTAGTTTAGCTATTTTGACTGAAAAAGCCAAACTTTCCTCCTGTACTTCTCTCGTAAGTTTGAGGAAAGGCTAAGTGTACATTTAATATAGACTAATTTGCTTTTTCTGTCTCTAGGTGCAACTGGCATTGAAGACCGTTTACAGGATGGTGTTCCAGAAACCATTGCAAGCTTACGCAAAGCTGGGCTGCAGATTTGGGTTCTTACTGGAGACAAGCAAGAAACAGCTGTTAATATTGCTTATGCCTGCAAGCTACTAGATCATGATCAGGAAATCATCACTTTGAATGCTGAATCACCAGTAAGCAGATCTAATGCTATAATTAAGTCTACTTGTAACTAGCTTTTCTTTATTTTCTACTTGTACAATCGAAAGTTTGATGGCTTTTTTCCTTTCCCTCTTCTTTTCTTTTTTTTCCTGCTTCATCCGTAATTTTCAGGTAGGACATGTCTTTAAATATTTTACAATGAATTAATGCTGTTAGCTCATAGTGTCATGCGTCATAAAGCTATTGAAGACATGTTTGGGTAGTGGGCTTCACCGTGAATGAAAATATGCCATAACAGCATAAATGCCTTTCTTTGGTATGCATTCTCAGAAGGCTTCCCTAGTTCCACTTATTGGCACCACTGTGTCTCTCAAAGCAACCTGTTATTAAACATGTGTGGAGGAAGAAAACAATTGACTACCTATTGAGAATTTATGCTTTATTTTAAACCACTGAATTGTAGTATTTAGATAACTCAGTCATTCATGTTTTCTCAGATGACTTTTTCTCTGGAGATAGAAGCAATACTTAAATCTCAGTGCTAGCGCTGAGAGTCTGAAAACCACATCTACAGTAAGGCCTTGCTTCCTAACAGACCTCTTCTAACTCTTCTGAATTACTGATCTTTCCTGTGCTCAACTTGTTGCAAGCAGGCAATCACAAAGACTTTACTGATATGGTCAAACATACAAGGAACCAGACTGATAGTGCTGTAGTCCTTTAAAGGGGTGATAAAATTGGACTTCAGATCAGCAGAGGAGAGGTAGGCCAACAGCATCCAGCTCCCATTTCTTTGTAAAAGGAAGAAAAGATATGAGCATTTTTCCTTCTTGAGTATATCAACTGAAATGGTAAATTGATTTTCCATGTTATTTTTTTTTTTGTCATATTTTGCTGTAAGACCAATATTTTATATTGAATGTTCAGACATTAGCAATAGCATCTTTTAGTTGAGTATGTCTAGGAAAAATACATTAAATTCCGCTTAAATAACCTTTAAGTGGCCTTTATGCATTGTTAAATGCATAAGTATTTGATTTGAGTTGTAGGCGTTTGCAGGGTGCTCCTCGCCATATTTAACTTGGTATTGATACTGATTATATCATTTCCTTGCACTGTTATTCTGAGAAGGAGCTAAAAGAAATTAGTTTAGCATACAATAATGCATGCTAAAGAGGAAGTAGATTTTAAGCTTTTCATGTATCCCTTGCTGGTGTATCTTCTGCAACAAGAATTAAGTGTCTTTAGAGGGAATAGAAGAAAAGTGTATTAGAAATTAAAACTGTTATAGTGCATCACATATGCCACATTCCCAGTATTGCTTATACCTAAATGTACAGCAAGCAAAAGTTCAGATGTATGTTCCTTCCACTCAACCATATTTATTTTGGATTTCTTTTTCAGGAAACATGTGCTATCTTGCTGGAACAGTGTCTGCAATGCATAGAGTCTAAATTTTCAAACAACACAATAGACGAAGCTACTGGAAACATGACTGTTGGGTTCACCCCTCTCTATCCACCTTCTTCCCCTGTGCTTTCCAGCTTGGGCCTAGTGATTGATGGAAGGACTCTAGCTTATGCGCTGGAACCTACTCTAGAAGATAAATTTCTTGCTCTAGCCAAGCGATGCCGTTCAGTACTGTGTTGTCGTTCTACCCCACTTCAGAAGAGCATGGTAGTGAAACTAGTCCGAGACAAACTCAAAGCAATGACCTTGGCAATAGGTAGATATCTCAGTTTAAACTAGCCTTCCTTGATGTATATTTTGTCTTGAGAATTTCATTTTCTTTTCACTTGCAAAGAAATTCTTCCAGCTCCCTCACAATGCAAATAGCTTCTGATCTTGCTTGAAAATGTTTCAGATTAACTCTTCTGATGAGTCTGGCATTTTTATTCTGAAGATATGGAACTCCAGTGTAGTATTTGGATTTCCTTCTTAGAGAACTGAGGTTCTGGGGGCCAAGCTGTGCAGTGGGATTTTGGCATGTTCAAACACTGCTGTGAAGAACTGAGTAAGATGATACTATGCAAAACTCTATCTTGTAATCAGTGTATTACTCAGGACAAAACAGTTTTCAGTGTCATTTCAACCAGTCCTAATTAAACTTGAGGTCCTGCATTTTTCATCACAAGTAAGCCATACAACACAGGACGTGACTTGGCCTTGTCTGTATGGAGAATGGTTTGTGTTGTCATACCAGCTAATACACTTCATCCCAGCTCATACCTCATCTTATTTGGTTGGCAGAGGAGAGATTTTGTCAGTCATCCTAGTTTAAATCTGGCAGCATCTTCTATGTCTCCAAGCTTTTTACATAAGAAAAGTCAAACAGCTCTTCGTCTTGGGTTTATACTCGTGTCGTCTTAGAAGATATGTCTTAGAAGATAGCATGTACTGTCACAAACACCCTAGCTTTCATTACGTATCTTGGTTAATGATAGCAATGAAGACACATGAGTTGGATCTGACCATCAGAATCTCGAAGTACATACTGTGAGTGCCAAATGGCAGTGGCATCCACATTACTAAGTGTATATTCATTATAATAATCCTTATGCTCACTACATTAAATCTCACTCAGATCTGCCTTACTCATACTGAATATATACTTTTGACAGACCGTGAAGTAATCATTTGCCTGTGTTGCAAAAAAAGTCTAACTGGCTAACTTGAATTACGCAGCATGCTTAAAAACACCAGTGGAGATTAAGAAGCTTATGTTTTCATTCTTTCTGAGCATCTTGAGATTGTGGGTTGGATTCAAGCTCCTGCTCTTACCTAAAACCCAAGTTGTCCCATCTTAACTTTTAACCAACAGGAGCTAACTGGAGGCTGTGTTTAAGTCACAAATTGGTCAGCTTTGTCACATGAGTGGATACCGCTTACATATGCCAACTGCAGGGGAAGTGCCATGAGATGTGCATGCGTTTCTCAGCCACTGCAATTTAAAGCCCAGTCTGTTATCATCAGATACTGCAGTTTCATCTTCCACTGATACCCTAGTTGTAAAGGTGTAATATATGTCCCATTCTGATACCTTTCCAAGTGACCTATGACTTGTGATATCATTATATGAAGTAGAGCAAGGGATAGTGAATGTGCAACCACTGCTATTAAATCTAGCAGTGGTGGTATATTGGAGAGTTCAGACTGGTCAGGCAAAGTCAAGAATTCATTTACTTTTTCATTTTATTTCCTTGTTTGTGTAGATATCCCCACTGCCTTTAGGTCTCCTTGCACAGTTCACTCTTAGTTATACCTGATTGCAAGTAGGGAAGCAGAAAGTTTTTCTGCTCGTTTTTGCACGCAGAATGTTTTGTATTAGTGCACTTCAGGTCTGACACTTGCATTTTAGGACTTACTTAAAAGAGAGATGTTTGGCTTAGTTTTGCTTGCCATAATATAAAAATCTACAAAGATCAGAATGTCCTGGCAGCTTTGCCAAGCTTTGAACATTCCAAACATGGATCGTTTCCAACACCACCTCTCTCTTCCTATATGCACCCAGCACTAGTTTTCCTTTGCTTTGCTGCCACTAGCTGTTCCTGGTATGCTAGCGTTAAACAAAACTGTATCTTGGTATCTGTAGGTGATGGTGCTAATGATGTCAGTATGATCCAAGTGGCAGATGTTGGCGTGGGGATCTCCGGTCAAGAGGGCATGCAGGTAATTTTTTTTGTTTGTTTTATTGATACATATTCCCTTGCAAAGGACGGGATAAGCACTTCCCAGAATTCAGCTTGACCAAGCTACGTTTGGATAGCCAGCAGAAGTTATGCTGAGGACAAGCAGTTACGCTTCATAAGAATACCTTGATCTTGAGCTTGGAATTTAGATCTGTGGTGAGCTTAAATTTGGTACTGTCTCCTCAGAAAATTCAGCTTACCAGATCCCCTCCAAGCAGTATGATTTAAGAAATCATTTATTAAATACTGCTTCTGAGGAGGAAAAATAGGCTCTGCTATGTATTATTCACATAAAAAAGTGAAGATCCACCTTCTTCTGGTTTTATTCTTTCCTGTCTCCTGCTCTGCTCCATTATACTTCTCCTGTGGAATGGCTGCACAAGCCCATCCAACCGAAGCAGCTATTCTCCATGGTGTGAGGGTGTCCCTTAGCCCAGACACCCACACATCTCACTCACCCAGGCAGCCTGCTCTGACAGCAGATCACTGAAAAAAAAAAGAGAAATATGCAGGTGTTTGCAGAACCACTGCTCCCTACAGCACTCTTCCGAGTTTTCTTTTTGTCCCAGTTTCCTGCCACGGGGAATAGCAAGGTAGAGAGACTTGCCCAGTAGTCTTTTGGATATATTAAGCCTGTGCTTTTGCCACTGTGTAACTCCTCTCATCACAGGGAGGATGTGTGTGCATAGGGTGTATAACAAAGCTACCCAGTGCTCTGAATGGCACCTCTGCTTCCCCTACTGCTAGTTCAGTTTAGTTGCGGTGCCAGCAGTGGAAGTGGCAATCAGCTGCAGAGAATGAGGGCGATGATAACTGACGTCCACAACTTAACCTTGTAATGGGGGTGGGTGCAGATAGGTTGCATGAGAAAATAGAGTAGCTGAGTATGAGTATGATGAAAAGCTCTTTAGATGAGAAGTGTTTCCAGCCTGAGGACATGCGCAGATCAGCATACTCCTTAACTTAGTTACCAGTGGGTAACCCACCTTGCATTTTTTGCAGTTCTGGATGGATGTTTTGTTTGAAAGCAAAAAGAGACCTCCCTTGCTAAGTGCACGTGTTGGCTGTAGAACTTTACTCCATGGAGCTTTGTGAATGATTTAACTAGATTAAGAATACAAATATATGGCATAAAAATCTAACCAAACGATGAACTGGGATGCTGCCTGTGTGAATTTTCTGAGAGGCAGATCCCCAGAAGCTACGACAGCACTCTGGTGAAAAGTCAGTAGGTGGTTTTCATATTCATACCCTCTTCCCAAAGCATCTTCTCTGGCCACTGTTGGAGTCTAGATCCTGGGGAAGATGGGCTTCAGCCTGACCCAGTAGAGCTCTCTTACACTTTTTTCCCTCCTCATTCTCTACTCAACCAGTGGGTGGCATCAAAGCAATCTCCTATGTAATTGTATGTCCATTGGTGTTATTCAGGGAGGCAGATTTCAGGCCGGCCACCTATTAAAAATACTTCTTCAAACTACGTAGCAGATGTAAATCAGATTGGAAAAGCTACTGCAAAAATATTCCAGTGTTCATTGTTTGTATGGCATCCCAGCCATAGTCCCTGTAAGTCTGACTTTGATAATGGAGAGAGCAAGAAAAACGAAAGTCTTGGTTTAGGCTGATACAGCATTTATTATTACACAGTCTTTGCAAGGCTCTGAGAGCTTCACATAACTTCTGCAATGTCACTCTGGAAGCAGTCGAAGCAGCAGAGAAGCCAGAGAGACTTATATTTGTGGGATCCTCTTGAAGCCTATCAATCAACTCAAAAAAAAAGAAAAAAAATCCATCCCTAACCCCTTGGTTTGAGCTTTATTCAATATTATCATTTCACTTTTCTTCCTAATTAGGGCTATAATGCTCACAGCAGTTTTTTAAGTCCTGTCACCGGTGTTCCACTTTCACTCCAGCTCATACAGTTCCAATAGCTGGTCTTCAAATGCCCTTGGTTTTTGTGGTGTATTCAAATCTGAAAACTCCTTGCCCATTAACCCATAAAAGCACCTGATCTTTTTATTTATTTATTTATTTTTAAATCAAGGTTCAAGAGAGTGGAAAATGTTTATAAATCCTTTCCTTTACTCCAAGGTCCTAAGGAGCCATGCAGGCCTTTTTAGTATAAACATCTGGCAGTATCTTACATGTGCAGGTACTCAGAAGACATTGAGCATTTAGCTGTCTAAGACAGCAATATTGTCTGACTTACCTTCCTTCCACATTCTGTGAAGGGAGAAACATGGGGAAGATTAATCACATTTCTTTGTGAAAAAGAAAAAAAGACAGCGGAAAAATAAAAATGGGAAAATCAAAAGGATATTCTGAGATGAAATAAACATGCAAGTGTAATTGGATAACATTATCTTTCCGTTTTTCTCACTCTAATCAAAATGGATTTTAAGAAAAAAACACACACTTTTCACAGTGTGTTGTGAAGTAATGTGACAGACATACAAAAATGAAGGGACAGTTACAGTTTTATCTTAACACTGGAGCAGAATGAGGTTTGGTGGAGGACAGGAAGCAGATGGAGCACATCTTTCCTCAAAATGCAAGATAACTATATGTCTGCAAGACAAAACAGACTATTCTATACAGGGAAATCCCAGGGTGGGCCAACCTATTAAAAAGTGTCCTGTTGTGTTTATATACATATTTTGCTTTAATTTTATTGGATTTGTTCATCTTGCATACCATTTACATTTTATCTTAGTAGTTTCTGAAAGCACATATTTGGGAAAATTGAAACATTTTAGTGATTTACCAAGAAAAGGATGTAGAAAGAATTAAAAAGAAAGATATCATTTTGTTCTAAAATGCACCCAAAATAGACTTTGTGGAGTAAGAAGACATTGGTCCTTTCGAGATAATTCACCTTTTATGATATCCCATTGAATTGTGAGAAGAGAAGTAATACCAAGAAATATAAAACGATATAACATGAAATCTTAATATCATCCTAGTGATATGCAGGCTCATGAAACAACTGTCATCCTTTAGAGCCATCCTTTACAAGAAAATTTCATCTAGTTGTACAGTGCCTTGAATTTTAGCCAGTCAGATGTAGAGAGAAATTTTGTCAATTGTTTGTCTATGTGATTTGACAGGCTGCACAGTCCCAGAGGAGTCTCATCTGGCATGATATTTCATAGACAGTTTTAGACATCATGTGATTTTAAAAATTCCTCAAATTAAGGGACTGACAGGAAGACCAAGTAAACTTTGTAAGCCAGGATTTCAGATGTTAATGAAAACTAGTATTGGTATTGTTTTGCCTTTTAGAAGGCCAGGAGTTAAGATGCAACCAGTTAATCATCCTGTTCTCATTCAATTTTTTCTTCAGAATTTCAGTTTGTCCCAACAGTAACCCTTTAGTTTTACGGAGAATGATTTTACAGACACCAAATGTTCACACATATACCCTGAGCCTTCCTGCTTATGCCGCTGAACCACTGCCTTTCTCCCACCTTCCATGTTCCTGTTCTTTGTCACCACCCAGGATACAGACTGATATCTCCTTCAGGCAAGGACTGGTTTTCTCACGTGTTATGTAGGGCAGCTTAGGGGTATTGCAAAGCAGTAGATGCATTTCAGGTGCTCCGTGGTGGCTGTGACTAATCTTCACCACAGCTTCCATTGACTTAATACTTACACTGAGTTGAGAGGATGACTGGATTCATTGCTGGTATTGAAAGGGGTGCCTTGCAATAATGATTCCAATTCTTTTTTCACTGAAGGCGGTGATGGCAAGTGACTTTGCAATCCCAAGGTTCCGGCATTTGGAGAAGCTCTTGCTTGTTCACGGACACTGGTGTTATTCCCGGCTTGCCAACATGGTGCTGTATTTCTTCTACAAAAATGCAGTAAGTGTTTGACTTGGCAGCTTTGTGGCGCCACATGTTTCCAGGGTTTATTTTGTGCTAAGTGAGCATTAGGTCAGCCTTCAAACGGTTTATAAATAAGCTGCAAAGAAATTTGCAGAGTTGAAAGACAGCTGGCTGCCATTTGCAGAAATACAGACCCCACTCCATAACAGCTACAGTGTGCTGCTGAATGTGCGAATTAGGTAACAGAAATAACAAGCACTGCTTAAGAAAAGTTTCTTTATAGAGCAGTGTTGCAGAAATTTAGCTGGCGAGACACAGGAGTCTTTAATGCCAAGGCTATCCAGCCCTGGTCCAAAGTAGCAGTTGGGTGTGTTTTCTCTTCCTGACCCTGTCTTGCAATTGGTAATGAATCACTGTGCATTTTCCCCGGTGACCTGAGATACTTTGAATCCTCTGTGTGTCTCAGATGCAGAGATTTGGAAAATTGTATTGATTTATCTTATTCCCAACTAACCAAATTAATGCATTAGAAGGGAAGAACACTGCGGTAAAGAACAGTCTAGGGGTCTGCATTTCCCCCCGCGTAAATGAAACAGGAATTGTTCCAGCACTGGGCGCTGGGCCAGAAGAAGCTCAGTTCATTGGTCCAGCAAAGTCCCTCTGCATTACTCATATAATAGGGAAATGAATGAAAACTAGCACAACAACCACGAATTCCATCAACTGTGTAGGAGTCACTGGCAATTACAGAGACCTACAAACTCTCAACACCTACAAGTCACCTTGCGAGCAAGGGATATGGAGGAGCAGAGAAAAGAACAGAGCTAGAACTCTCAACCCTCTATCTGTTCCAGAGGGTAACGTGCATAATGTGTGAACCCTCAAATGGGGTAATGGAGTTCATCCTCTGTATCGGATCTTTCAAGAGAACAAGTGGCTCTTATTTTTGTAAAAGTTGCTTTCCAGATTCCATCTAAACCTCACTGTTTTAGTCCATGGTAACTTTTTTGTGTAAATTCTCTTTGAGTAATCTCTGCATGATCTGAATCTGAAGATAGTAATTTTTTCAGAAAAAAAAAGACCATGGTTTGGTCAAAGAATTATCAACAGGATAGGATTACTTAAAGGAGCTAAAGAATAAATAAACCAGCTTTGTATTGACACAAGCATGATAAAATACCTTCTGTGGTCTGATCAGAAACCTGCATGCAAGCACCCTCCCAGGCACACAAGTAGGTAGGGGCTTGCAAAGTCTGAATTCCTTCCTGAATAGTAAGCAGTTTAGAATAGCAAGCAGATTTCAGTAATGCTGCTGTGAGTGGAGGACCACCTGTGGAAACACAGTAGTGAGGTACCTGCTGGTGTTTGAAGATGTGAGGTTTAAGGCTTGATCCTGAATGATCTTGAACTGAAATTCCCTATGCTTCCAAGATACCCTTTGGCTTGACAATACTAAATCTCTTCAACTTCCGAGAAATATGTTGAGACATCTTACTTGAAGGGAAAAAAAAAAAAAAAAAAAAAAGATAGTACACATAAGGCCAGCAGTGGACAGTCAGAGATGTTTTTTGTACATGTACGTTGTTGTAAACTCTTCCATTTCCTTTGATACAACTTCCCTTGATTGCGCGTATTGTTTCTCTTAAGCCACTTTTAGTAAGACATTTTCAGAAACTGCTGCCTTAAGGCTAGTATATAACTGAAGAATTTGTCTTTGGCTGTGTTTTTGCAGACTTCAGAGCTTTATGAGCAACACTTGTTGCTACTGACTCTAAAACTGTAATGGATTCTGCAGTCTATAGCCATGAATTTGTCTGACACGGTGGCTGCCTTCCAAAAAGAATATTGAAAAATGTGAGATTGAGCACCTAAACTTTTTGCAAGGAGACTATTTTGGATGCTTGTCCATAGAGTTGAGATAGCTACACTGCATATGTTCTGCAAATTTTCTACTTCATCAGGGTTTTGTTTAGTTTTTTCCCCATTTGCTCATATGATGACATTTTCCATTCTCCAGTACAATCTGTGTAGCTCGAAGTTTAACTCCAGAAGCTGCAAAAGTCATTTGGGAACTCAGCTGACTTGTTCAAGAAGATGTTAAACTTCTTTTTGTTAAGATGTTAAGATGTTTAAGTTAAGATGTTAACTTAAAACATAGCATGACTGGAAATAACTGCGCTTGATAAAAAGGGGACTAATATGCACAAACTTCCACTTACACAAGCATATACTGATTCTCTCCCTTTATACATTACCTATGTTAGGGATCAGTGGACATTTTTCGACTAACACCTTAGTTACTGAGAAATTCTGTTGGGGGCCGAATTCAGAAAATAGTCTCACCTGGAAAAAGATAAAGGAAACCTTTCTTTTTAAAAAAAAAAACGACAAAACAAGTATTTGATTTGATTGCTTTCCAGAGGGGTGATGCATGGAAACAAGAGGAAACAAAAGTCAAATTCAACACTGAGAAGTAAAATTTCAGAGGAAGAACAATAAACTGATTTCAGCTTGGTTACTAAAATGTCATTTATTTGCACAGCTTTCTCTGACAGCACTGTTGAGGCCCATTCTAGGGGTGGTAGAAAAATTTCGTGGAAAGTTTTCAACTAACTGTATTTTCATCAATATACTCATTTTTGTTAAAGCCAAAATGCATCAGCAAGACATGTTAATTTTAGCAATGTTTTAAACAGGAAATTTTCTGAGTCCCAAATTTAGCTGGCTTTTTGTTATTTCTGATGAGAGAAAGTGTCTAAATCCATATATTATTCCAATTCCTTTTTGAGAAAATATTCAGGAAGTTTTGTTGTGTTTTGGGTGTGGAAAGGAAATAAATTTCTAAATATATTCAATAACAAAATCTAATTGCCATCGTCCAGGCAACTGCTGTTTAGGTGGCAAGCTCTGTTAATTCAAACTTGTTTTGGCCAAATAATCCTACCTAGGGCAAGGAAAGTATATTTCTGTTAAAATATATTTCTTCACACTAGTGCTTTCAGAGATGATTCTTTAGAAAGTACTACCATTTAACTTTTAACAGGTTAATTTATTCCAAAACAGTGGGACATATATTACTCCTGGTGTAGAAACTACTTCAACATAATACACAAACATTGACTCCACATACATATTTTCTTCTTTGCTGTTTATACAACGGGACTGACCCTCTTATTCTGTGGCAGTTTTGCTTCACAAGACGTGCTTCCCTGCCCCTCAACAGTGTTCCCTGGCTAAGCAGACTATATAGCTCTTTTCTCTCATGGGTAAATTTCACCGGCATTTTAGGGTACCGATACAATATATCTATATTTTGCTTTGTCTATCTGAAGGTGATAAAGGGTTAATATGTCAGCTGTTTAAGAGCTTTTGGGAACAGAATATAAAACAGAGGAAATGAGAGGCCATGTAATTTCCCTCCTTAGTGGTTAAATGGGTAATACCCCTGAGCATTGCCCAGGTTTTTCTAGTAGACTTCCGTTCTGTGTTTATCACTTTACAAAGAATCCTGTGAATTACAGTTCTAGGAGGACCACATCTTGGTCATTCCTTCCCTGGGAAGGTGCCCATCATTTTCTATGGCAAATCCCCTATTACAGATGAGTTCAGCACCTCTTTTGAATCCTCCCAAACTCTAGGTTTTACAGGCTGTAGTCATGATGTAAGAAATGAGTTAGAGATTTCCTTCCTAGTTGGGTGATTCTAGCCAAACTACATGAATTTTCCTTCTGCAGATACATATGTATTTTTTTCTTTATTCATATGAAAAGATGGGAAGACTGAGGAATCTTTAGAGCACTGCTCTTTTGCTGAAATTCAAAGCACAAATATCAGAATAGTTAAGCATAATTTTGTTAGATGTTATAGTTTCACCTCCCTTGCTATTGCTAGTCTAATGACAGTCTTGAAAAAGCTCTGCATTTACCATTTGCAGATCAGCTGAGCCACCTGAAACATCTCAAGATAGCAGAAGATATTATTATGGAAATGGCTATTCTTATGACAGCAATGTAAGTGCTGTGAGATCAGTATTTACATCCCTAGTGGTCAGCAATGGTTTGGAAAGTTTTTTGTGGTGAGCTAAATTGTATCTTAGAGTTCCACTTGAACTGAAAGCTAATTTCTTGTGATGCCAGCCCAGACTCATGAAGTCTGAGGTTCTCATGGTGCAGAGACTTCCAGGTGTGCCATCTATAGCTTAGTTAAATCAACTCTTCATCCAGAACAGTGTGTTAAAGACTAGGCATCTTCAGAAGGATTGTTCGTGTGCTTAGAGTTCGTAGATAAGTCCTTGCAGAAGTTGGAATCAGAATGGTATCAGAACACAATGCCTTTGTCTTAAATTCCAGACAAATCATACTTAACAACATTGCTGGTTTTGTTTCAGATGTTTGTGGCCCTTCTCTTCTGGTATCAGTTCTACTGCGGATTCTCTGGCTCATCAATGGTTGATCAGTGGTATCTCATCTTCTTTAATTTACTATTCTCTTCTCTTCCACAACTGATTACTGGTGTGCTGGATAAGGACGTACCAGCTGACATGTTAATTGCTGTACCCCAGCTCTACAAAAGTGGCCAGAATATGGAGGTAAAAACTTCCAGGTTTTGTGGTTTTTTTTTTTTTTCCTAAATAACGTCATTTTCAGCTGAAAACTCAACTTTCTTCCAAAGTATGGATGACTGATAAAAAAAAAAGGAAGTCTGAGAAGTAACTATTGTTATTTCATGAAATTTTTCATCTGCATTCAAGTCAAAAGGATATGTTAAAAGGACACTTAAACAACAACAAAAAAAAGCTATATTTTAAAATATATAAAAGAGGGGATCTGGATGCTTTCAGTCAAAGCTGAATGGCTATCTCATGGTCTAAGGCTCACAAACAACCACAGAAGTAAATCAAATAATACCTTGTAGACTAGTGCAGATACTCACAGAATAACCTTGTGGTACTTACTGACTCAAAACATCAGGTCATAACCCTTTGCAAACAGGCAAACGAGAAAGATGGTTTTAGGAGTAAGCACAGAGGTTGACATACTTAGGCTCCGAGGGAATTAGCCATCAGCAAATCACAGGTTCAGAAGGCTTTTGTTGGAAACACCTTGTCCCCATCTGCTTAGATTGTACAAAGACTTAAGAAATTGCAAAAGGGATTCAAGCCAAACCATTTCTGATGACTGCAACTACAAAACAATTCATATCTAATAATTACTTCCAAGTAAATGTCTTTCTTAAAAGTGTGTCCTCTGAGAGGAGACACTGACTGTCATTTGCCTCCAAATGTGCACCTGCTTTTGGTAGGCTGCACATCTAATGGCATTGCCAGGCACCGTCATGGAAAGACGGAGAATTTTATTATGGCTTATTCTTAGTGCGTTAGTCCAAATTCTCCCTTTTTCACCCAACTGTTCTTTTTTTTTTTTTTTTTTTTTTTTTTAATATCTGTTTTGCTGTTCCAGTGTTTAAAGTTCCACTTCAAACATCCATAATATTCATATCTTTCTTTCTAAAGGTGACAGAAATCTTGTCGCGGCTTAGGCTTGTTGGAAGGTTTTGTGTGCCTTTCTCCAGCTGGCAAGCTGAAGGAGGGTCTCTCAGGTTCACAGCAGAATTACTTCTCAGAGTCAAACCTAAGGATCATTTAAGTTTGTTTGAAGTCTAGTGAGATTTTTTTCAGAGTCCTTACCTAAAAAGGCATTTTTAATTCCCCCAACTCTTGATTTATATTCAATGCTTGCAGAATGTGTAGAGCCCAGTGACTGGAGATCTAGCCTCTGTATCACCCACTGAGGTGTAAATTATCACTAAAGATCATTGGGGATCTTTTTTTTCTAAGTCTGTGTTTTCTGTTTTCTCTTTTGTGAATAAATACTCTGTGTTTCTGTGTTGATGGTGTAGACAGCACTTGCTCACGTGTTTATACCTCAGATAGCTCCTCCAGAAATCAGTGGTCTAACTGCAGTGCATGAAGTTGAGCCTTTGTAAAATCTCGCTAGTCTGAGTGTCAGCATCAGATTATACCTAGGGTGAGGGGAGCAAATGAGCAGAAGATTCTGCACACTGAAGAGAGGGACTTGTTTCACGCTTCAACCCAGAGAGTAACTAACCAATTGGCAAAGTGTTGAAGTTGTTTGCATGAGCCCTGAAAAACATCTTTTTGTTTGTTTGTTGGTTTTTTTTTTGTGCCACAGGAGTACCAACCACACATGTTCTGGATGAACATGATTGATGCTATGTATCAAAGCCTGGTTTGCTTCTTCATCCCTTATTTCGTAAGTGTTTGGCTTAAGACAATCTTTTATTTCAAGCATTTGGAGCAGAACTGGTAACACAGCTTGCACTAACTAAATTCTAACTTTTTCTTTACAGACTTACTATGATTCAGAGGTGGATATTTTCTCCTGGGGAACTCCCATCACCACAGTAGCTCTTTTCACCATCATATTACATTTGGCTATTGAAACAAAAACCTGGGTAAGGGTCTTGTAAGGCTATACAAAAACTTGCCAGCCTATCCTAGCTCTTTTCTGAGTGCCGTTCTTCAAAAACACAACGTGCTTATTTCATTCACTCAGCACATTCTGTTTTTATCAAGCATCATAAGCAAATATGAAAAGGATTTTAAACCGAGACCTGCAAAGAGCTTTGTAATTCTGTACGTAACACAGAATCACACAGAATCCCAGAATGGCTGAGGTTGGCAGGGACCTATAGAGATCATCTGGTCCAGACCCCTGCTCCAGCAGGGACACCTGGAGCACGGGGCACAGGGTGGCAGCCAGGCGGGTTTGGAAGATCTCCAGGCAAGGAGACTCCACAGCCTCTCTGGGCAGCCTGTGCCAGGGCTCTGTCACCCTCACAGGAAAGAAGTTCTTCTTCATGTGGAGGTGGAACTTCGTGTTTCAATTTGTACCCATTACCTCTTAATGTGAATTTCTGAAAATACAAGGCTCCTTGTGTTAATGGATTCGTTTCCAGAAATTAGTAACTATTAACGTGTAACTAGAGCAAATATCACAGAAAATAAAGAATCATTGGTCTTTGGGTTTTGTTTGTTCTAGACATTTCTCCACTGGTCATCTTGCATCTTCAGTATTCTTCTGTTTTTCTTTGTGGCTCTGGTTTACAATGCTTCCTGCCCAATATGCCACCCTCCTTCCAATCCCTACTGGACTATGGAAAGGCTGATGGGAGACCCTATGTTCTACTTCACTTGCATTATATCGCCAGTCATTGCATTGCTGCCCAGGTATTGTATCGTCTTTAGGATCTTTCTTACATGTGACAGCAGTTCACACATACAATTGGGAGGGCAAGAAATGCTTCTTGTTCTTTTTTCTCTCGTTCTTTTTGCTTGGCCAGCCAACAAGTTTCTTTCAGTCATTGTTCATGTAAAGCCAGGTTGTCTAACCTACTCTGTGCTTCTGACCATAGGAATAGATGACTTATCGTGGCCACAGACCACAGGAGTGGGATAATGGTAGATTGTTCCTCAACTTTCCTGGCCATGCAGGGATTTTGGAGAAGGTGGTCAGCTGACAGGTTCATTCTACTCCCCTGTGAAGTTTTCCACGATGCTTTCGGATTCAAACCTTCCTTTCGTAACCGTGCATAGTACAGATGTTCTGATAGTATGTTGTGGACTTAAAGATGTAGGAGCCTCACAGACTGATCCCCACTAACTTCCAGTGTATTTCAGGAAAGATGAAAGAGCGTATGTAATCATAAGTGGACAGATTTATTGTAATGCTTGCTATTCATCAAACTATTGCCAGAGCATTTAGAGCTTTTCTATCTGCAATCTTTCTTGTGTCAAACATAAGAAAAGCACACAAAACTCTCTTTATTTTCCTATGTTGTACCTTTTCCTTGGATATTTTCTCTTAATGATATCTTGGGTACTTCTCTGTTTTGGTTCTTTTCACATGCACATTCTTTTCTTGCAGATTTCTGTACAGAACCCTTCAGGGGACGCTGTTCCCAACTCAGCTTCAGCTTGGACGCCAGTTGAGTAAACTGCCCCCAGAGATTCGCGCCCAGCTTCTGACCAAGTTGAATGTCAAAAGGGAAGTAACTCCTCAGACGCAGCCCTTTGCAGACAGCTTCTCACTAAACCTTGGCTCAAATGCTAGTGGTTGTTACACAGCTTATAACCAAAGCAGCCCTTTGCCAGCCTCTCACCAAAGAAGGGAGTCTCCTTTCCCAGAGCCAGCAAGGGCAGGACATACAGCAGACCGGACTGTGGCTGCTGCTCCCCAGGGTGCTCTGCTGTGTGGGCAAGACAAAGACTCCTCAGCAGCAGGTAGTCCAGGAAGGTCCCACAGCACTTCTGAGGTGGAGGCGCTGCCGGTCGGATCAGCGTTCCCGTGGAACTCGGCGTCCCATCAAGCAGACTTCAGTTTGCTGAGGTGGATCACATCAACTCCACTCTTCAGTCGCTCCGGAGCAGTTTTACAAGTGCCACCTAGTAGTTTACAAAATGAATCACAGGACAGTATGTCTGTGTTTGGCTCTTCTTCGCAAGTAGACTTCAAAGGCTTGAAAGAACAGAGTGCAAACAGCTTCCAGGACAAAACGAAAGGGATCCCAGCTGACAATTGTAAAAGTGACAATTCTGAGACCACCTTTTTATGACATGGGCCTCAAACATATTTATATATTTTCTATTTGCACACACTTATAGTGAGTTATTCCTCTATTTGTTTCCAAAGATGAAACAGAAAATCAAAGGTACAGAATGATTATTTAAGAATGTGTAAATACAGTATATTGAAATGAGAGCTTTAAATATAAAAAAGAAACACTTGAAAGTTCCATTTATATTGTTTTATTTTTTCATCTCATTTTGTAAGAAAATGCCATCTGTTTATTTTTCAGATCCTTCTCTTTTATTCTGACACATACTGTAAAAGCAAGCAACCTACCTACCATATCCAAAAGGATTAGATTCAGGAGCAATTATTGATATCCATATAGGCCACTCAGTAATCAAGGAAGAAAAAAATTCATAGTAATAAGTAATTACTATGGTTATAAGTAGACACCATATTCCTTCCATCATTTACTTGCCAGGGTGTTTTGTCACAGGAGCAAACCATTAGGCAAGACTTTGAAAACTGTGTACACTTCTCTGTAAATGTTAACAGTATCTTACCACCACATTAATAATACTGGTATTTTATAAGTGACACCATAGTTTGATATCGCAGCCATAGCATTTTATGTGTCATGATAAAACAATAAATAAATGACTGTCCATATTACAAAGTGACTACCCAGTCTGGCATCAATAGCAACTCAGGCTTCTCTAGAAGTAGCGAGTGCTTAGCAGCTCACAGCCTCGTATCAGGCGCTTCAGCTTTTGAAGAGAAGCTCCTGGGTTTTGGGAAGCCCTGGGCTGGCCCAGAGCTGGTGCCCGCTGTAGCGCAGGACTTGGCGGGCTGCGTGGCCTCGTGTGCTGGCGCGCCGCAGGGAAGAGGCCGCTGCAGGGGAGGATGGGGGCGGCGGGAGGGCCTCGCGGTGCCTCTCGCTCGGTCGTCTCAGCCAGGCTGCACAGGCCCCTGGCGATGGGAAGGGGCAGCGCGGGGCTCTGCAGAGCTCCCTGTGAGCCAGGCTGGCTGGGCAGCGGGCGCGGGGCCGCCCGGCCTCGGCGCCGCCGCCACGGGCATCCCGGGGCTCCGTGAGCCTTCACCTCGCGTGGCTGCTGGGTGCTCTCGCACGCAGTCAGCGTGCGTGGGTATAAACCAGCTGGTCTGCCGCTTAGTTTCTTTGCCGCAGGTTTCCAGGGCGTCTTTGCTTTCTTCGCTGTAAGGGGGGTAAGGTCAGAGCCTCCCTACATCATGGTGTTTCTCGGCGCTGCAGCGCCAGGTAACTTGGTTCCCACATGCGTTGCCTCAACTACTGAACCACGGTGTCTACCTTATGCCACTTTCTAGTTCATTGGGGAGTTGAAGGATTTAAAAAATAGAACTGTTAATATTAAACTGTAAAAAGCAATGAAAGGAAGAGATGAAAGCAATCTAAATAAAAGCTTTCTGCTGGTATATATGTTACCCTGATTTAAAATGGGCTCATGAATACGTAGCTAAACTGTGTTCTGGGATTAGAAATAGTTAGGGAAAAATATGCTGAAGAGTTTGCAGGACTTTCAGTCTCTTCCCTGAAGAGTTCTAGGCACACTGTTGACTCGGGGAAAAAGTTGTACTTGAGACACAACTTCCACCTTTTAGCCTCTAGCTAAAGAGGAATATTGGTCTGCACGTGTAGATCATAGCAGAGGAAAGAGCACCCAGCAGCTCATGTGTTAATGACTCCAAAGTTTATGACGTCTTTGTACTTTATCGTTAATAAGGAAATGAGGCACTGACCATAGGCATCTGCACCGAAGGCGTCAACGTACCAACACTTAACTCTAGGCCTCTCTTATAATCCCAGAAACAGCAACTACTGGGACAGGCCTCCTGGTGTAGATCTCTAAACCAGGGCAGAGATACCATGCCTTGAATCACGACCCCATTTCTCTTCCCGGTCTGGAAAGGGAGCGTGGCGCCGCACGGGACGGGGAACCTGCACCCCGGGCTCACAGCTGGCGATGGCGGTTCCTGCTTTAGACATCTTTACTTGCTCTACCAGCCTCCCCGCTCCTGAGAGCAGCTCTGCTGGGATTGCGCTACAGGTGATTTTTTTCAAGGCTGACTGGCTGTATTTCATACAAAATGTACAGTGATTGCCATTCTAAATAACTCTCCTCTTTGGAGCTGCAGTAGCTTTAGTGTTAGTGGGGAAATCTAATGACACTTTAAGATGTGTAAATATTACTACCTGGTTAGAAACATTCCCTTGCTGGTAGAACAGGGTCTCGCAAGGACAGAGTATCACATACCAAGTAGGTAGATTTGGTAGCTTGGCAAGACCTTAAATTAACTCTTCAATCTAAGAGATCTTGGAGTCATAGCAGGAACTTGCCTTTTATGTCATTTACTCAATGACTGCGCCAACCCAAGCAGGCAGGTGAGGAGCTCTCAAGCCTGTTGATTCTTCTACATATTTCCACAGCACATCAGGTATAGTGAAGCATACAGGGTAGCATTTCTCAGCTCCCACCTGCTGACCATTATGACTCTTGAATTGCTGCGAAAGGAATATAAAATATAAGCACCTGCACGCTTTCTTCTAGTGCAGTCCAAATTTAGGCTTGTTTCCATTTTGTTGTGAATGATAATTATCATGGCACCTCTGTGCTAGGTATCTTCTCTTCTAAAGGTTGAGGAGTCTCCAGAAGAGAATAAGGGAGATCCCAGCTTGTGGGTACCAAAACCCAGACTGGATCCCTGTGGGACAAGGCATCTTGCAATTAAACTCGGTGAAAACTCTGCCTTACAGAGTTTTCAGGCTCAAAGTTGCAAGTTTCTTTCCTACAAGGAAAGTTTTCAGGGCTTGAATATTTCTCCTGGCCCTGTGCCTGCATGAAATCTCTCTCCAAACATTGCAGTGCTTCATGCATATGAGAAAAACTTTACCGATTAATTACATAAATGTAGCCACTCCAGGAGAGCACATGAGCCATATTACCCATTTACAGCTAGGACTGTCCCCTAGTGTCTCCCTGGAACAGGCCTGGTGCTGGCCCAGTTCACACCATGACCATCAGCTCAGACCAGGGTGTTCTCATGAAAAAGACCCTAAATTTTTGGCTAATGATGCTCTTACTGTTTTTGTGCTTTTGTGATGCTAAAATACACTCATGTGTTGCCAGATAGTCATCGCAGTGACTGAGAAGGCAGTTCACCTGTGTCCTATGTTTAAGGAATGGCAACATCAATGTTGATGAAGATCCTCAGCTGTTACAGCCATCAGAGCTCCATCAGTTTCTGCAAAACAGCCTAAATGCAGCTGAGAATCAGACCTTGATAACCGCTGCATTTTGCTACCAAAAAAAATAGAGAAGTATTTTGAAATACATAAACTCTAAATGCTTCTTAGTAAAAGATACAAAATCTTAATATGGGTGCAACCCTGCAAACAGTGAAGAGTTCAGTCTCAAATAAGCCGAGTAATCCCGCTGACCTTAATGGTGCAGTGACCTCAGCAGGGCTGCTTTTGTGCTTGAAGATGGGAAGATCTATAACATTAAGGCCTCTGTGTGTCACAGTTACACAGCAAGATACCTAGGAGGACAGAACCAGGTCAGTAAAAAGTAAGCAAGATGTCTCCATTTTCTTTTGAAAGATAAATTTTTAAAATAATATTAATAAACGTAACTTAAACCACAGAGTTCAAGGAAAGAAAGCTGATTGCACATTTGGAAAGAAAATATTAAGCAAACTAATTCTTTTCATTTCAGATCAGAAGATCTCTCTTCAGCTGCCAGAAGACAAATACATCAAAGCATATTACTTGCTGGGCTGCAAGACTTGTCAACAATTTGAAGCTGCTATTAATACTTGAAACATTTTAAATACACAAGTGCTAATGGCTTTTTGAAGCTCTACCTATTGCTGTGCATATTGCTGTATGCACCCAGCGAGTCATGCTCCCACCTGTCACGCCTTGCATCAGAGCTAAAAACCAGGCCCCGTCACCTTACGCCATTAAATGACCTTCTATGCATGTCATAAATTGCAAAGCGACAGTGGTGGTGACTTCTCACTCTGCCCAAGCCAGTGACTTTCTGCATTGAGGGGAGCTGATTCTTTGGCTGCCAGCTGATAAAAGTTCCTCAGATCCTTTCAGTTTATTTGACAAGAGACTGCTCTTTCTTCCATGAAACAGCTTTCCTATCAGCTTTCCCTTGAACCATGGGTTGGAAGACATTGGTCGTCACCTCTCCGTAGGGATGAAGTTGATGCTTGCTCCCAGTCACACTCTTGCAGGTTTAACCCATCACATGTTTAATTACATCGTAGCGTGACCATTTTTGTCTTCTTTTGGGCTTATACCACCCAAACGTTGTAGTGTGATTGCTTTATCCGCCTAGAGGAGGTTTGGGGGGTTTGAGGAAGTTTATGTATTAAAGGTGCAATGTAAAGAGTTCTGTGCTAATAGTGATTGTAGTGTACGGATGTGTCAAGGTTAAAGGAAAGGACATCGGAATCGCATGTGGTTTTATTGGATGGTTGAGTCACTTGGGAGTAACATTCAAAGAAGGGCCCCAAAACCCATGCTAGAAAAACAACTCGTGTTTTTGCAGCAGCAAGTCCATTTGAACTGCTCAGCATCCGGGGCGCTAGCCAGAGCAGCATTAAGGGCGGCGCACACGCGTGTAGCTGAGTGCGCACACGCGTGTAGCTGAGTGTGCACACGTGTAGCTGAGTGCGTGCACACGTGTAGCTGAGTGCGTGCACACATGTAGCTGAGTGCGGACACGCGTGTAGCTGAGTGCACACACGCGTGTAGCTGAGTGCACATACACGTGTAGCTGAGTGTGCGCACACGTGTAGCTGAGTGTGCACACGTGTGTAGCTGAGTGTGTGCACACACGTGTAGCTGAGTGCGCACACATGTAGCTGAGTGGGTGCACACGTGTAGCTGAGTGCACACACACGTGTAGCTGTGTGCGTACACGCGTGTAGCTGAGTGCGCACACGTGTAGCTGAGTGCGTGCACACGTGTAGCTGAGTGTGCGCACACGCGTGTAGCTGAGTG
>VZSV01000019.1:3097088-3132973 GCA_013398735.1 Nothocercus julius | reverse complement strand
TTTTTCATTTTTTTCCAGACTCAGTTATTCAGTTATCTAAGGAAAATCTCTGCATGATGAGTGGATCCCTCATCACACTCTCAAAAAATTAGGACCCAGCAGGAGAGGGCACAGGACGTCTCTCGCGTGGCAGGACCAGGCGCTGCTGACACCTCAGGCCGGATTTTTGGCAGCCTCCCGTCCCCAGGTCTGCGGGAGATGCCCTCGGGCAGTGACAGGAGCAGCCTTGGCCGCCTGCAAGCAGCTCCTCTCCCGGGAAATCTCGCTCCCCGGGAGAGCTCCCTGTGTTTCCAGCCTCCCTGTGGGGAGACCCCTGCTTCCATGCATGTGCACTCGCACCAAAATCCCCACAGGCCTGTGCCGCAGAGATTGCATCTCCAGTGAAACAGAGGAGAAAACAGCAGCTAGGAGCTGCCCCTTTCTGATTTTCCTGTTTTTGCCCACAGATCCAGCCCCAAGGCAACCCGGGAGAGGCAGCGAAACGCAGGGCCTCCCGAGCAGGGAGCTGCAGCCGCCTGTGCCCGGCTGGCATGGCCGAAGCACCACAGGCACTGGGAGCAGTTGTCCCATCCCATCTCATCCCAATCTATCCCATTCTGGCTCTTCCCATTGTTATATATATTGCTTTTTTCCACAAGAGCGACTGCTGGAGCTGCCACAAGGCTTTCGGGAGAAAATTTGCTACAAGACTTGGGAGTCAGGATGTTTTGGGTCTCGTTTCCCCTGCCCTTCTTCAGCACAGAAAAAGCTGCTTGGTTGGGACTAAGATAAAGGCAGCTGCGGGGAACACGGTGCCTCCCTGGGCCTCATCCAACAGACCACACTCCCAGAGCCTTCAGGTGTGCCTTGGCGAAGGGATCTGCTGAGGAGACTGCCGATAGCGCAGAGAACTTTTCCTTATAAATTGTATAAAGTCTTTTTCCTATTCACCTTCCCCCATCTCACTCTGGGAAAATACCTCCAACAACGGCGGTTTAACGTATTTTCTTTCCAGAGAACATTGTGTTCCTACCAAGAGTCTGTGCAAACAGCTGTCACGCTTCTGTATCACACGATTTCCCTCCAACGTAAACCACCTTTGCAGAAAGGTTCATCTGTCCTGCCTGCAAAACGAACAAGCGTTTGCTGTAAAGGACTCATTAATGAAGGCACTAAGTAGTTTCCTCCCTGCGTATACCATGCATGCTGTATTTAATTTTCATCTGCTTATAAAGATTCCTGAAGGGATTAAGTGAAGCTAGGGACAGTGATGGGACAGGCCCTTTAAGTCAGTGTGGATGGCGAGGAATTTTGCACTTTGCAGCAGGGAGCCGAGCCAGCTCAGGAATTATTCTTTTTGCCTGGGAAAAGCGGGAAGATGCACCTGCCCTTCCCAGGAGCCTGGGAGGAAGCTGCGCAGATACGGTTTTCTCGGACTGCTTTGGTTTTGAATCGCTTCTCAAATGAAGCAGTTTGTTAGCACCTCTCCAAGCGAGCTGTCACCCAGCTGCTTCTGCCGCCATGTCCCCACTGGTGTCTCCACAGCAGTGCCAATGCCCTGGCTCCTGCTCTCTCATTTCAGCTGTTCGCAAAGGGCTGTTAAGGAGGGAACAGCAGAAAACCTCTGTTTTTCCTTTATTTTTTTTTTCCCCTTTTCATTAGATTGTACACAAACATGAGAACAGATTAAAAAACATGCTTTTCAGGGCATGTTTTCCATAATACCGTAGAGAGTATGAGCCTTTAAAGCAATCCTCCACACTGAAATTAAAACAAACCGCTCTGACCAGCAATCCCAAGGCTCAGAGGAGGAGGGAAGACGTTAATTTCCACACAGCTCCTGCACAGCTTCTTGGTGGGCATTCCCTAAAAACGTATTTAAGAAGCAATTATCCATTTTTCAAATTATCTACTAATGTGCACACTTGCCTCACAATGACAAAGACATCCTTAGCAAGAGATCACGCACAGGTAGGAGCAAATCAACCCGAGTCCTTCAGTCCCTGCTCCCGGGACGCAGCCCTCGGCCCCAGGTGTACGTGGGGAAGCTGGCCCAGCTGCAGCACTTCTGCAATATACACAGATGCTCAGCAACGGGGCTTGTTTTCATCCCTGCAGGGGCAATCATATAAAAAGTCACATCAGGGAGAGATCAGGATAAGCAACTTCAAAAGGCCTAGAGTCTTCAGGAGGCAGATGGGACATTAATGGTTGGAAATGGCAGTTTTCTTCCCCAAGCTCAAATGTTCCTGATATATTTTTGCAAGCCCTGCACATCCATCAGAAAAACTCTTTCCAAAAAAAAAAAAAATCTTGAAAGTTTTAAAGTTTTAAGCACTGTTTAGCACTTCCTTCCATTTTCTTCTTCCTAGAGATCTAATATCATGAGACCACACATACAAATGGAAGTATGCCATGGGGAGAAGGAAATCAAAAATAATAAATGCTAGTTTCAAAAACATCCTGCTTTTATGCCACTTAATATCATGACTTTATAATCTGGTGTCCTGAGAGGCTCCAGGACTACAAGCAAATGCTATTCCCCACTTCCATTTTCAGGCTTTTTCGCCTTTGTGGCTGAGCTAGTACATACCAAAGAAAGGCCAAAGGACTTGCAGGGGAAGCTCAGCACCCTCAGCATCAGCATTTCTCTAACTCTCTCTTGCGGCCAGTGAGCAAATAAAGCCCAAAGCGAAACCCTAGACTGAGGAATTTTCATTACAGCCCTCTTCCAGCAGAGACCCCATGTGATTTGAAAGAGCAATATTGATCTAGAAATATTTTGATAACAGGAGAGCGCATTATGTTTGCCCAATGAAAGCACTTTTGAAAGTAGTGTTTAAATTGTGTTTTGACTGCTTGGAGAGAGACCCGCATTTTCCACATTTAACTACTGTATTTTCACCCAGGAGGTGCTCTGTTCTATAGCAATCCTTTAACATAGTTAGTAACATTTACCTCGACATGGGGCATAATCGTAACAGCCACCTATGTATTTGACAGGGCTGGTAAACTGGAGAAACCATCTCCAAAAGAAAGGAGTAAGAAGGAGTTGAGCCAAAACAGTACAGTGACTGCTAGCTGTGGTGTGAAATCACAGACTTCTTTTGGTAAAGGGTGAAAAATAGAATACTGGATTTCAGAAATAGACTCAGGGACAAAAAGACAAGTCCGATTTTCTGAGCTTTGAGGTTACAAGTCCTGCAAAGCAGGAGAGATGATTGCCTTCAGCAATAAGTAGAAGCAAGTTTTCATTTAAAAGCTCAGCAGGAATTCTTTTGTAACCTATTTGGTTCGTACAAGTAATTCAGAAGCTTTTTACATGGTTAAACTAGAGACATTGCTGTTACAGATTGAAAATAATTAAAATTGGAGCTGAGTATCCTGTGGTGCTCTAGGGACAAGGCAGACTTCTCCAGCTGACAGTTCTGTAGACCAAGCTCTACTAGATAGATTTTAATTTACTGCAGGTTTCATTGTGCCATAATCTTTCAGGGCGACAGAAGAGCTGTAAGAAAGCAGCCCGCTGTCGAGGAACGGCTTCAGCCAGCCGGCAGGATCCCCCTGCCCCGAGACCCTTCGGGCAGTGGTGCAGCTCAGTATCTCCTCCCTCTCCAAAGGACCCCCTATGGCCACCCGTGAGACCATCCGGGGTTGCCAGCCCTTCCTCACACGGCTCTGCTAGGAGAAGACGCCGCAGGTCTTGTCACCACAGCAAAATGCACCTTGCTGGCTGGACCTACTGGCCAAGCATCCAAAAAGAGTCCCAAGGCACCTGCGTGTCAGGCTTCCCTAGCCAAAGTGCAAACACCCCAGCCTCATAGTAAGCTGTTCATCATTTATAAGAAAGAATACCACCTTGAGATCAGATTTTTTCTTTTTTTTTTCCCAGAGAAGGTTTGCACATCAGAGAAATGGGAAGGTCACAAACAACCTTGCTCTGAGGCTGGAGGCTGCCTCCTGGGATGTGCTTTCAAGCCCTCTGCCCCACGGGGCTATAGAGAGTCTTCAGAGGGAAAAGGAAAATGCTCCACCCTCGGGAGACCACAGCCACCATGGCTTGGCCCCCACCTGCTCTTGGATATGGGATTCACCATCCATACCTATCGCCAGTTCAAGGTCAGGTTGTCTTTGTCTGTTGTCCAAGCAGTATCGATATTGGAAAGAGGCAGACACCTCTCCATCGATTCTAGAGGGAATTTCCATTTGTCTTTTAGAAGAGTAAAGTGAGGCTTCCCAGAAAACTCTGGGGTTTGTAAGGGTTTTTCCTTCATTTGAAAAGCTGGTGGCTTTCGGGCCCCGTTGCCAAGAGCAGGCTGTGCTCTGGAACTGCACCGGTCAGCTTGTCTATCGCGTGTATCACACACCTGCACTAGGCTTGGAAGCAATGACAGCTAGAAATGATGCCTATTTTTTTTTCCAAGGTGGCTGCACATGTAGTCATGTAATGGCTCTCATACTTTACCCTGGTACATTTTTGTTGTAGTTACTACAGCAACAATTCAGCTCTCCAGCTACAATTTAGTCTTTGACCCCACAGATCACCCTCTCGGGAAATGCCTTATTGCCTCATAAAAGAGAACAACTAGAGTATTACTCCTTAAGTAAACATGCTGCAGTGCTGGATTCCCTGCTACGATGCAAGTTAAATAATTCTGCCTTCTCTCGAGGTGTGTTTTGCTGTAAGGAGCTTTATCTGCTGCCCTGGGGCTTTTGGTGGCTTTTTTTGCATTTGTGCTGTAGAATTATTTCTCCATTAATTTGCAGAGCAAAGGAAAGATTTCAGGTTCACTCATTTTGCTTACTGTTCCTGTCTTCCTATCCTACCTTTTTTTGACGGAGGCAGCACTAAAATGTCCCCTCTTTCTTCACCGGTCTAGTTTTGAAATGTAATCAGCTTCTCAACTACTCTCTGAGGAGAATGTACACAAGAGTTTCTAATTAGAGTATGAGATGGCTGCAGCCGCCTTTGCTGTGGGGGCAGGCTCCAAAAGGCAAGCTCGACTCGTGGCAGCTCTTGGTGCTTTTGCTTGCTTCCAGCCCAGGCAATGCAAGATGCAAAAGCACCTGCATTAGAGAGAAAGAAAGTTCTGAACTCTTCTTGCTGGTTTTAGATCCTGCACAATATTTATCCATTCATGAGTAAGCCAGAACCATGGATTGAGCCAACTGCCCACTCAGACAGACGCGGGATCACAGAGCGAGCCTTGCAGACTCGGCACTCGCAGCTGGCTCTGAGTGCTGGGGCAGGCAGCACTGGTGGGGCTGTGCAAACTGCAAACTGCCCTCTGCCCGGGCATGGGAGCCAGGTCTGCATCTGCTGGGGCACAAGGGCAACCTGTTTCAGCCCATGGGAAAATCCGCCCTCCAAGAAAGACTCAGGTGTTGGTTTGGATGAAAGGGAGGTAGCTTTGCCTTTAGAGGCCTTACCGTCCCTTGGTCTGGAGCCTGGCGCCTGACGGGTTTCGCCAGCATACCTAACAATTGCATAAGAGGTGAGACGTATTTTTTTCTGTCCCCAGTGACGCCAAGCTGGCTTAAAAGCCTGCACTACATGCAGAACAGCCTTGTTGCTATACATCCCTTTATGCAACAGCAGCATAGGGCTTTTTTTCACCAAATAAAAATAAACTCTAGCATGAAGACTGCTTTCATTGCAGCCTTTCTGCATCACCACTGGAAGAGCTCTCCTATTTTTACCATGTGAAGATGAAGTAGGAAAATACATAAGTGTAGATAAAGTCTCTGTGGTCCTTCAAGCAGGAGGAGCACATGGAGGCTCCCAGACAGGAGAGGCAGCCCCAAGGAAGGTGTGAGTGAGAGGCAGAGCCAGATGAGCAGGTGAATGGCAGCTGTCTGATGGGAGAGATCACTCCTGTAGCTCCATTACGCGGCCACTTGCTACGAACATAAGAATGTGAGCAGAGACAACCACCTCCAGGGACAGGTTTTTTAAGCTTCCTTGAACTCGTTCTTGTTTCATACCTACGGCTGCCTTTGCCAAGATGTGATATTTTGTTGTTGTTGCTGTTGTGACGAGACCTGGTCTGTCCATCCATCCATAAAGTCATGCAAACCCCTATTTGCTGGCTCTCATGCAGATTTTGGAAGTACTGAAGAGGGCTATCACTGTATAATGCATCCAATCTAACCACAGGAACATGCTGCTGATGAAGAGAGGTTGACAGAGATTCTCCAGGGGAAAGTCACCAAGCTGCACCTGGCCTTACAAGCAAGGAGTGGTATTGACTCGCTCCATTACAAGCCGAGAATAAGCCATCTGGAGCAGCTCCAAGATGACCTGCTCCGCTACTAAAGCAAATGCATCAAATCAAACTGATGCTTGTGCCGCTGCGCGCTACCATTAGTGGGGATTAGTATTTCTCACGCAACCTTGTCCTGGCATTTTATCTTCATCTACCTGTGCTAGTTAATGAGCTGCACTGCTAGCTGAGCTCCATCCCTTTGCCCACAGGGTTTGAGGAAGTCAGGCATTGCCCATCACGGCTCATACCTCCCCCTGTCTTGGGGAGAGAGGAGAGATGGCTTCTTTTATCTTTTCACCAGGCCTTTTCATTCAATATGCTGGGTCTCTGGCCCATCAAGGAGTTAAGATGGTTATAGTGTTTTTTTTTTCACAAAATACACTCCTCCGAGTGGTCTCAAAAAAAGGGAAGGATTTTATGGTTTTCTAGTGCATAACAAAAGCAAAAGATAAAAATTTCCTCCAAAAAAAAGAAAAATAAACTTGTTTTCCAGTTAAAACTTGTTTCTCTCTCTCAGAAATTCAAAAATCTCCTTCTCCCAAACAAATCCAAGTTTAGTATAGTTACATCTAAACAAACAAACAAAAATGTTTCCTATACAAACGGGAAAGCTAGGAATCAGGCATGCATCCTTGCTTCATTCCGTTTTTTTTTTTCTGTAGACATACACACAGCATACATTTTAGGTACAGGTACTAATAAGATTACAGAAAACTGCATTGCATAACACACCTTTATAGACATGTCTGTGAGAACGAGGGTAGACTGGACATACATTTTCCCTCTGAGCATTTTGTCTAAGTCCATCCATGCAAGAGAGTCCCAGTTAAGGAATTCACCAATGAATTACAGGGGTGAATCTGAGCCCTCCAAATGGGATTTAATTTCAGATACACAATTATATACTGCCTTTTGATCACTTCACAGACATATTTATTTCTATGTCTGTGAAAACATAAATATACATATAATGTATGTATCCATCCATATAGATATAAGGATGCCAATTTGATAATAAGATGATGCACTCTTTTACTTGGGACACAGTTAAAAATCCATATAAAAATATATATAGGATGCCTGACTATACAGAAATTCACTCATTATTCACACATGCAGGCTATGTATAAAATTACAGAAAGCTAAGAATCTTCCTTTGGTTGTTTCATTAAGTGTCACAGCAGAATTGCAGAAACAAGCACAATACAAGGATATGGGGGGGGGGGGGATCATTTTTTATAGCATATAGTACTATAAGTAGCTGATAACAGCAAAAATAAGTGATTGCCTCAGAAACTGGAAATCTCTATAGCTGAATGGTGCATTTTCTCCCTTTGACCGCAAGAGCATTCAGGAGTAAAAGGTTATTGTCCTACTTTGCTGTCTAATTCCAGTTTGGTGCCGCAGCTGAATCTGAACACGGAACATGTACTCAAGGACATATTTTTTCTCCCATTTCTGCTCTTGTTGCAGGTATTCACAGAGTACAAAATTTAAAAAGGACACCAAAATTCAATTCCCAGAGGAAGGCATTTTTCAAATATTTCTCATCATTGACAATTATTTTATCTAATAATATTCATGGAAAAAAAAGATTTAGAAACCTTTCAGCGGGCCCACAGTTGTCATGACTGTTCAAATTAAGGAAGCTGAGAACTGAAGGGTGCATTAAGTATATTAATCATGTTAATAGACATGATTGCGGATGGTTGTGACTGGCAGCCTAACAAATATTGAGTGCAACCCCCTCTTTTTATATGAATAGTTTGGCACTGTTAGGACTCTCATTCTTCTGAACAGACTACAGAGCAAAGTGGTCCATGTAAAGTGTCCCAGCCCTTTTTGTGGTGTAATAAGCACAGTGTAACCACATTAGGACAAGCTGCCTCCCAAGACAACATCCACCACAGCACATCTTGCTATTACAAGTTTAATATCTCTTAGTAATGCTTGACCCTCTACCCATGAGGAGATACATGTTTAAATTCCAGGTTGCAAATGCTACTTACAGCCCATAGGAAGCCTGGGAGAGAAGCTGAGCCTGTCTCCCACTTCATACTACACAGCAGTATAGGCAGCAAATGTGGTGTGGACACCCTGTTGTAGATAGTCACTTTAAGATTCCTGAGAATATATCTGTTCACTTTCCCAAGCAATATATACTGAGGAAAATAAACATTCCTCTACAGTTCTGAAGAGGGATAACACAAATTGTAATGAAGCCATCGTAAGTCATTTAACCAGAAAAACAAGCCATACTGGCCTCTCTGTTTCTTCATTCTGTATGCCTTTAGCAGAGCAAAAAAAGGGTACTTTTCTTTCTCTTTTCTCTGCTCTAGTCACCAAGTGTTCAACAGACTTGCAGCTCAATCAAAGGCAGCCAGACAATTCAAAGATTTATAGTATTGCTTAGTAAGGGCAAGTGCGAAAGTCAAACGGTAACTTCCCAGGAGAGACTGATTACTCTGAACTGCAGCTAATACAATTCACTGACAGAGAGTTATGAAGATGTTAGTTCACACCAGAGCAAGGGAAAACTGCCACCCAGATGCTGGTGTTCCTACCAAAAATGTTCATCAAACTGCTGGCAAGTTACAGTCCAGAAATATGGCTGTTTCAGGCACCCATAGACCTTGATAAAGTCCCACTACAGATTTTAAGTAACTGTATTTTTTCACAGTATTTTGTTCAATGTTCTTGCATTTTCACAGTGGCAGAGCACATGTAGAGAGCTCTTATTCTCATCACTAAGCCATTTCACCTTTGCCTAAGGCCTTATATATTTCTGCCAAAGGCCTTATATATTTCTGCAGTTCATCACACCTCTGCCTAGTCTAGTCGCTGCTTCTCGCTTCTCAGTCAGATCCAGCCAAAGGAAGGAGAATCCCACTGCTTGCATCAGAGCTCAGTGTGACCTTTCCTTTTAACAGGAAACTTCTACCTTTTTCTACTATAATGATTTTTTAGGGCAACTAGGGGGGGAAATAACAAGGAAGGGCTGAACATTTGTTTTTGTTTAACGAGTTTTGCACTTGCCCTGAGAGCCTTCTTGGAAGAAAATTCCTTGTAGACTTTAATTCACCGAGCAGTCATGAAGGAAATTATGGGGAGGAGACGGCGGGGGGAAGATGGATAATTCTACTCGAAACTCTCTTCCACTTACAGAAATAATATGTATTGAGGCCATGGGAACGGCCACTGCCTTCTGGGAGCTCTAATTTTCTGCAATCGTCCTGTGTTCCAGAAAGACTGATAACGGAAGGAGTCCTCCACAGATCACCTCGTTGCCTCCAAAGAACCTCCAGGGGCATATAAGCCAGCATTTCTGGGGAGAAGGTATGGGGGATTTCACCTCCCCACTAAGAAACTTTTCTAGGTGCTTATGCATAATGAAAGAGCTAGATTTGCAGAGACCCTGGCCACCCTAGAGTTTTCTTCCACAAGAACTGCAGGTGCCCCTATCACGCAAAACCACCTCAGACTATAAACACCTGAAAATATATCCTCACTTATCAGAGTAACCAGCAAACACCACCAGCAGGTTTCATGCCTTAATCACACACATGTTTCTGAATGTCATTCATCCATCATCTCCACAAGCCGCATATGTGGCTGCAGTTATTCACCTGCAGCCACATCCCATTATGATAGATCTGTCCTGTCTCATTTCCATTTGCCACCACTCACCCAAACCTTTACTAAGAAGAGTTCGGTGAGGTGCCGTGAAAATACTGGAGGAGACCCCACCAGGAATCAAGAAAAGAAAGTGTGGGCCTTGCAAGTGCTCCTTCCCTGAAGGCAGGGGCCACTGCGCCCCTCAGTCCTGCCTCCTCGAGCTGTTTCGCTCCCTCCCCAGCCCTCTTTATGACTACTGCCTGTGGTATGTTAGGCAATGAGGCAAAAACCAGAGACTTGTCATCAAACACATTCACTCCGGGCCCTCTCCCTTGACAGCAGCTATAAAAAACAGATTCTGGGTTCTTCCCTGTTCTTTCTTTATCCACTTCTCATTTTGCTTGAGAGAAGGTGTCACATGGATGGTACCTGCTATCTGTTTCCATGTTCCTTTGTGAATCAGACTTAACTTTCTGCAGCAGAAGGAGATTTCCACTTCAGTACACCAGGCAATTTTGTTTTCTGAGGCAAAAGGGTGTCCCTGTGCAGAGGACAAGCACGAGCACAAAAGGGCCATTGAAGTCTTCAGAAGTGACTTGAGAAGGACACCAACTCTTGGCTGAAATCCCCTCTTCTGCACAGGCCTCTAGGTAGGTTAAGTTTTTTGTTCAAAAGAAGTCACTATCTAGCTAGTTAGTGCTGAAGAACCTGAAGTTGGGATGACTGCTCAGCAAGCTGAGCTGCTGTGCTGTGAAAGAAGCAGGGGGCTCCTGTGACAGATGGGCTACATGGAGGTGTCCAGGTTTTTAGCAGCACTTGCCTTTGCTGCTGGAGGTAAGTGCTTCAGCAAGGCTTTTGACAGCATCTCCCATAACATCTGCATGGGGAAGCTCAGGAAGTGTGGGTTAGATGAGTGGATAGCGAGGTGGACTGAGGACTGGATGGCTGGCAGAGCTCAGAGGGTCATGATAAATGGGGCTGAGTCTAGTTGGAGGCCTGTGGCCAGTGGTGTCCCGCAGGGGTCAGTACTGGGCCCAGTGCTGTTCAACTTGTTCATCAGTGACTTGGACGAGGGCACAGGGGGCACCCTCAGCAAGTTTGTGGATGGTACCAAACTGGATGGAGTGGCCGACACTCCAGAGGGCTGTGCTGCCATTCAGAGGGACCTAGACAGGTTGGAGAGTTGGGCAGAGAGGAACCTCATGAGGTTCAAAAAGGACAAGGGCAGGGTCCTGCACCTGGGGAGGAATAACCCCAGGCACCAGGACAGTTAGGGGTTGACCTGCTGGAAAGCAGCTCCATGGAGAGGGATTTGGGAGTCCTGGTTGACAACAAGTTAACCATGAGTCAGTAATGTGCCCTCGTATCCAAGAGGGCCAATGGGATCCTGGCCTGCGTGAGGAGGAGGGTTGCCAGCAGGTCAAGGGAGAGGATCCTCCCTCTCATCCATATCCAGAATACTGGGTGCAGTTCAGGGCTCCCCAGTACAAGAGGGACATGGATCTTCTAGAGAGGGTCCAGCGCAGGGCCACAAAGATGATTAAGGGACTCAAGCATCTATCATATGAGGAAATGCTAAGGGAGCTAGGCCTGTTTATCCCAGAGAAGAGAAGATTGAGAGGGGATATGATCAACATATACAAATACCTGATGGGAGGATGTAAAGAGGATGGGGCCAAACACTTCTCTGCAGTGGCCAGTGACAGAACAAGGGGCAATGGGTACAAGTTGAAAGACAGGAAGTTCCACCTCCGCGTGAGGAAGAACTTCTTTTCTGTGAGGGTGCCAGAGCCCTGGCACAGGCTGCCCAGAGAGGTTGTGGAGTCTCCTTGTCTGGAGATCTTCCAAACCCGCCTGGCTGCCACCCTGTGCCCCGTGCTCCAGGTGTCCCTGCTGGAGCAGGGGGGTTGGACTAGATGATCTCTAGAGGTCCCTTTGAAACTCAGTCATTCTGTGATTCTGTGAAGTGCTGTGACTTCTTAGACACATCTGAGACATCAAACTTGAATTCCCTCTCACAAGAGGAAAGGAATTAGCCCTCAGGAGTAGAGCTGAGGAAACTCATATGTTTCATCTGGAGCTTACTGAGCAGGGTTAGGCAATAAGCGAAGACTTTTAGGCCATTAATGGGCTAGGTAACATTGCAGAAGGGAGGACCAAAGACTTTTCCTGTGTTATCCCAAGTTTAGCCAGGCTGTTTTACAAACAGGGATACAGACAAAGGGAAACAAAGTCCAGTGTCTTTGACACTAACTCTGAAAGACAGCAGCACGTCACAGAGACATTAATACAGGAGGAATAACCTTGCAGAAGGAAAGATTAAAGATGGAAGAAATGCAAGAATGTTCGAAGCACAAGCAAGCAAGGGTTAAGGATTAGTTTGTAAGCACCAGGATGTATAAGCACTATTTTTCGTGCTAAACACTTAGCGGTGACTTTTCAATGTGGTCATCACGACCTATCAAGGCCAAACGAAGCCATACATCGTTAAGCACTATTTTTTTTCAGATGCTGCTCTTTATATCAGAAGATTTTGAGTGACAGGTTAGATCTTAGTTTGCCTGTAACTCATTCCATCACTGAAGTTGCAGACATTTATGACTGTGTTTTGAAATGTTGATACGCCCGAGGATTTTGCAGCATTAACTTTGACATCCCAAATTAGTCCATCATCTCATTCTGAAGTTAATCCGTGAGGTGGTGGATGAGGGCAGGGCAGCTGAGAGCTGCCTGCAGTAACCACAGGACATGACTTCAAAATGAGTCACCTGAAGTCCCATTAATCCTGCCACAGATGAGAGTTGCAAGAGGAGGCCTCAGGACATCCCCATACCTTTAAAGGGTGCCTTAGACCACCCACAGAATAGGTGCGCACCTAAAGAAAGAAAATTAAAGCCCAAGAACTGAGCAGACTACTGCTCCTGGGGGAAAATAGGAGACAGGAAAGTTATCACCTGCCCTTTGTAGGACTTAGTGGGGAGAGCTACAAAGATGCTTACATGGTCTACAGGTCATGGTCAGGGGAACCTGCTTTCAGCAGGGTCTCTGCATGCAGGGTCTCTCTGAATGTCCCTGTCCTGCTCCCGAAGGGAAGGGAGTCTAAATACTATGGGAAGTTCTGCTGACCCGAGGCTAGAGAGAAGCCCCAGACATGCTTAATTCAGATGTAACATGCATTATCTTGTCCTGTTAGCAGGGTATAAATATCAGTGGCATGAATCTGCTGAGTCCAGGTGCCTCCACTGACTTCATTAGTCTTCAGAAAAATAAGCAACAGGCCATGCTGCAAACTCTTTGTGTGCTTTCACTGTTTGTTTAATAGATTATTTTAAAATGCCATGACTGACAGTTTATTTTCCCTGAATCTAGTTTTACATTTCTTAATCGGCAGCTACAATCCTACACCACTCAGCTTAGTCTGGGATTAAAGCAAAAGGAGAATCTACCAGGCAATGTCATGGTGCAGATAAAGTCTTTTCTTTTGTTGGACCCACAATCTGCCTTCAGCTGAAAAAGTAGCTTTCTCAGCGCTCACCCCATATAAATTACAGAGGTACATTTTATTCAGGACTGAAGAAAACACAGGGGATTATCTGGATAAACTCATCTGCCTTTATCAGCAGTAAATTCGTTGCTCAAGCCACTTAGGTCCAGTTACTGTAAATTCCTGTTTAATTGTAATTCATCTGTTCCCAAGGCCCCATGGCCCTCAGGCAGGCCATGGAGACGCAGCTCAGCACTTCCCAGAGCGGGGATGCTCTTGGGAGAGGAGATCCGCAGAGCTGCTCCACACGGAAGGGGCAGCAGGCTCCGGTCCCAGGGCACCGCTGGGGGCGTTTCGGCCATGAGTTGCTGCAAACCTGATCCCACGGTATTGCTGAGGTGTGGGCAATGAGCAGCTCCTTCCCCTTGTTTGCCAGGGAGAGCTTTCTCAGCCTGCCGAAACGCTGCTCCAGCACCGCACCTGCCGAGACTTGAGAAGATCATGAATTGGTTCCGAGAAAAACGGAGTCCCCCACCCCTCCAGAAGTATGGACATGGCTTTTGTTTGGTTTCCACTTACACTGCCCTCTTTGCTTCACCTTTTGCTTTTTCTGCAAAAGCCTACACATTTTAATGCTGAGATAGTGATTCAAAGCATGTTTCAATTCATAACAGTTTAAATGCTAAAATTGAAGCTAAAATTACACCAATAAAAGGGTGTTGTTTAGACTATTCATGCATGGCCTGGGAAAAAAAAAAAAAAAAGAGAGAGAGAGAGAGAGAGAGTAAAAGCAGCACAAACAAAATCTTGTAAAAAAGTACTCTCTACAAGGTGCGACCAAGTACCTAACGAAATAACTGAACTCCTTGGCATGGGACACTGTAGCAGTCAAAACTACAAGCAAGCAGACATTGTATGCCCTGAAAGAGGCTGGTTTATGTCCCGCCTTTATTTTGTCCTCTCTAGTCTATCTGTGAAACTCTTTTCTTTTCATGTAAAGGATAATCGTCTGGGGAAAGATTTTCTTTTGAACATTTAAAAAAGCCTCTAAAAATAATAATTGCCAAGCATTAAAAAATGTGGTTCATTTCAAATGATCCTCAAACCTGTGTGAAATCTGTCAGATGGATTTCATATATATACAGTGTACAAGTCCATGGAAGTAGATCTCAGAAAATAATCAGAACTTTAGATCCTTGCAATAATCAGAATTATTCAGTGGTGTCTTCTGATAGTCTTATGAAGCATCACTTATTTCCTGACAGAAATTTAGTTGCTTGATTAAAAGCTAATACAAAACCCTCAATGGTTAAGAATAATATTTGCCTTCCCCTTGGCAGCAGTGAATTCTTAGCCCATTTTCTAAATTCTCCTCTTGCTCAGGCATAGTTCAATGAAGCTGTTTAGTGTGCACTGTACATAAATCCACTGAAAGTATACAGGTTTTCAGTAACTCCTGAGAAGTTTCAACAGTGCTTTCAAAATACATACTCCCAGTAGAAATTTAATATATATTGCTCTTAAAAAATATTACCATTATTGTCCCAAACTCTATATCACTTGAGTCTTAGTATCCGTAACTAGTATTTTGCTGTGTTTTTTTGTTTTTTTTTAAAGAGATTTTATAATATTGCCTATTCTGCAGCATCTTTCTGAACACGTCCCAAATGTGAGATGATGTCTAATTCAAACACTTAATCTTGACACAATAATGGATTCAAGAAAAAAAAAGTATTCGGTGTAAAGATGAGCATCACATCGACAAAGTGGGCAAAGTCGGAGGACACTTACAAATCTGTAGGAGATCAAAAGCTCTGTAATTCATGTAATCAGGACAGCTATTAAGACGTCAGATGTTATAGCCAGAAAGAAGTTTGTAAAAAATATAAATTTTGCCTCTGTGCAGTTGTATTTCCAGTAGATCCTACTTCCATCAGAAATGTGATTGATTCTGACAGTTCCAATTTAACTTTAAGTTTAGAAAAATGTTATGCTATTATATTGTTAGACAAGAGGAAGATTCTGCCATCCAGTGGTGAAAAATTACTCTTTTATTTTAAGGCTATAACTTACACTAAAAGCATATTATACCATTAATCAAATCAGGATGTTGGGGCTACTGTAAGAACTTCTTTTTCTTTTGTGCCTGAACCAGCACAGATGCCAATTTTATAAAATAGCAAATGTATACTCGTAAACATGTGTGTATTGTATGGATATACTGTACATCCTGTTGACTCTCAGCTTTATTTTCTTATGGGTGCATGTGGACTTGGTGTGGTGTAGTGCAGGACATTTGTTGGCATGTTTTTTATGCAGCAAGAGAGCTCATTGGGATGAATGCAGGGCTGAGGCTCCCTTGCAGTCAGCTCATACCATGGGCTGCGGGAGGCAGAGAAGATCAGAAAGGGAAACCTCTTCTCTCCAGGGCACTGGAGAATGGACTTGACTCTGCCTGAGGCTGTTAGATGTTGATCCACGTTTGCCATCTCCCTACTGGAGCAGGCGCTGACAAAGCCAGGAGTCAGTGTTGGATCATTTACTGGGGGGAAGGGGACATTAATTAACACGCAAATATGTATCAAAGTTTTCCCTTAGGTTGTGATTAGTGGTTGCACCTGCATTTAATAACGTTCTTACTAGAGACAGGTGCCTGTTAGCCTAAGGCAGAGAGAGGCCTTAGCCCCTGCAGTTGTGGAGGCACTTGGCAATTCCCACTGCACTTATGAGCTTATGTTCTTCAGCTGCTTGTGGCTTCCATGACAACCTGCCTAAACTATACGGCATCACATCAGTAGCGTGGATTCCTGTTGTACCAGGTATTTAAAGGGTGATGTGCCTATACTAATCATTCTAGAGTATTTTAGAGTTTTTGTTTGTTTGTTTTGAAGTAATAAATAACGTTTCTGGAGCTGAGACTTCTCTCCAGAGAGCTGCCTACCAGTGGGTGCTCGCTGTGCTTAAACGCCCAATAAATCACTGCAGGTTGCTTTACAGAAGACCAGTAACACAGGTCAGCAGAGCTCTAGGACAAAATAAGAAATAAAGAGAATAAAGGATATGCAAGAACCTATCCTACTGCAGGCCAGGCCAAAAAAAAAATGTTTGCAGTCTGAAAAAAAAGTGGTGTCTGGATACATTATTTTGTTCATGAGACAGAGGTAACAGTTCTGCCATTGAGAAGGCCAAGCCTGAGGAAAGGCATAAAAAGGAACTGAAAGAATCAATATGTGAGGTGACAAAAGCATTAATCAAGGCTGCTGTTGTGTCCAGATCCAGGGAAAGGCCCAGATTCCAGCTTGGTCCTATTAATAGAAGAAAATGAGAAGAAAGATGCCAACATACCCAGCCTGATACATAAAGTGCCAGGAGAAAGGCTGATCCTCACAAGCTGCGCTCATGCACAAAACTTTTCTTTGAGGCAAATGACTGCTCCAGTTGTTCCCCACAGGTCTGTCACCCTAAGGGGAGCTGCTGAAACAGGTTGGAGTTTTCTTCCATTCCAATTCTCTGCCATAAGGCAGAGAATTTCCTGTGCTTTCTTTAGGACCATGGCCAGGGAGGAACACACTGAAGACTAACTAGGCTGTACTTTGACAACACTGATAACCTAAATATCTGTTTGGTACCAGCACAGCCAAGGGCTTTTGTACACTTACTAGGTTTGGAAGACCACTTTTTAAAATCAGATTTGGCCTAGAATTTTTGCTCACTTTGGGGTCGCCACAAATTCAGTGTTTGAGCCTAATGTTCTTGAGCTAAGGATGGACCAAAAAATTCCTTAAAACTCCTTAAATATATGAATCCTTAGCCGAATACTGCGTCCCCTTATCATTCCCATTGATGATAACAGGAGCCAAACTGCCTACCTTGAATGAGGCTCCTGCATACAGGCACGTAAATTTACATGTCGGCGTTTGGATGCTGACTACTCTGCAGGGTCAGGGAGGAGGAGAAGACGTCAGAGCACGAATGCCTCGGGTGGACTTTCCCCGTAGGAATGTGGGGAGAATGAGCCAGGCAAGTCCAAGAGAGGCAGCCGGTGCAGTAACATGGGTGCTTTCGAAGGCAGGCCTGAGCGCCAGCCACCGTCTGCACTGCGCCTTGGACCTCCTACCCTGCTGCATTAACAGCCAGTGCCCCCGTTCACAAGAGCTTTCTGAGGTTTCCTTTCCACATGCAGCCTCTTGAAACGCTAACTGGGGGAGCACTGACTTTGCTCACCTGTCAGTAGGAGAGCTGTAAGTGGGAGGATGGAAGGCTGTACAGTGCTCTCCAGCAATACCTGTCAAAGAAACTGACTCCTTTTCAGGCTAAAATCATACTTTTTTGTTGCTTTTTACATGTGTCTGAGAGAGAAAATTATTCCCTGGACTAAAAAGATCTGTAAACAAGGTGAACTTTTCTGGCAGAATCCTGAAAATATTTACATTTTAAAAAGATGAGGTTATGAAACTTTAGTACGATCCTTTTTGTATTTCCCTTTCCATGCCTTGTATCCATGTGTTTGACTTGGTTTTATTTTGTATTTGGAGTTTACCTGATATCTTCGCTGAAAGGAGAAAACTGTTTTATGGGCCAAACTGATTGGTCAAAGAAAAACAAATAGGCTCCTCTTTCCCCTAGTATCTAGGTAGATAAACAAAAGAAAATTGATGCATGAAGAAAATAGTTTTTAGATACATGACATCTCTGTCTCTATCATTCTTTCTTGGGAATTAGTTTTACTGGCAGAAAGGTAAACTAAAATCATAAGCACAAGCTCTGCTCAAAAGCAAACCCTTATGCAACCGATGATAAACCAGAAAAGCGCGCTGCGTCTTCCCGAGATATTTGGCTATGGGATTCATATTTTCCACAAGATCCTCTTCTTACCAAGCTTAATTTCTGCAACTTTATATTCACGAGACAGGTTCTTTTGATTAAAGTTCTACACGTGCTTAATCAAGTACAGAATAAGACAGCATTTATTCACTATTTTTATAAAGCAATTATGAATGACTCACTTGCATGTGATTTGCAAGATTGTGATTTGTAAGAATTATGAGCCTTTTACCTCTCTTCTGGTAATGTGCGAGCACTTTGCTTTGTGATTTATTGTCTTTTTGGGGGGAGGGCTGGTTCCATAGGTAAATGATCAGATAGTCATCTTTTCCCTTATCCAAGGTTTTTGAGAATTGACCCTCCCTGCTGTGATGGCCTCTTAATAACTAGAGTCGCTCAATCCATATAAGCATCAGATTCATCTGAACGCAGGACACAGCCTGAGAAAAAGGAAAATACAGTCATGGCTGGGTTTGACCCCACTTGATGCAGCTTCCCACAGCCCTCCACATGAAGTAAAGGGTATTGCAGCCCACAGAAGAAATTATAGAGCCAGAGTTTCTGCTGGCAGACACCATCAGTGTCAGCAGAATTACACCCCGAGGGAACTTAGACTTTTCAAAAGTGGCGAATATTTTAAAGACTGTTTTAAGGAGGTTTCAAAGGGAAACATTACTCAGAACAGTCAATACTCCCAATTTCCAAGAAGTCAGGAAAATCTGAATTCCAGAAATGGGTTATTTCCTCTTTGAGGAAAAATGAGCTGGCAAAGATGCTGGATACCAGGGAGGGAAAACAGACGAATATTGGTATTATTTTGTCTGAATAGTGTGTATGCCCTGAGGATTTGCTTTATTTCTGGCCTACTGGCTGCAGAGTTACATCAAATGCATTTTTTAAAGGAACCAAGTAGGAAATGGGAAACAATGGCCTACTTAAAGAACACTCTAACAAAAGCTCAAACCCTCATCCTGCCAGCTTTGGTGACACTTGGCTGTTTTACCAAGGGTGAGATGCTGGAGATCAAAAGATCCTCGTCTGTTCCAAAATCTGCCTCATGGAGAACAAGGAGGAGGCTGAGCTGTCAGCTGAACCAGGAGTCACAGACTGCAGTAAGGAGGTTGTAGCTTTGGTGGAAGGAGAAGCAATAAATCACGGGAAAGAGGTGAGCTGTTTCTGGGAACCTGAGTGATGTATTGCCAAGGCAACATGTTAGCTGTCTGAAATCCAGATCTGCCTGTTGCTTATCAGAATATAAATCATGCCTGATTTTGAACTGACAATTTTCAAAATCCCTCCAGCTTGTTCTGACACTCTACGATGTGATCCCACTGAAGTCACTGAGATTTCTAGTGGGGTAATAGCCTGCTCATCCCACTAAAGATATGACAATCTAGGATAAAAATGCTGACATTTTGTAAAGCTGCTGTATAACTAAATGACGTTTGGTTGTCACTCATTAACTATATAAGATGATATATACAGTCACAAGGAAAAAATATCACCAAAACTTAAAAAAAAATAAAACCAGAAGAAGCTTGTTTCTTCAAGAAGTGAAGTACTCTAAAAGACAAAATAGAGAAGATGATATAGAATATTTTCTCCTGCCAGTGACTAATTCAAAAACAGGGGCTATCTACAGTTATCTACTGTTTTTTAAGAGCTAACATGGAGATGGAGTAGGTAGGATCAAACATTGCAACTTGGCTTTCCTAAAGCATCCCTATCATCTAATTTAACAGAAACATTCCGGGCTGCTCAAAAGTTTCTGACAGTTTCTAAAGGGTCCTGATGGGATCCAAATCAACAGGTTTGTGTAGGATTCAGTGAGGAACTGAACACTGGAATAGGTTGCCCATAGGAGTTTGAAGTCTCCTTCCTTGGAAATATTCAAAGCTGAATTGGACACAGCCCTGGGCAACCTGCTCTAGGTGACTCTGCTCGAGCAAGGGTGAGAGGTTGGACCAGATGATCTCCAGAGGTGTCTTCCAGCCTTCACAATCCAGTGATTTTGCTTTCTGCTCCTCTTTACTCTGGACTCATTGGTGCTGGACTCTGTTCCCTAACTTGCTTTTATGGAGAAACTGTGTGAAATCATGACATGGTCTGTCCCACCGAATGTACAAATTACAAGTGTTTGCACTTTGCCAAATTTTTCTTTCCAGGATATGATTCATTAGATGAAAATAAACAGGTGATGCTCTCACAGTTTACAGAGCAGTGGACTCTCAGCAGCAGTGTAAGAGTCATCCTCTGAAATACAGCCCGCATCCTGCAAGCCTGTGCTGAGGGCCAAACACCTCTGCAGTCATCTCTGTCAGGAATGGCAGAGCTCAGCTGCAAATTTCAAATTTGATCCAAATATCCACAAAGCCTGAAGATGCTTGAATCTGATGTGCTTGTTCAAATCAGTTCCATACAGCAAGTTCCAGATCAGCTATTCAACCTGAACTACCAGGCTTGGAAACTTGTTTTAATTCAGGCCTATCCATTACATGGCAAGAAGCTCTACAGCTCTTGTCACTTGCCAAAAGCAACACACTTGTGTAAAGAAACAAGTTTGTGTCTTCAGTTATTGTCAAGCTGAGTATAGATAACAGGTAAGGCAGAGTCTCTTCAAGTCCTTGCCCCTAAATCTGACAAGCAAGCCACAAAATATGACAAAACAATCCTTTCCCCCCAGTCCAATGATATCTCTTACCTGTTTGTGAGACCAAGAAATGAGATGCCTATGAAGAAAACGCATGAAGCAAATAGGAACTACCTGCATAGTTTATGGATGACTCCAGCCACCTTAAGGGAAAGACCATCCCTTGAGTGTGGTGCTGCATGTCTTTGTTTTATTACTTGCTCATCCCAAATTTTCACCGATGGGAAGACTTCCTCCTGTACAGGCAAAAATAGAAAGCCTTAGCAAAATTCTTAGGGAGGATTGATACACCCACAAATAATTCTCTACATTTATTGGCCATCTGAACCAAAAGAGAAAAGAACATTTTCTCTGGAAGTGAACAAGATGCTGATACACCACATATTAAAAAAAAACATGCAAGAATGAGTCAAGGTCTGTAAAATCTGGCTCTTCATTTAACAGATGAGGAAGCTCATTCTATTTAGTTTGCAGGGTAAGAGGAGGCAATTATTTGTCCATATGTATGAGATGATGAGTGGTAAGAAAAGCTTGGATGTGAGAAGACCCTTTATACAGCAGACAAAGGCGTATTGTGAGTTATGTCAGACTAACAATAGAAATAAGGCAAAATATTTTAATGTTGAAAGTAATTACCCATAGACAAAGTTGCACAGGAAGCCTTTAAGTCTGGAATTGTTAAAATGAGACTAGTTATCTTTTCAAAACAATTAGGTCTAGTTAGGAGAAGCTTTTGTGAAAAATTCTGAGCAAACCTCTGCAGATTGGGTTATACAAGAGGTCAGATTACACTATCGCAATGTGCCTTTCTGGATGTAAAGTCTATAAATTTCCTTTAGGAGCACTGGCTTTCACAGGCTGCTAGCTTTCTGATAAACTCTCTGCTGGGTCTCAAATTCTTCATGTTCAGTTTCAGGGGACAATATTACACATGCATTGACTTTGAAAGAATTTTTCTCAGCTGCCTAGAGACTGAATGAATAAAATCTATGAATCGGCTTAATAAAAAACACAAAACAATCACTTGGCTTCTTCTGTGGTGACTTTTTTTTCTGTACATTTGTGCAGCAGAGCCTGTGTCATCACTGAGAGTCGGAGCGTTTATTTCCAGAAGGGAGGAGATGTCAGGGGAGGAAGTTAGGTGGGACCTCGAAACCCGGCACTTCGGGTATGTGAAGAGCACCAAAATGCTGTCCTAGGGTCCCATCTGCACCGTGAGCACAAGCATAAGGTCACTGGGGCCATTAATCACCAGCATCTCTTGGAGGGAAGGGAGAAACCCAAGCCTTGTGATCTGCTCCCCTACGGCCTGACGGCACCTTCCTCTGCACCCATGGCTGCTCCCAGAAGGAGAGAACCCAGGAAGGGAGGGAAGCAGCCCTGGGGACAAAAGCATGGAGAAATCCCAGCAATACTGCAGGTCTTTGGCTGAGATGGAGCTGCAGAAGACCCAAAATGCTGGAGTATGGCCTGGTGGACAGCTAGGGTGAACTTCGGTCAGAGAGGTCATTTGTGGTGAAAAATGAACACTATTCACCCTTCCCTTTTAAGGCTTTGCAGCACAGCAATACATTTAAAAAAAAAAAAAGAAAAGAGTTTGTAAAAGCACCTAAACTGCTAAAATAGTGATACCAAATACACTGCAGCAGAACCTGCTTTAAGCTTCTCTTTTCAAATAGACTTCATCTATTATGTCTTTGCTTTTTCTCTTCATGAGAAATATCCCCATCTGTTTGGTGGCAATAATTCTGAGTTTCAGTGTTTTGCTCCAAGGTGAAGGAAAAATCAAACTATTATTCTGTTCACTGAAGGCTAGAAAAATGGCAAATATCGTAACAGACTCTAAGACTGAGATGGGACAGCATAAGCTTCTCTCTACATAAAAGAGCAATTTGAAAAATAATCTCCTTAAAAGAGCATGCCTGACACTTGCTTTCTTTCATTTTCTGGAGTTCTCTTTAGAGACTTATTGGGACTCCAGTTGTTTAAGGTACAAGGACAGTATCATTTGCTACAGACTAGCAACTGTTTTCTCTCTGCAGAGCCGATCCAGTCCTTGTAAATGGCTGTCTCCCTGTTCCTTTTTATCCCCTCTGGAAACATGCCTGCTTACTGCGGGGCTGCATTTGGCCCTTTGTCTTTAACTGCAAGGCCGCTTGCTTGACTGATTGCCTGGGAATTTAGGTATGCACTTAAAAAATAAAATAAAATAAAATAAAATAAAATAAAATAAAATAAAATAAAATAAAATAAAATAAAATAAAATAAAATAAAATAAAATAAAATAAAATNAAAATAAAATAAAATAAAATAAAATAAAATAAAATAAAATAAAATAAAATAAAATAAAATAAAATAAAATAAAGCTTTATAGAGGTTAACTATGGGAAAGTTTAGATGGGACGTGAATTCCTCATTAGCCCTCACCTACATCCTTTTTTTCCCTCTCATTCTCTCCCAGCCCTGTCCCCCAGACCATTTAATACCCAATGTTATTTAACAACCCCCTTGCACCCACCACCCTTCTCCCCAGCTGCTCTGCTCCCCATGGCTCAACGGTGCAAGGTGCAGCTGGGAGGGGATCGGTCTCCAGGTCAACTGCTTTCATTCCCAACCTCCTCCTGCAATTTGGGGAAGATTTACACAGGGTTGTTGTGGAGCTGTCTCCCAGCTGCTGAGGATTAGAGCTCTTTGGCTCCCTGGCCTGTCTGGAATCACTTATATATTTATGGGAAGCGTTTAAACAGAAAGTTTGACCTGGTGTTCCAGCAGCACATAACTCCTGCTGGACACCGGCTAAGAAAGGGTGTTGCAGTACAGGCTGCTGTCCCTTGTGTTGACTTCCTACACCTAGAAATTTCTTTGTAGAGGAAAATAAAAGGAAGATGTAGACATCTTAAAAATAATTAGAGCAGTTCTTCTGAAGTCAGACAAATGCAGATAATTATTCATCACTCAGGGAAAGAAAAACGAGAGGTGATCAATATAGATACTGAAATACAAGGGCAGGAGCCATGCCTCACAACAGCATACCTTGAAACACAGTGTATAATTTGGGGACAAGCGTCCTTTTTTTTAACATAGAAAGACTGTCTCTTTCTCAAATCTGAGAAGAAGCAACCACTTGAAATGAAGATTGCCAGGTGGTTCCTCAAAACCTTTCTGAAAAAAAGATTTGCCCATGTTAGCCAGCGTTCTTATTTCCGTACTTCTTCTGTGACTTGAGGTGTCTAAAAAGTATGAAGAAAAATGTTCTTCTTGTTCTAGTTCAGTCAGCAATTATCTTTCTTTTCGTTTAATTTCTTTACGTAGATTTTTTTTTTTCTTAGTAGCATCTGTTTCGCCTTTTAAAAATTAACTGTGTAAGCACAACAAAATCAGAAAAATGTCAAAGCTGTGGAATTTTCCCTTGCAACCACACAAAGCCAAGTTTTAGGAGATTCCGTTCCAAGACTATAAATCATCTCAGGTTATGGAATTTAGGTTCAGGTTCACTAAGGTGGCTATTATGAAGCTCAGCAAATCCCTACCCAAGTATGATTTGTTGCAGGGAGGGTCATTTGTTTTGTTTTATTTGTGGCAACTTTCAATACCTTTATCCAAACACAAATTTTGCCAGGTTTATATTTCAAAACCTTCCTTAAATGGACCAAAAGTCCTCTCTCAAGCCAATGACAACTGTGATCAGCCATTCCAAACAGAGTAAAAACAAAAATTTAGACACAAATATTCTCAAAGGCAAGTGTTTATAGCCAGCAAAAGAGATTTTAAATACAGCTCTCTGGGTAAATCCTGGCAGATGAACTTAATTAAGAGAAGAAAGCAATTAAGTAGCAAAGTGCAACAAAATTTTGGTAAATTAAAATTCTCTTTTAAAGCTCCTTATTAGGAAACAAGAGCATCATCATTCTGCTCTTTTCCCCAGAAGGGAGGATAGCATCTTTTGTGTGTGCTCACAGGGCATCCCCCCTACAATATAATAAGTCTCTATTCACAGTGGTGCAAATGGCAGCCCACAGCCCATGGGATATTTCCATCTTTCCCTGCAAAGAGTCTGCCAATATTCAGGAGGAAAATGACGCCAGGGCAGCCAGCGTGTCCTGCTGTGCACACGCTGTGCCAGGCACAGAGCTGGCCCAGGGCTACTGCCACCTCTCCTGGACAGGGGACCCGGGTGCAGGGGACCTAGGTGCAGGTGCTTGGCCTGGCACAGAGGCAACCAGGAGTTTCTCCAGGTTTGGGAAATGTGCCCAAGAGCAGCTCTGGCCACCTCAGCTCCCGAGCTTTGGCCAGCCCAGGACTCTCTGCCTGACGGACAGATGTATAACAAGAAATGAAATCAGGATTTAATCCTACCTATTTTTCCCTGCCATGACTGCCCCACAAAACATTAAGGAGAAACCTGAGTCCTTTCTGATGCAGGCAATGCAGATTCTGAATACGACCTGTTGAAGACCAGCTAGATGCAACAGGCAGAAATCTTGTGGCACAAACTCTTTGGAAGAGCAGGGCAGCCCTGGGCCACGTCCTCCGCAGAGGGCTGGCAGCTGGGGAGGCTCAGCGGGGAGCAGCGCCATGGGATGTCCCCAAGCTACAAGTGGCAGAATGCCAGGTATTGCTTGGTGAAACGTCCCATGTATCCTGGTCCTCTTTCCAAGGTGCCCAGGATTAGCCAAGCATGAATAGTGATCGCTGTCCTCAAACATCTGAACCAGAATGGCCATTGTTAGGCTTCTGCAACGAGCACGCAATGGTCACTGAAAGCAGCTTAGTTCAATGGCTAATGAAGTTAACAGAAAAAAAAATCACATAAATTCAATGGGTTTGGAGCAGTCTTGCAATTATTTCTGGCTATCGTTCTGTTTTTACCAAGATATAAACTAATTTAAAAAATAAAAAACTCAGAAAGTTTCAGAAATAAACAGTTCCATCAGTCTTTGAAAAAAAACATAAACCACATAAACTATTGTATTTCGGCTCTTATTGCTGTTGTCATTATTTTCAAATCTGTCTGGGAATTCCTGACACAATGTCTAGTACACTGAAGCAAGAAAGAAAAAAAAAAACAGAACCTACAAGAATATGGAAACTTCATGGTATTCATGTTTAAAAGAAGATAAGGGCAAGTGCCAAGCAATTTTGCTTGCTCCCATATCTTCCATACAGTATGTATGTTAAGATTAACTTTAGTTGCTTCCAGTCTATATATAAAGATGAAGAACATGATACCAGCTGGTTGGAATAGAGCTACCTTAATGGTCATTATCCATTAAAAAACATCTGGCTCGCACACCAATTGCACATAAATTGGGTACCTCTTCCGTTCAACTTTTTTCACCTCACCAGCTGTCAGCATTTCACAAATCTCTGTCTTCCCCAGAAGCTGTGCTCAGGACATTTCCTCTTTTTGGTGCCTCAGTCCTGCAAAATCCTGGGTGTTTTGCTCTGGCATCATGCCCAAGCGAGGACTTGGCACTTCACACACAATGAGGTCCACAGTTTTCAAAGTAGGGGCACGTTGTGCACCAGGGGGTGCAAGTTCTTTCCAAATCTTAGCAAAAAGAATATCCTTTCAAATTTTAAGTTTAATATAGTTTAATCACCATATTCAAAGATAGGAGCAGAAAAAGTATCTCAAGATAGATTTGTAAGCATCAAGTGCAAGGCAACGTCTGGGATCTTGGTGTGCGGGGCCATCAGTTATGCACAAAGCTAGAGGGCCCCCTGGGCAGCCTCATCATAGGAGGTCTGTGTGAGATTGTGCCCAGAGAGAACTGCAGACCATTGCTGAAGCTTACTGGCAAAATAAAATAAAATAAAATAAAATAAAATAAAATAAAATAAAATAAAATAAAACAAAACAAAACAAAATAAAACAAAACAAAGCAGGGCAGGACAACAACTAACGTGAGAGAGAGTGTGCAAAGGAATCAAACTGGGTAATACTTTAATACTCTTCAGGAGGCCCTCCAACGGGCGCGTGTGCATGCAAGTCAGTGTGCTGGGTTACACTGCTGATAGCTAGCACGCTTCAGGGAAGCGCTCAGCTGGTTGGAGTCTCCTGAGTCAGTGGGGATGTCACTGGAGATCGAGCACCCATAACCCCTTCCTGCCTTCAGGCAGCACTCGCATGCAGCTGCTGGCTGGTGGGGGTTTGCCAGGGCTTCGCTGGGGATTTTGTGTTCTTTGGGGGCAGCAAGCACACGGGTCTGCCCAATGCTGGTGGATTTTCAGGCCAGCAGGCCCTTGCTGGAGACCTAACATTCACCCTAGCATCGTTATTCTTGAGCCTCCCCATAGGCAAGCTCTGCCCTGCACGCTGTTGTCCTCATTGAGAGGTGCACCCAGTGCTGTATCATCTCCTGGCCCTCAGCATCAGAAGGGATGTAAGGTTTAATTGCTAATCTTTCATTCCACTCTTATCTTTGAAAATGCTGATTAAACACCACATTATACTGAAAGATTTGAGTGGGCATTATTTTTTACCAAGATCCAGAAAGGACCACCACCGTGCAAAACTGGGCTGTGCTGGCTCAATACTAGACTGCTGAGCATCTTTTAGTATTGAGCCTTTACTTAAGACTGATACTTTTTCACTGAATTATCTCTTATACCACAAAGGAGATTATTTGCTTCAGCAGGGCTACTTTTGTAGCTAAATAGTGCTCAGATTTAGCAGATAGCAGAACTACACATTTGCCTACACTTACTGTGCAAACCAAGGAGAAAAGTAATTCTAGTGAATGAGTTCTCTTAGCCTGAAACCATTCTCTGCATTAGAAAAAATTTAAAAGCAGAAAAAAAAATGTGGAATGTAAATGGGCAACAGTTTTTAATGCTGAAAATGTTCCATATGACCTTATAAAAGGTCTTTTTTTTTTTTCCTGGATGAACACCAATCTCATATATGCAGTTGAGTATTCATTTGTCTTAAAGAAATTCCTTTCTCACAGAAATTTATCTTTTAATATTGCACTACAGATTCATTTTCAGCAATAGAGCTGCTGCTTTTTCTGAAACTAGCAATAGATTCCAGTCTGTCCCCCTGCTTTTCTTTCTACCATTTTCCCCAGTAAGCGTTTTTAAACCATAGCTGCTTCCATCCTTTTTAAGGAACAAAGCAAGTAGTAAGAAATATGGCAAGTGACTGGAGGATTAGAAAAGGATGTCAGATGTCAAAAACTCCTACATGATTTAAGAGTGAAAAATCACATTCAGGTCAATGAACCTTGTGATCCTAAGTCCCTTGGACATCTCTTGGAGGGAGCATCCTACCCCACGCTTTGCTTCATCTCATCATTTTGCCATGTGGGAAAGTGAGACTGTCAGTCAGCATAGAATTTCCCTGGCTCAGCCTATGCAACTTTCCATCCAGCCTGAGGTAACTTACAGCACAAGTCAGGCTATATAATGTGCCTGTGGGATTTCTGTGCAGGCCAGTGAGAGTGTCCACGCAAAGGACACACACCTGGCCCTCTTGTGCTCCCTTGCAGGTGCCCGTAAACCTGCTCCCCAACAGGAATCTCACTCCTTTGCTCTACAGGGCTCACTTGGGATACATCTCACACCAAAGACGCTTTCCACACGTGGTTACTTCTCCCCAAACTGCAGTGTTTGCTGTATTCTTCCTACTGACCGTGAGAGTGTGTTTGTGCTCATCAGGCACGTGTCAGCTAGACGCCATGAAATAAAGTAGTGGTGGGCACAGCAGCAAAGGAGGAGCAGAAGGCAGTCCTCAGCAAGTGCTAGTGTTTCTGCAGGCTGCAGACATTGGCAAGGCACGTGAGATGCTGCAAGGTCCTGCTCGGCTTCCTGCCAGTGAACGAAGGTCTGCGGAAGGACAGGAACATGTAAGAACAGAGTATTGTAGGGTCACCTACTCTGAAGGATTTGATGTACTGCGAATATATTGTAAGACCTGGCAAAGCTATGACCAGTCTGCAAATCAGCTGTATGAAGAAACCAAGGCATGGCTTACATATTTAGAGGCTTGTGATCTTGCTTTAGATGCCTCAAGAAAAGGAAGGGGCAACTGCAGTGAGGAAGGAAAAGATTCACCTAGTTAAACAGAGATCTTTGTTCTATAGAGATCTCCACCCGATTTAACATTCCTTGCTGCCTTAAGAGAGAGAGGGAAAAAAAGACCAACTCAAGAGCATGATTCACCGCATGCTAAAGCAGGTGTCTAAAATATGTCAGATGAGTCACAGTCTAAAATAGCCTATTTTGCTCCATTGACTATAAAGGGAGCACAGAGTGATTATTTCAGATGAAGACACCTACAATTATTAATACATAAGATGAGTTGAGTGTCCCCATAAAGTTCTCAGTGAGCATCCAAGCATGGATACAGGGTTTGGTACACACCTGTTAATCAATGCAGGGGTGTCCTCTGGAGACTTCACACTGAGACCCATCCAGAAGAAGTCTTGTGAACACTCAGCCATGAAGTGCAGCATTTCTACTCATCCTTACCATCTCTTGATTTAAACGCTGAGTCTTAAATCTACCCTATTCACAGAGCTCTTACCTCTGGAGGGGAAAAAAAGGGATTTCTGAATAAAAAATAAAACATGCACCTAACATTTTTGTGTATGTTTCTACATCACAGTTTCCACGTAATGCTTTGTGCTGTCTGCCATTTGAACATCTAAGTCTGTACTTGGATACACAAACTGGATTTCTATCGTGAACTGAGCTAATGAAGAAGTAGGAGTTATATGTCTTTTTATTACATGGATATTTGAAATCTGTCTTATTATAACCATTACAATAGAATGAGAGAATGAGAGTGATTCAAGCATTATTTTGTACTGGAATATAACTTAGAGGAAGAACATTGCTGGAAGAGCTTTTGCGGCCTGGCAGAAGATCTGAGGGAAAACAGGACACAGGGGCAGCTGTGGGTTCACTAGTCCAAATCAAAAGCTGGCTCTGACTCTGCATTAGGATCTCTTCTTACTGAAGAGCCTTTTCAGTCCTCTGCAGATAGGACAGATTGAGACAAACTGTGTCCCTCACTTTTTCTCCAGTCCACTCTGTGAAAAGGGAGGAAATGACAAGAAAATAGGGACCCTGCCAGCAGAACTGAAGCACAGAAAGTGGTAGGCTTCCTTTTACATACAGCCAACTTTCCTTCAGGCAAAAATAAATTATATAATTTATGAAGAAACCACCCAAACTGCTCTCCTCCACAGCCCATCCCATGTCCAGCAGCACATACTCATTTTTGTGATGCACCTGGATCGAAGACGCCTTCATGGATTTATACTGTGCTGCAACATGTAGGAAGATTCCTGAAACTCCACGTTTAGTGCAAAACCCCCCAAGTGATTAAAGGACTGAAAGTTCTTTGTAAAGAAATACTTCTTACATCTCCAGCAAACTGAAGATAAATCAAAGAAGCTTTCTCCCATTTAAGAGTCTGGTGACATTTGCACATCTGGTTTGTGGAGGTCTTACAGTGCTTGACATCTGCACATTGCAAAAAGCACTTAGCTTCACATTCACACTGAGTGTTAGCAATGTGCAGAAAATCTGTTCACATATCAAAAGTGCACAGATAGTTTTGGGGGCTATATTCTATTAAAAAAAAGAGGCAGCAGGTGTATTCTTAGACACATTAGTAGGATAGTTAAAATGGTATTTAGCACAGACAGTGCCCCTGACTGTGAGCCCTGCACGGACTGATATGAAATGGTTGTGTTGATGCTTTTCTGCTCAGGAGAAGCCAAGGGCACAGGGGTGCGATGGCACCACAGGCCTGCAATGCAACAACAGTTGCATTTACAGACTCGATAATCTTGAAGGTCTTTTCCAGCCATAATGATTCCATGATTCCGTGGTCCTCCTGCATGAGGAGGCAGATGTTAACACACACTAGAGCCTGCATGCTGCAAGTCTTGCCCTGTCCACAGGCACGTGCGCCTTCAGCTGCGTCCCCTCCTGGCAGGGACACGCATGTCCCAAGGGCGTGGGCTGGCTTGGCTCAGGATATGACCCTTCACTCTGGTAGATTTTGATCTGTTTTGTGATCACAATGCCACTTTTGTTTGGAGATGGCCATAACTGAGGATTTTGTGTTTCTTGATGAAAATGTAGCTCAGAATTAGCATCCAATAGCAAAATAATATCTTCCTTTGGTCTCTCACATTTCCTCTGTGGGTTATTTGTAAGAGGTAGGTGCAACAGAGAGAGAGAGATCAGGAAGTGTTTAATAACCTCCTGGTTATTTAATCTGTAAATACCAAGCTCCAAGGGGACTTTGATGTGAAAGTGCATCAAAAGACAGGGTTAGAATTTAAAATTATCTTGACAATCAGGAGATAGAGGCTGAAGAAAAGCAGCATAAAATTTAGTGAGATAAATGCAATTTAGCTCAGGTATACAGGAAAAAAAATGACTACAGACATACGCAATGAGAAAGAACTGGGTAGGAGTTGTGCAAGAGAGGCTTAAGCGTTTATGAGGTATCGTAGGCTGAATGTAAGCCAAGAGTTTTATGTGAATACAATAGTAAGGTGTATCAACGGGAGTGTAAGACACCCGAAATACCTTCCAGTCAAAGCTCAGCTGTAGTTCAATGTCTGAGAATGGATATTGCATTTCAGTAAGGTTTGAAGCCATCTTGGGAGAGTTCAGAGGAGACCTGTAGGATTACTTGGAAGTATAGGTTGAAGGGGTCTTCCAAGAGTCTCCTAGTCCAACCCACTGCTCCAAACAGGGCTGACATCAAAGAGCTGGTCAGGGCCTTGTCAAGACCACTTTTGAAAATATACAAAAATGGTATTGTTCAGTCTCTCTGGGCAGCCTGCTCCTTTTTGTCTCAAGAAAAAGACTCAACAAATTGGAGTTTATCTCCAAAGAACACAAGTTCAATTGGCTTTTTTGGGGAACTTGAAAGGCTAACTCTAAAGAAAAATACTCTAATTTACTTAAACGTGGTAGGAATCAGTGACCAAGAGATAAAGAAACTATACCTTCAAAACAGAAGCCATGAAGGAATTGGAAAAGGAAGGATAAAAACATGAATGGGAAACCACAATATCTCTTCAATTTTTCACAATAACTGTTTTGTGGAATTAAAAAGAGAGGGTGTTTTTTTTTTCATTTCGACAAAAGTAACTCATCTTTCTAACAATATAGGTGTGCGATATTAGTGAAGGTCGGATGCGCTTCTTGAAATACTAAGGCCTTTTTTTTTGTGGAAAAAATAAAGAATAAATACTAAGATTATTATTTTTCAGTCCAGTATTTTCAATTCAATCTTTGTTATAAAATGCTTATCACCAGATCAAGTATTCAGAATTACCAGGATGCAAGGCATCACTTTATAGTACGCACAAACAGACAAAGAAAATTGAGCCAGAACTTCAGCTGTGTCTTCAAAGAAGGAATGCTGGTGTCCCTAGTAATTTTCAGACATTCCCATTTCCTATACTTCCTGAAAAACAGATGGAAGTCTTACTTTCTCCCATCTCTACCATACAAGTAGTTAAGATGGTCATGTCACTAGTCCTTGCCGCTGGAGTGATTTGAAGCTGTCTGGTCCTAAGTAGTACTAGAATTTATTTATATCTACCTCTGTGTTGACACTTTCTAATTCATGAATTTAAAAAGTTTATAAATGTCTATATTTTTACTTATCAAACATCTAGGCATATTTAAATTGCAGTGTAGTCAGAGATCGTAAGATTCATGACATGACATCATAAATATTTTAAAGTCCACTTTCACCTTTAACCTGATCATGTCTTCACTGCAGAGCGAGCCTGAATGACCAAAGCCACAGTTAACTTTGCCTGAGTGTGAGAATTTCCACTTCAAATACTGTGTCTTCACATTCCTTTTGTGCATTTAGTATGCCTGGGAGTATAGTTCATGGTCCTTCTGCAGGGAACTTGGCCCTTTCGTGGGCAATCCCCCCAGGCCTGGGGGAATGGTTGGAAGGGCCCCAGAAGACCAGCAGCACTTGACTGGCCCCCAAGGGCCTCCTAAACTGTAGGGTAGAACATAGAGTTTCAGCTTAAATTTGGATAAGAGCTGAAGTTAGTAGCAGACTGAAGATATACTCTTTTTTGATGGCTGGTACACATTAATGCCCTGCACACACACACATAAACACACCCACATCCCTTTTTGTTTTGAAGTGATGAATTCACCACCATATAGCAATTATCCAATTCAGAAGTGAGTCATATTAACTACCAGAAGAGTGAAATCTGTCCACGCAGTAACTCTTGGCATTATAAATGTCTTTGAAGAATATCCTATTGGAGCAGTTGTTTCTGCTTGTAGGGGAAAACGCAGGGTCTGGTTTCGGTTTGGTGGAATGCAAGGTAGCCATGCAAAGAAAGACAAAAGGCAGGCCCTCCAAGATGAACCCAAATCAAATGAGAACTGAAAACTCTTAATGTAAATTCCAGCATTGTGCTGGAATCCAGTGAAACCTTCAAACTCATTGTTATTCATTAAGCAGATTGAAGGAGTGAAATGAAATTCAGCAAATTGTCCGCCTCTGCAGAGTACAATATGTTCATATTTAAGGGAAAATAGTGTTTGGATGGCAGGTGAAGTGTGAAAGTCATACTGTAAGGGGGGTCAATTTTTTTTTAAATATCTACATCCCTCTTTCGGTGCACCTGTATGTAAGCTCCTCGTTCCTTCCCTGTATATGAGTTCCTTTTGCCTTGTACTAGTAAGAAAGCCCACCAGTGTGTGCGGGCTGTGGTGCTGTGTGCACCAATATCAAGACATCACAGGTGCACATACTGGTTTACACATGCCAGTCTCACCTTTAGGAGGCCCCTTGAGGAGTCAGACTCTTGGCTCGCCCTTCATTGACACTAACCTTCTGGTTCAGGTCTGCTCCTGTGAAACTCGGTGCAAGCTAATTGAAAATTTCTACACTTCCTGCTCAATTGAAATACAAAATTAAAAGTGAATAGGGAAGACCTTTTCTTTGGATGTTTTGCATATTACCTGATTTCTGGCATTTGAGGATTTCATATTTTTATGATATTATGGACAGACTAGCATTTTATTTGTGCTTTTATTGTGTTTATATGGTAAAAGCTCCATCAGAGCATACAAGAATTTTTGTGAAAGCATCGTGAAAGAGTGTCCAGCAAAGGACTCTGTTACTTGATAAGACCAACAAGGCAGGAGAAGAAACAGCAGCATATTTTCTCCAGTGGTACATGGGAGCTGAGGTAGAAAAAAAATCATGTAGCCACACAGAGCTGGGTTCCAGCTTGCTTGCTGTCTGTCATGCTGCTGCTCCACTGACCTAGAGGGTGAGATCTGTTGTGCCTAAGTTCAGACTTTCCCAGGTGAGAGTGTCCACATCTCTGCACCTGGAAGCCGGGCAGAGAAACAGGTATCAGATCTATTTTAGATGCCTACCTCAAGATATAGAGAAATTGTGCTCAAGGAAAGCCTGTGTCTTTCCACTAGCTACAAAGGGAACAATTAAAGGCTAGCAGATGTTAGGGGTAGGTAGTTTAAAGCAGGAGGCTTGGTTTCCATCATGTAGCTTTTATTTCCTGAAGTAGAAACTGTAAGAAAACCTGTTCTTAGAAGTCCTCAATCCTGAAGGCTGCAGCAGAACTTGCTTCATTAATATTTAATTCTAGTCACCCACACTGTAGAAAATGCCTCAGCTATAACATGTCTCTGAACTGCAGTGGCTCATTTTCGATACAAAATCATCCTTTAACAAGAGTAACATGTTGTATTTCTGCAATTTCTGTCCTACAGCTCTCTCGTACTAGAGCAAACAAACCAATAACCAGGGATTTTTCTCCAGAGCAGGTCTTGCTTTCCTGACATATGCAATGCCTGGCAAGAGAGGGCCCTGATCGCTCTGAGGTCCATCTGCCATGGAACAGCATCCCCACATGTGTGGTGGCCAAGCTCTCATAGCAAAGTAGTAGCTGGGGGTACTCATGAGCCCACGCCGACTCATCAGTTTGCTCATGGTGTTTGGGGAATGAAAAGTCACTCTGAAATTAAAATTGGTGTAGTTGTCGCTAACTAGCATGGGCATTTGTTTGTGGTGTTTTGGAAGAAGGATATCAGGGGAAGATTGCTGGGGTCTTCCTGCGTCCCTGATTGCATAGGCATTGAGTGCCTTGGGGGGGATTCAGCCGCCTGCAAAGGCACCTGAGGTAAAGTTGGGAAGCAGCAAAGGAACCGAGGAGCCCCACTTCTTCAGTGGAGGTTAATTCCAGCACTGTTTGAAACCAAGTTTGAAACCAAGAACCAGGGAGGGCAGCAGTGGGGTGAAGACCCGCGCCGGGCCCGGGCCGCTGTGTTCGCTGGGTCTGTGTTCCCACAGCCCCCGAGGGATGTGCCGAGCTCCGCTGCCGTGGCAACGGCATCGGCAGGTGCGGAGCGCCGTGGTCTCCTCGCTGGATGGGAAGCAAAACCTTCGGGCTGTGGGGAAGACGCCTGTCAAACGTAATGAAGATTCTCCTCTTTTTTTTCCCCCCTTCGCTAGCAACACAGCGAGGAAAGCGCTTTATTGACTTTTCGTGAAGGAACTGGGGCTCTGGGATTGATTATGCTGCAGTGTTTATTTTTGCTACACAATACGTATCGGTATCGATGCAGGCAAGAAGCACTGGGGCTATACGCAACATGGCCTGCATGACCCAGCTGAGGAATTTCTCTCTATCACACGTATGGGCCGTGAGAAGGAGCTGAAGGCGCAGAGTCAATACTGTCGAGAACCACGGCCATCGCCAGAAGAAGAGGTGGCCACTGAGTTTCTTCCCCTACGTGAAGGCTACACGTGGCTGCCGCTCCTCCTCCTTCACCTGGCTTAAGCACTGGATGCCTTAGAAAAGCCCTGGGAAGAGCATGGCCGAAATGCACATGTGCTTTCATTGCGTTGCAAGCACAAGTGGAGATGGCAGGGTCATCCAGCATCCTGGTAGCAGGCCTATAAAGAAGGAGAAGGAGAAGGAGAAAGAAGGAGAAGGAGAAGGAGAAGGAGAAGGAGAAGGAGAAGGAGAAGGAGAAGGAGAAGGAGAAGGAGAAGGAGAAGGAGAAGGAGAAGGAGAAG
>VZSV01000019.1:3046636-3097028 GCA_013398735.1 Nothocercus julius | reverse complement strand
AGGAGAAGGAGAAGGAGAAGGAGAAGGAGAAGGAGAAGGAGAAGGAGAAGGAGAAGGAGAAGGAGAAGGAGAAGGAGAAGGAGAAGGAGAAGGAGGAGAAGCTTTTGGCCGAGTATATCTGCATAGCCAATGGCTCCATGTACTCTCTAATCCTTTGTTCCTCTGATTATTTGAAGGCTGTCATTCATTTTTTCAAGGCTGCCTGTATCGCATATAAAGGTTCTATTTTACAGCTGAAAGTACCAGAAGTAAATAACTGTGGAGCTGAGGTCAGAAAAAAGTTAATTACAATGAAGGGCTGAATCTCAGAGTAGTCTCCATATCTAAATCACTGGTACTGATTTTTATGTCCTTCTCTTTGGATTTTGTCACCATTTTCATCCCAAAACAGTTCTTGGCAGCTTTTTTTAAAAAATACTCTAAGTTCTTATTAACTCTGCAGCCAAAATTGCGTTATCGGAGGGCTGCCTTGCATACAGACATTATTCTGCTCCGACTGTCAGCACTGGCCATGGAGGTATTGCCATCCTAAACACTGTTAATGTACAGTTGATATATACAGCCACCTTGTGGCGTGTTTGTGTAGTAAATTAAGCGCCAACTTGCGTGATTGGTAATGTCAGGAAGAAAAGGGAGAGTCTGGTGTCTGTGCAGCCCTCAGCAGGGCTGGCCCATGTTGCAGAAGAATGTTAAACAAACACTCTATGGCAGGTTGCCTGCTTTTTCACTTTTTTGTTTCTTCTACAGGTGCGTACTTTCAAATTAATATTGATTTGAAGAATAAAGTCCAGAAAAAAAGACTGGTATCACTACTTCCTGGTCATTTTTTGTACAGTTGTATTATCATTCAAGCAAGAAAGTGCACACACAAGTCATTAGGCAGATGATCAGACTCCCTGTGTTTTCTGAGGATGAATGACTTTATGATGCTATAGAATATGTAGCAATTACTGAATGTGTATTTATATGATATATAGTCTTTCCTCCTGTCTCTGCAGGTGGAAGGCAGTGAAACCCCTTTGTTTAACTCACAGCATTACTAACATTACCAGATCCATCACCTCAGACCAGAAGCCTTGCAGTCCAGCGGAAGGGAGAGGAGCATCGCTCTGTATCACGGAGCAATGCGGTGTAGCATGGTCTGTGTCAGCAGTCTAGGAATTCACATTCTGCCTTTCAGAACTGCCCGCTTGGGAGCCCTCCATGCCCTGGCTCCATGATGTTGAGGGTTGCTGCTTTACACCCCTCTGAAGAGATTCGCATCCCACCAGTGGCGTACACAATACAGTTTCACCTCAATGGCACCAACTCTACTCCGTTTATGTGTATGATATCATTAATAGAGAAATTCACATACAAATAACTTGCCCTATGCCCTGCCTTGGCTGGGTCATTTCAGAAGAGACCCGAGTCTCAAATTCCACTGGCATGTAAAGAAATCTTCAAAATGTTCTGTATCTATGGAAAACCACGACAATTTTATCTGTGTACCTGAACACTTAGAAGACAAACTTTGGGTTGTCAAGTGGAAATATTGTGCCCATAATTTCTGCTCTCAACTCTTTTATCCATTTTACACAACAGTTTCTAATATTAAGTTCTTCTAAATATAATCAGAGATGGATGAACAGGGCAGATAAAAGTGAAGTTCTTTTGAAGAGCTGCCAGTCCACAGCATGAAAGTGAGACTTTTTTTTAAAAAAAAAAAGTTTTCAGTTTCACAGTTTTCCACCTTTCCAGTGTAAAAGGCTGTGGCATGCAGATTGGCAAATGCAGGTTAGAAACATCAGTTTGGATTCTCAGGGAAGGCCAGAACCCAGGAAGATGTTTTCCAGCATGTTTCATACTGTTTCAGGAGGAGTAAAATAGACAAGAAAAACTGTTGACTTTGTCGAAGAATAGCAACACTCTGAAATATGTATTGTAGTGGTATGGATCACAAAAAAAAGAAAAAGGCTAATATCTAGTGTCTTGGCAAACAGCTATCGCTTAGAAAGCTGCAAAGGAAGACTATTGCTACCAAGTTCTAATGAACTTAATGCCCACTGCAATGAACTTACTACCTTTTGTAATGACCCTATCAAAACAATAAGAAAAAAAGAAAAGGTAATTAAGTATTGACAAAAGGGTCTAGCAACTACTAGTAATGTTACTCTGATTGAAGAAAATTTTGCCAGTCATATAATACAATGTAACATAAAATAACATAACAGCACATGCAATAACGTAACAGCACATACAATAACTTAACATGAGAGCACATACACTACTGTAACATTAAATTAAATTAAATTAAATTAAATTAAATTAAATTAAATTAAGAACTGTTGCAAGCCAGAGGGAGAGTAGACTGGCTTTCAGCTATGACCATCATTTAACAACAGATTTCATTTCAAGAATAATTAAAAAATCATTTTTAAATTATAATATTTTCATATATTTGGCAGGTTTTATCACAGTTCTTAAGTCATTCTGCAACATTCTGATGTTATGATATTCTGAAAAAATTATTATCGGTAGTTTTTATTAAGCTGCAGTTCAAGCAGGTATAGTAATTGCAACTGTGGAAGAACTGGCTATCGTGACTGGTCACAGCAGCAGAATGCGTCCCCTCCTGTCTGCCTTTTTGGCATGGTCACTGACTTTATTGCAAGAAACATATTGAGACAGAGATGAAACAAGCATTGCATGACTTAATAGCCAGATAAACTTACATTTTGCTGAGGACAGAGTTATTCTCAGTGGCAGCCCAACTGGCACGTGAATAAAAGAAAAAAAATGCAATTTGCGCCCATGAAAAAGATACAGTATACTGAAAGCAAAAAAAGGAAGAACTTTCACAAGAGTAAGAACTGAACAAAATTATTTCAGCCAGGCAATTTATCAACAAAATAGACTGTTTTGACTTCTCAGTAATTTTCACCTATCTTTCCTGATTTCATAAAACTTTTTTGTTTTTTTTCCAAAGGGCAGTCTAGACTTACTTCTTCATTTGTGATGCTAGTATTTTAGTTTCATTATCATGCACAGCTCCTCTGGCTGTGTCATAATAACCCTGAAATAGTCTATCATCTATTTAATTTAAAAGTATGAAAAGCAGTTATATCTTCAAATAATTAATCAACAGTTCTAACATGTTTTGGTCTGCTGCTATAATGAGAGCAAGACCATGACCTGGTCTGCAGTCAACGCTTTGCAGTACAGAGGAATTTAATGCTTTCTGCCTGAGTTCTGCAGGAATTCAAAGCAAGGGACAAGCGATGCACATCTTTCTGACCAGCGGCTATGCTCTTATTTATGCTCAAACAACTCTATCAGCTTCAGAGAGGTTGTGGTAGTTGAAACAGAATGAGAATGAGGTATCTTGGTCAGATCAAATGTGGCCAAAAAAAAGGACTATTTCATTGAGAGAGATAACTTTGACCTTTCAAGAGAGTTCATATAAAAGAGTCCATCCAGCAACGCCATTCAGTTCCAACAGGTTGGAGACTGCAATCAACTAAGAAGAGCCTGTATTCTGAATTAGAAAATACACATATTCAAAGTAATACCATGCTAACATCCCTCTTCCATACAGCCTTCTAGCTGGAAACAATACATCTAAAAATACATCTACTGATGAGGTCAGTAGGATTATCCCTGGAGAGAGTCATAAGGATAGGAACTAAATAATAATGCAGAAGTAGAAAAAAAAAATGGCTACAACAGTGGGAAAAAATCAAGCTCTTTGTTCATAGCTTCAGCTTTCCTGACCAGCTCCAGTTACACGATCTCTTTCCTGTTGCCAAAGCTTCAAGTTCAAATGAATACCACCTACAAAGCAGCATAATTATTGTAATAAAAAATGTATTGAAAAACAACACAGTTACTAAATAAAAAACATTTCCTTTTCTGATGTAGAAGATTCTCCCACCCCACAGGCTTGAGTAAAGACAGAGATTTAGTGTAATTATGGCTGACAGTGACTAACTTACTCATCACTAGACAATAATGTCCACCGGAGTGCGTGTGTATATGAAAATGAGACAGTCGAACTGTATTCACAGAACCCTGTTCCCCTGCAGTTGTGTGTTTCCTGAGGCTTTGATTCATGCCTGGCTCATAAGATATTTCCTTTCTCCACAGCAGCATTGTGTGAAGAAGAAAATGTGGTAATGCTCAGACCTTTGAACACTCTCCTTCAACCACGACCAGAACTGAGCTGCCAGAAACTCCCTGAAATAACAAGAGGTGGCAGTACGCTATGGGAGTCAAGTGTTTCTCAAATGAGTGAAGAAAAGGGCAAAATTAAACTCTGCAATTGCTTTGAGGTGAAGCAAATGAGTTTCATCTAGAGTGTGACGCACGACCACTGAGAAAGTAAGTAAAAGTCAGCAAAGCGAGTAAATGGAGGTGGAAAGAAAGCATCAGCTGGCGCAGTAGCCACAGACACTCACTATGCGACTCCCTTCAGCGTAAAGCAATCCATACTGATTTCTGCTTAAGTGCAATAGCCTGTTTGAAAAGACTGATGGGCAAAAACAAAGAAAAATAGTGCCTCAAAGAAGCTTTACAATTCTGCCACACTATCTGCTTTCTGCTACGCACAATCTGACAATGCATGCTGGGTTTGCAATTCCTGCTAAAGCATCTGTGCCTGGGGAACAGGTCTGCTCCCAAGTCAGCATTTTTCTCCTGCTAAGGCCCGCAGAACTTGACCTCGCTTACACCACTATTCTAGAGGAAAGGCGAAGGATCATTTGCGTCACTAAAACCACTCCATTGAGGTGAAAACGCTGCAGCACCCAAGGCGAGCCCCACCAAACCGCGAGGTCCCCTAGCACAGCTCTGTGCAAGGCTGCATCTGCTCCCATTGCAACGAGTGCCAGCGTTGCCGCTGACTGGAGCTCCGTCACAGGAAAGGCAGTGCTGTCCTCAGAGAAAAAAAAAAAAAACACAGCCTTTCAAATTGAGTAAAATGTAGCAATTGTAAAAGAATTCTTTGAGGGGATTTGGTGGGGGATGCACCCTCATATATCCATTGCTGCTCCTGGAGTCACTTGATTAGTCTGAGTTGGTTGAGATACTCCTAGTCTGCCCAAGGCAGGAAGGGGCTGGCAGGTTAAGATACAATTATTTTGTAGCTGGGGTGGTTGGTTTGTTTTTTTAAGTTCCCCGATTCTCTTTGGGTAGCTGAGTAGAGCTGCCACTGTTAAGAAAGGCAGGCAGCGAAGAGGCAGCTGTAACACAAAGCTGTAACTTTGCTGGGCATCTAAGCAAGAGGTCAAGTGCACTGACTTCAGCCGTGTTACGCTTGGGATGATTGGGACCCGTGGGGTTTCTGCTTGGATCGCAGCTGCATGCTGATATGCGTTTTAAAAGGCTGGGGTTACACAGCCCTGGTGCACTGTCCAGCTGAGCATCTCACAGTGCTGCTCTACATCCAGCATTTGCGCCTTCATTTCTCCCGGCCCTTTCCAAATATTCACCTACAACACCAATAAAATAAGGCTTATTTAAAGAATACTCTGGCAAAGTTGTTATTTATCCTCAGTGTTGTTTTTGCAGAAAGAAAGTCAATTTTATTCAATTTGAACTAATTACTGCACATTAAAGCTGTATATGTTTAGGAGAAAAAATGCCACTACTGGAGTTATAAATACTAAACACTAATCAGAGTTAGTTTCTTGATAAACAAACCAAAGCAAACAAAAAAAAAGTAGGTTTAAAATAGCTTTAAAGTATGTCTTATTTTCATCTGAAGATTTTGACATGTCTAATATGTGTGGAATTCCAGTTTGAGCCTCAGTTTTGTCAGCTGCTTAAAGGATCAGTAAAGTCCTCCTCTCGAAAGCAGACCATCCTTTGGAGAGCAGAGAGCACCTGGGTACCAGGTCCTGCAAAGTCCTTGTCCTTTGCTTACCACTAGGCACCAGAACATTAGTCAAGTATATCGCGCTAATCGTGTGTGTGAGTATTTGCAGATGTGAGCCACCATTTGATCCCACCGTGCTGCTGAAGATGTGCAATGCTAGAGCATGGGAACAAGTTCTAAAGTGAGTCAGGAGGAGTGTTGCCAGGAGGTTCAGGCAGGTGATTTATCTTCCCCCTCTACTGGTGGCTCTAGTGAGGCCGCACCTGGAGTATTGGGGACAGTTCTGGGCTCCCCAGTACAGGAGGGACGTGGAGCTTCTAGAGAGCATCCAGCGCAGGGCCACGAAGATGAATAAGGGACTGGAACATCTATCTTATGAGGAAAGGCTAAATGACCTGGGCCTGTTTAGCCTAGAGAAGACTGAGAGGAGACCTGATCAAAATGTATAAGCACCTGAGGGGAGAATGTAGGGAGGATCAGGCCAAATAGGACAAGGGGTAAGGGATAAAAGTTGAAGCACAGGCAATTCCATCTCCACATGAGGAAGAACTTTCCTGTGAGGGTGACAGAGCCCTGGCACAGGCTGCCCAGAGAGGCTGTGCAGTCTCCTTCTCTGGAGATCTTCCCAACCCGCCTGGCTGCCACCCTGTGCCCCGTGCTCCAGGTGTCCCTGCTGGAGCAGGGGGTGGGACTAGATGGTCTCTAGAGGTCCCTTCCAACCTCAACCATTCTGGGATTCTGTGAGTCCATCCTGTTTTGGTCAGCTCTGCTCATTAAAAACTCTCTGTATGGAAATCAGCAGAATGCTGTCTAATTAGCTCTACTGGACCAGGTCTAGCATCCAATGAGCATCTTTGCAGGGATAAGGGTAGGAGTTGTGATTACATGTTTCTGACACTGGCTGCTGCTGGCAAGAGAATACCAGATGAGATGTACTGTTCTAGCAAGCGCTAAGTTCTTAATTTAGGCATTTTATGGAAATTGTTGAAAAACATTCTAATTGGAAGCAACTTCTGCTTCTCCAGCATGTAATTTTCCCCACTTTTTAGCAATGAGACATTTGCATGAAAACAAGCTCTTTGTTTTTAAAATTCCACTGCTCTTGTTGTTTATTCCCCACTGGAATTCATAATCCTGTGTTTGCACAAAGCACTATAATTGGTTGCTGTGAAAGTGCTTCTATCAAAAAGAAATGCCTATTAATAATCAAGAATGAATGGTTGCATAATAGAGATTATCAAAATAAGCACCATTCTAATAATAACGCTAATCTCCATGAAACGAATCTCTTCAAATGCTTTGAAAAATAAGCTTTCCCAGGTGATAGGAATCACCTCAGACCTTGAAGAGCGGTACAGGCTGCAGGAGCAAGGACAGGTGGACTGTGACTGCCTCAGTGGGATCACTGTATTTTGTTGTTGTTAATAAGATCATAATTCCATGATGAGCTATATGTGCCCCAAGGCAAGTCAAAATCTACAGGACTGAAATGCATACTGCATATATGCAGTCCTCTGGTGCAAATATATGTAATAAAGAACTGGTGCCAAAGGGTGGGTTTCTCCATGCTATCTATTTCTAAAATTCTTAGGAGAAGGAGAGGCTTTGCTAGTTGTTTGCATTAGTTTAGTACCTTTGCTGCAGACATGGAAGGCTTCATTCTCCGGCCAAAGTTCATGAAACTCAGGAACTATGAAGGTCAGACACAGGGGATTCTGTTTCTAAATACCACGGGAAATCAATGGAGAGAGTCCTCCAGAGGGCTGGAGGACCAGATGACAATACTGAGAAGATTCTGAAGTCCATGAAAGCCTGCTAGTAAATCACAGGCTCCCTGCAGACCTTCGGGGCTCAAGCAACCTTGTCCTTGACAAAGAGTTCTCTAACTTGCCCTTGTAAAATACATTTCTTCTTTTCCTGTTCCACACTTTCATATCAGATGATTTCAGATCATGCTACTTCAGTGGGGCACTCCTCTTACCCACCAGCTAACCTTGGAGCAATGCTGTAGGGATGCAGATGTTGAGCCAGAATTCCCAGTGCTTGGATATACCCATGTCCTGTCTCCAAAGAGATATGACCAACTGTCTACCAAGTCATTCACAGTCAGGTTTAGCAGCTCCTTAACACAGCCTTGGTTAACAGAGCCTTTGGTGGGGGGTGCTGGGGAAAGAAAGGTGGTTAAACTGATGACTTCAAAGTCTGGGCCACAACTGCTATGGGAAATGTTACAGTGTAATGAGGGAAAGACATCTCCATAAGGAAGCAGCCTGGAGGAGATACCTGCCTCTCTCCATGCCACATCAAGGCCAGCAAGGCTGAGGTAAAGGGTGAAAATTTTTTTCAGGTCTGGCTATCAACACGCCTAATATCACTAAACAAACAGGTCATATAGTTTAAGATTTTCCTGCTTCATCTACCTAACAATTCAGTTCAGCTAGGTGATAACAAAAAAAGACAAGTTGGAGATATGTTCCTGTAGTAGTCCTATCTTAAGTGGACATATTTCAAATGAAGTTAGGGCTGCCATATTTGAAAAGGGTGAACTTTGCTGCATCGTATGAATGTATTTTCTGTTAACTGCTTTGATTTATGATTTACACATGTCCATCTAAGATTTCTGCATACTGCCTTTGAAAAATATATAGAGAATTTTCTTCTTAGTCTTATTTTTATATGATAGGAAAAATACCAAAGAAATGAACAAATAAAAAGTCTCCAAAGCAGGGATCTGTTTCGTAAAAATAACTGTGTTGGATTGCCTTCCAGCGCTGGTTCTTGGCAGACAGAGGCATGCCTGGGTTTTAAAGGTGGGGCACAAAGGTATTTCCAGTGTAAACCTCATTCTGACACTTAACCATGGAAACACAGTCCATAATATGGACCCTAATTTTATGCTTGCATTACAAAGATGCAACTGAAACCTTTATATAACTGTCTTTTGCCACAAGCTTTGCCAAAGCCAGCAATCTGTCTTTTCATTCAGTGAAGGACTATGTCTTATCTGCTCATAGTGGTGTCTTTGATATGGGGCTGGATGCACTTATTTCTGTTTTGTCAGGTAGATAGTTCAAGGTCCAACTACAACTTCTCCATATTTAGCCATTGACGGTAAGTGAATTGGTCAATGGATATCATGGCACGAGAGACTTGGAAATATTCTTTCCCTTGCTCTCTTCATCAAAAAGTTAGCTCTCTGGTGAAAATACACATTATCAGGCAGTGAAGGAGAAGGGGAATCTCTTGCTCTTCCTTTTGCCAAATAAACTGCATTGAAGTAATTAGCTTAATTCAAAGCCCATCTTATTCATGTGGGTCATCTTAAACTTGTTCAGTAAATAACAGTATAGCTGTAGCTATTTGCAAATTACCTTCTCCGACATTTATATATGAGTAACAGCTCTCAAGCCCTACACAGGCATGCAGGAATCCTCCTTCTAGAGTTCATTTTAGGCAAGAAATACTCAGTTCAAACCAAAGAAATGAGATATTGGCAGGCAAGCAAAGGAATTGTATCTTGGATGTGTACATGCTTCAATTCTCAAAACAGGCTCTTCACCAAAGACTGTGAAGGATCTAAGTTGTCAGGATATCCATGGGAAGATACTCTTCTTAATTAAGACCTTGTGAGAAAATGCAAAGCAACAGATTGAGGTATGGTCCAAGTTCAGAGTGGAGTGATTTTCTCAGCAAGACCTAGCAAATACTTTACACCCCTACATTAGGTAGCATATTGCTGCATGACTTGAAAAAGGGGACAGGGCACACTGGCAAATTTCACAGAGGTTGCAGAATTATTCAGAACAGTCAATGATGGTGAAGAAAAGCTCTAGTAAAGGCGATGGTACAGAACTGCAGAGGGATTACACAACATGGAGATAATGGCAGGCAAATTTCAGTGTCAGTAAGTGCAAAATAATACACTTTGGGAAAACATGACCACAAACTATATTTGATAGACTCTAAAGCAGGCATAACCCTTCAGGAAAAATCTTGGAACTGCATGGATAATTCTCTAGAAGCAACTCAGTGTTACACAATGGTTAAAAAGGCACTTGCAGAATTACTTGCAAAAGAATAATGAATCAACAGAAAATATGATTATGCCGTATTATAAATCCCTGGAGCATATATACATTGAATGTTCAGCACCATTCTGGCCATGCAATCTTGAAAGGAATATAATAAAATTGGAAACAGTGTGGAGGGGAAAACAGAATAGTATGACTGCCATATGAGGAAATGACTAAACAGACCAGAAGTACATTGTGGAAAAGACATGACTGAAGGAGTATATAGGGCTCCACAGTCAACGGTGCTGTGGCTAAAGTGAAGAAGGAAAGGTTGTTCTCTGCTTCATATTTTTCTGGGAACAGTGACATGATCTGGCAGCAAGTTTAAAACAAAGGAAAGGAAGTACTTTTTCACCTGGCACATTATCACGTCGCTGAACTCCTTGAGACAGGATAATACGAAGTGCAGAAATAGAAAACATTTCAAAGCAGGGGTTAGATCAGTTTGTGAAGCTCCACCAACAGCTATTAAACATAATGGTCTGCCTGCAGCTACTTACTGAGGAAAAACGCTCAACCACAGACAGAGGGAAGCTGAAAAGTTATGCCAGGTAATACCGTGTATATACCCTGTACCTGTCCCTGGCACCTGCTGCAGCCGTGGAGGAGGGGGAGGCAGTCCACAGCTCACTGCAGTTAGCGACTTTGGTGGAAAATTCAACAAGTTTCAGGCTATAAAATCAAGAAGAGTAAGTTTGCTTTACTTGGCGTCAGAGAAGGAGACAAATGCACAAATGCTAGTCAAGCCTCAGGGTTTCTTTAGGAGGGAATTGACTGTTTTCTTCCCAGACAAAGCCAAGGGACGCTTATGGGAACACTTCACTCTAGTGATTACTGCAAAGAGACGGAAAGGTCAAGAAAAAAACAGATTGGGATCTCTCCGTGTGCGGCCCTCTAGCATCCTTGCAGCTGGCTTTGCACCCTCGAACTCTCATTCCTGCTCTCACACCACTGGAGGGAAAATGAGTCTCACGGAGACCAGGTGTGTGAAGACAGGGGGATGCTGAGCAACAGCAAGGGTCCATATAGGAAGAGGAGTTGTATGCAAAGGCTTAAGCCTGTCCTTAGAGATGTTCTGCCTGCTGGCAGCTGAGTGAAGGACCACGAAACTTTTGAAAAATATCAAGGAGCTCCGAGGTCAGAGAAATATGAAACCAGCAGCAACTCTAGCTAGAATTTTCCCTGCAAACATTGCCACTTCTCTGATAGTCAAATGAAGATTTCTGCTTTGCTGCTTCAGCTTATCCAGGAGTCCTTGTACCAGGCAAAGCACTTATATTATTTTTAGCATACCCAGAAAAATTCCATTTTTTTTTTCTAAAACACTCTAGTTCTACCAGTTTTTATTCTTGAACCTTTGCTGAAGCCATACAGCTTTGCAGGATTAAAACTTCTGCAGTTTAGCAGAGTTAGGTTCATCAGATGCAAAGACATCTAAAATGCAGAGTCCAATGGAAATTATTAAAATAATGGTCAAAATAAGAAATTACATTTAACATGGGACTTGTATTTACTCAGCTTGCATGTGAGCATTTAGGCTTTAGGACACGTATAAGCAGTATTAGCAAGCAAGTCTGATTGATATTTCATTATGACTATGAGAACAACTGGAATATTGCAAATTACACCATCTACATATGTGATACACAGGAAATTTAATGTAGAAATTTCAGGAATATGTGATGGATGAACTCCAGGAACAAAATGGATATTTAAAGATTCTTACTAGTTTTAAGAGGCTGAAAATAGTAGAACCTGGTGCTTGTTAAATTAATGAAGCACTGAAGTATTGGAACAGTTACAAGAGTAATAGATTTATGTACAATTAAAGGAAATTAAAAAGCGTGGATATTCATCATATAACAAGCAAGAAAAACATATAAAAAAAAAAGGTAAAGGAAAGTGCCAACAGTGCAAATGTGTCAGTAGAAAGACAGAAGACAAGTATAAAAAATACTACTTGAAAAATGATCCTTTTATGGAAAAAAAAAATTCCCCTAAGGGTAATATTTCTGAAATAGTAGCCAGCACACACTATCCAAAGCCAGTATAATGAAGGTAAGAGTACATGAATAGTTAATCAGGTGTACAACTTATTTAGTTGTGTACTTTTATACAAATTTTTCTTACTGGTTGAATTCTTTTAAAATTGTGCCTTAGCCTCATAAGTCTTGTAATTTTTTTTCCCTTTTTCTTCTCTCTTTCTAGGTCAAGATACTTTCTGAACTTGAATCAATTCTTATAGCTATACAGAATGAAAGCAAAACTTAGATAACTTTAAAAGAAATACAAATATTGCTAATGTATTGTAATTTCATTAGTAGTCCACTAAGGGATTGAGGACCCAGGTTCGATTCCCTCCCTAGGAAAACAAACCCACCTCTCACCTCCTAATCCCCAGGTCTATGTGGGAACAGCAGTGTGCAAGGAGGCCCAGCAGAGAAAGGGTGTCTTCATCATATCCTCTGCTGCATTTCCATTGAAAAGATTCATCCAGAAGAGAGAGACCAGGAGAGGGTTAGACACTTACTGTGGATGTGAAAGTCATAAACCTCAGTCCCTGCCCAATAACTACATTTTTCTTTTTCCAGTCATTGCTTAAAATGCATAAAATTCCTGGGAGCAACTACCAGCACTCAAGACTCTTGCTTTACACTGAAACCTTTACCCTAGGCTATGGAGTCAGATTACATTTATAGGAAGGCAGGAGCCCCTAAGCTTCTTTCTCTCATACAAGGACACAGGTCTTATCCATGGGGGGAAAAACAAGTCTCACTCCTCAGATGAAGACTTCTAGATATGTCGGTGCCAGTGTATCCAGGAGTCCTTCACATGCTAGGGGGGTGCACATGACCCAGAGAAGACAAGATTACTATATTGCCCTTAGCACTGTCCTTATCTCTAGGGAAATCCCTGCGCTATCAGTTTCAGACAGACTCATTCCAAGGTACCTGGTGCAAGGTGACTTCAGGGACCTAAGCTTGGATGTTACTTACTTTACAGGGATCCAGCCCTATGCTATACTCCTGCTTAGGAATTTCAGTAAATCCCAGTAGAAGCCTGAGTGAGCTGCCCAGATGCCCATATTAACCTGGTCTACAGTGAATAAGGAAGATATGGGTAAAATGAATGGGTAAAATGAAAGAGTGGAGTCTACTATCATGTTGAGCATTATTGAAATTTCCTTGTCGTGACATTTGAAACACCCAGTCAAGAGACCTGACAGGCATGTGCTCACTCACATGTCATCCACCCCTGTCCAGCCTTGGATCAGTTTTCTGATGCCAGATATGAATGCTGTTAGAGAAGGGAATTTTTCAGGGCAGTCACCAATGTCTTGTGGAAGCTAAGAAAGGACAAAATGCAACAAAAGATCCAAAAGAGGAGAGGCTTAATGATCCTCTTTCTCAGGCTGTTCATAGGCCCTGTCAACAAAACTCCCAGCTCAAGGTCCTGTTCCCCAGCTCTTTGCTGCACTGAGATTCTCCTGTGCTCTCCAGTTCCCATGTAAGAATACATCTTTTGGTATGATGATAGTGGCACCTACCCGCTGTGGCACCTGTCAAGATGTTGACATGGGCAGCTGGGAATACCAGCATTAGCTTAAGAGGAAAAAAGTTCTGCTGAATTGATTTGCTGTAGATTGTAATCAGCAGCAGCATTTGCCATCAATTTTGCCTTCACTTCCTACCCAATCTAAGACTCACCCTGATCTCTGTGTCATCATTGCCCCTACTGAGGCCCAACCTGGTTTACAGTAAGACTTAACCTTTAATTTATCACTGTCAAAGTTAAAATCTTGACCAACCATTCAGAAAGTCAAAAAAAAAAAAAAGGAAGTTTGGGGAGCTATTGGCAGACTGCTATGCTGATAGGAGCTCAAAGAATCTAATTGACTATATCAAAAAATCCTTTTCTTTACACAAGCCTACTACAGATAGCCATACTCCTACAACTAATCCAATGACTTCACAGATAGATACTCTTCCAGCATCAATTAATTCCCTTACAATTTAGGCGGTGGAGGAGTACAAGCTGTACAGCTGAGATTTACACATCCTCTGTCATGGATTCATGGAAATTGAAAAAGATCTTTTAACAGTCTGCAGGATAATGCTACTTCTTGGCTCATGTAGTACACTCAAAAAATAAGGCGGATTGTTTAGCCTGTCATTTCTTCAAGCAACCACAATTATGAGCTGCCAATACTTACTGTTTGAAAAGAATGTCCAATTGAAGAAATGATACTGAAAGGTTTAAACACTGCAAATCATCACTGATTCATTTAAGTGCTCTGGAAGCATGAATATCTGCAGACCTGGATGAGCTATAAAGGCATTTGGACTACGGGTTAAAGTCACAGCCACAAAGATCCCCATCTGTTGTGCTTTGGATATAGGGTGCTTTCCAGACCTCCGAGCTCTATTTTTTCTACTGTGCAACCCTCATTTTTCACTGAGGAGCTGCAGGTGGAACAAAATCCAACACCGTTCTCTGGAAAGAACCACCCCATTCCCTGCCCCTCTTTCTCCCCCCTCAAAAAAAAAGCATGTTTCTCCTCTCAGATGTGTGAAGTGCTAAAGGTTTGGGTTAAGTTTAGTTAAGTATGAATTAGTCAAGACTGGACCTATTTTCTAGATAATACGTCTTGGTGAAGCTAGATGAAGTATTAACCACCAAGAGACTCGGATAAAGAGGGAAGAGGACTGAAAATCAGACACCAAGACACGATTTCACCTCACTTAACAACGTCATGAAAGAAACACAGCATGTCCAGTTCCCTTTGTCAGCACTGTAAAGACAGGCATGTCTGAAGGGTATTTAGATCTGATGTTGGGTGATTCGCCTTTTTGGTTTGCCTATGGCTTTCCATGTATGACAGAAACAGTCAAGGACTGTGGCATTCCTGCCTTTGGAGTCTGTCTTGTTCAGGTACTGATGTTAAGTGTACTGAGCTTGAGACAGTCCTGTAAGTAATTTTCTTCTTGGGCTTAATTGCATCTTGATGACAAACAAGTAAAAATCCTAAGAAGCTAAGATATCTACTCCCCTTTGAACTTGGCTAACCCTGGACTCTGCAACCCCAAAAGAATTCACATGTGGTAGGACAGGAAAAAGTAGCAACTCACACTGAGGGCACTGCACTGAGGGCAGGTTAAATTCCTAGACATTCACACCCTGGAAGCTAATCATTAAGTCTTTTTAATCATTCTTCCTTTGGGACATCATTTTTGATTCAATGTTCATTCTCTGCCTGGTAATGGCTGACAAGTTTCTGGATACTGGAACAAAGTATTCAGGGCTATTTAGTCATATTCCGGAAAAGCTATTTAGGTCTTTCTTGATGTTGTTGTTAACACTGTGCAATTATCAAGAATAATTTTTTACAAATTATAAAAGAAGTGGTAAATATGTTTGCGTGCAAAAGGTGTTAGACACAGGACATTGCCTGATGTGAAAGAGATTGGTGTAATTCCTATTTTTTTCACATAAAACCTTCCTTCCAGCAGTAAATTATTGTAAGTGTTGATAAATCTTTTCTATAATATGTTTAACACAGCTAGTGAACACTACAAGACATAAATCACAGAAGGTGGATTTTTTTAACCAATAAATAAAAAATAAATGAAAATATCATCACATAGATTTAGAAAGTGTTTGACAACAAGGATCTATGAGTGACTGTTTTAGTGGTAAGAACTCTAAAGGGGAAACAACAAACACCAGAAATCTATACTGGGACCCTGCATTTCTTAAGGCAATAGCCTGTCACAATAAATAAATAAATAAAATACTGAGTTATGATTGCCTCCAGGTGAGAAAAATGACTGATTCTGGCCCACAACATACATCAACATCCACTTTGGGCAATCTTAAAAAACATCTGGAGAATTTTTGCTTTGGAGGGATGGGATCAAATGGACCATTCAAAGAGCTTAGAGTTTGTCCCAAAAAAATGGAGTAATATCATGTTTTCATAAACAAGACAGAGAATAGCAAACACTTAAAAATCTGGGGACATATTGGTTGGAATGTTCCAAGCTCAAGAAACAAATGGAAAAAAAATAAGCTTCAGTTTGCCACTATCCATCAGGAAGTAATATTCATGGATTACAGATTGAAAAGTATACGATCTGTAAATTATCCTCCTATGAATAAAGTGCAAATTTGACTGCCTGTGTTTAACGAAGGTCAAGAGTTCCTATGTTGCAAATTGGGATGTAGTAGCACAGGGTCAGGATTTCAAAACACTAGAATCCTGATTCTTACCTTCTGTTCTCTTCTGCTCATATTAGATGATGATGGAGTAATGAAGCTCTTCAGTCCCTCCCTGGTGCAGATCCTCCCGGACTACTGTGAGTGTCTGGAGATGCAGACAAGGGACAAGGTCCCAGCCTCATTCAGTTTGGGCATGCAGGCATGGTAGCACAGTATGCCGATGTGGTTACAGTTCATGCAGATTCAAAACCTATCAAGAAAGAGCATCATTTTTATTCTTTGAAGAGGTGCAGGGCAGCTTCCTCCAACTTAGATCATTCACAATTGAATTTTCAGTTTCTCAGAGGTACCAGAGTTCTGCTGCTGTATATCCAAGCTACCTGAACACCTTTGCTATTTGTGTTAAGAAATTTATAAACAAATTTAAATATTAAACTTTTATATCTTAAAGTTTGTTCTTATACCTGACCATGCTTCTTATGTTAAAGAAAGAGTTCCCCGTCACCAGCAACTACAAAAACCTTCTGTGGAGGAAGAGTTACCTAGGACAGTTTAGCCTGTTGTTTTACTAGTCCCATATACATTGGATGAATTCTAGGTTTTTTTGCTGGGATACTTTATCTGAGACATAGATGTATCTTTGTACATATATTAGGCCTTGATACTACACTAAAAAGCAAGATTTGCCTTTGTCCATGGGAGAAGGAATGGATTCTTGACAAATTTCATGTTGTTGCGGTTTTGAAAGGGTCAAATCTCTGTTTTTTTCTATCCCCTTATATTGAATTCATTAGCTTTTGTGGTTCAAAATTCTCTTCTTCAAATGGAGTGTTGAGGAAGTGTGTCAGAGTGAATTTGCCTGGATGGAAAAACTAATAAATCCCACATTTTTAGTAAGTCAGTCCAGATTTTTATTGCACAGTCCTTTGATGGAGCCAAAGAATGGTACAAGGTCATTAAATCAGTGGAATTATACCTTCGATTTTATTTTCTTCATTTGGTTTAAATGGCGTTGCCAACAATTCTCCTTTTTAAAATAAACAGAGACAAGCTTTTTCATTCACCAAGGTTACATCTGGGGGAAAGGACGGGGGAAAGTTAAATTGAGTTCGTTCTATTAGACTGTTGTTTGCATAATTTCTACGATACCGAGATTACGCAGCTGTTACTATCTGCAGGTGTTAAATGCTGGGCAAGATTTTTTTTGACACTACTATGAAAATTTTAAAAAGCAACATCAACAGAAATATTAAGCAGGAACATTGTGCATATTTAGCATTTCATGTAAGCTTCCACTTCTGATTACTTTGGTATGCTTATTTCTACTCTATAAGCGTAGCTGTAAAACTGAGTATCCTGCAACAAAAATACTTCTTGTATTATGATGCATTGGTCACAGCAGGAAAACAAGGGATATTAATTTTCTCAATCTGCCCCTGAACAAGGCATGACCTTTCTCTGCCTCTCTACACCACTTGGAAAGAGGATTTCTAAACTATCCCTCTCAAGAGACTGTGACCTGGTTTTACTCTTCAGCATCCACAAAGCGAAGCATACTCCAAAGGAAAGCTCAAGAGTAACCATTTATTCAAGTGAAAGCTACATTTTTGTCAGCAGCCTGTGTTCTGAAGGAAACAAGTCTAACGCAATCATACAGCCTGGCTATACATCCATTTTCTCTTAATAACTTCTGAACACAGTGAACAGCTTCCACCATAGTGAGGCAGTAGAGGCCTCAGCTAGACTCCCTACATATTTCAGCATGATAGGTAGCAAGAAAAGGAGAGATATCCTACTAATGCCCCTGCAGAGGAATGGCAGGAAGCATACAGCCATATTTTGTTTCATTTGGCAGTGTCTGCCATGGTTTTCCCAGTGTCCTTCACACCTATAGATTTAAAGAAATATGCACTTCCTCTCAGACTGCTGCTCCATGAACCCAATCATTGACTTTTCCAAGCCTCTGTAAAGTCACTGCTCCCTCCATTAGTTCATTTTAGCTCTGCTGGAAACCACCTATTAAATGATGCTGTCAAGTCTCCCTTGCAAGGCCAAATTTCATAAGCACTCCTTGTAACTACAAGCTCAATGTTCATGACCACTGTCATCTAAAACACATCAGCTGCTCCTGTTTTCTGCCCTTTACTGACCACCTGCAAGTTATAGCCCTTGCCTTTCCCTGGATGGTCCCTTCTAAGGCTGCTCAGAAAATGAAGTTTTTTTCTCAGTCAAAATGTAAAGAAATGAGAAGGTTTTATCAGCAATCCCATGGAAATGTTCAACTTTCAAGCTCAGAAACTGAAGCTGTTCCCCAAAACTTGTCGAGGAGTATTGCAGTGTTTCATGAGAGTGCTTCATGAGCATCCAAATGCTTCTTGTTTCCACTTCCGCTGCGGTGTGAGCTGTTGGCCGACATGATATGGCCCACAAGGCAATACACTGCCCTGCATGAAGTACTTGCATGTAGGGAACATAGTCCACCAAAGGGAACGGAAAAAGACAGGAGCTCCCAGCATTTTCTGGTGTGAAGGACGCATTTTTTTCATGAAACAGTATGATTTAGCAAAGAACAAGTTTTCCATCAATGGAAACTTACACATGACTTTTCCACCATTTGCCTAGTCCCAATTTTTTCCCTTGGCACAGTTCAAGGGAAACACATGAGGATGCACAGGAGCCCCAGGAGTGAACAGGCAGATTGCTTCCAGCCAAACCCATTAACAAAATGTGCAACGCTTCTGAATGGTTCAACCCTTGACAGATTGCTTTGATCCTGTATGTATCCGGATAAGGCTTTTTTAAGAGGCAAGAATGGACTTGATTCACATTTCTCTTGATTACACTGTGGGTGAGATTCCAAAATTCATGTGTCTACCAATGAGTTAGGTATGGGATTAATGCCACTGTCAGCTGATGCCATTTGAGATGTGTTTCCACTTCAGAAGGACATGGATCTCCTGGTGGTCCAGTGTCATACCCAGTGGCAGTATCTCAGATAACCTCAGGCATTTCAGATGTTCCCCAGCACCTCTGCTCAGGTAAATGAATGAAGCCCTACATCTCCACGCAATAAAATGGGACTTAGACGCTTGGGTCACAGTTAAGTGACTAAATTTGCACATCTAATTGTAGGTTTCTAAAGCTTGAAGTTGATGTTCATACTATACCTTTACTCTGATTGTATTTAGATCTCATTGGATGACTTTGCTAATGTTTGTGATTGTATTGCTCTATTTTACAGGACACTGGGGCTGCAGGGGCCAGTAGCAAATCACTGGACACAAACATGAATGTGCTTGTACATATCCAGCATGGGCCATTTGAGAAACTGAGCCTTTTTCCAGCACTCCTAGAAGAGCATACACTGCATCGGCATGATGTGCAGATTTTTTGCTTCCCATCTCCTCTTACGCCAGGTCTGCATTGGGCCTAATTTATACCCCTGACACTGATAAATTCCTCTCACAAACAATGTTCTCTCTGGGGGCTAATTTATTCACTGTGGTGTATTTTAGACACAGTAAAACCCAAGGAATAGAATATGTCTTCTCTAACTCTGTCAGACAAGCATTTTGCATTTTATGAAGGACAATTTATAATGGTTCTCAGCTAAGCTGAGAGCAGGCAAGTGCAGTAATCTTATTTCACATAGAGAAATACTCCGATAATGAGGAAGCACCTTATCATTCAAGAGCCTTCTAATGATATGCAGTCACTGTCTGAGCAGAAAGCCTTTGAAAGAGCTCACCCTGCACACTGCAGAGTATCCAAAGCCATGCTCTTCATTCCTGCAGGAGGCGGGTGCTGGTGAGGCTCAGTTATTGCAGAAGTTTGTGCCACGGGTGAGTCGGCAGCTGCTTCCCAGCCGGGGATGCCGAGTCACCCTGGCCGGCTGCAGCAGGCCTGGGTGCAGCAGTGCCTCCGTCCCCACGGCCCGCCACAGTTTGGCCTTGGTAGCATCTCACTGGCTTCTTCTTTCTGGTCAGCTCTCCCAGAATGATCCCTCTGAGCATTTTCATCTCCACTTCAGCCATGACCACTTTGAATATTCTCTGTAACAAACTGTTCCTGCTCCAGCCGAAGCTAAAGGGCATTCTGAATGCACTACAGTGACTTGGAGCGGAGAGTCAGAGCTTGTGTTAGAAAAAAACACACCACAAACAAGCAAAGGCGTAAAAGGACGTTCGGGTTACTTGATGGCTCTTTTGCTTAAACCACTTATTTTTATATTAAGGCTTCATGAACAATGGAAAAATGGAAATGGAAATAGGAATGGTATGTTTTGCACATCTTCCACATGGAGTCATTTCTTATTACTGTTTCTCCATTTTTGAAATAGAGTTTATCGTCAGGGCATGCAAAATGGATAAAGAACTATTTAAAGAACTATTTATTGAAACAGCTCTTCCAAAACCAAAGCTCTTGGGCTAAAAGGATATCACTAGCCAGGTGGCTCAGGGAAGCTGGGTTTCTTCAGTAGAAGCCCTTTGTCTGAATAACAGGCACTTGATTTCAGACTCTGGTTATGGTTGAAGTTGCTCATCATGAGCTCCTAAGAGGAATAAGATGCGTGGCAGAATGAACGTAGGAGGCCCTGGTAAGACTTCATCTAGCACAGCACACCCCGTTCTGCTCTCCCCGCTTCACAAGGCAGGAGCTCAAAGAACATAGACGCTGTGAAGGGCTATGAGGGGGAACAGGAGAGAGGCAGCCAACCCTACAAGTAGAGATGGAAAGAGCTTGGTTTGTTTATCCCACAGATGAGAGGCTGGCAGGGCGTGTGGTTGCTTTCCTAGAAGAGCCTGCTGGAGGGGAGCTCCATACCCCAGAAGACAATGCTGGCACAGGGATAAATGCCTGTGAGTAATTCCATCTGGAAACTCTATCTGAGAAGGGAGATTCTGCAACAGACTTCCCATAGGACTGAGGAGGGAAAACAGTTTAAACTTCTTCCCAGCCAGAGTCTGCTGTTTTTATGAAAGCACCATAGCACAAGTGTGCTACTTGGGCAAGCACAAGTGAGACCAAGCTTGGAGGAAAAGGCAACTTTTTTTTAATAAGGCCATTTGTCATGACTGGAAAAGAAATGAACAAGTTTTCAGGTAGACAAGCCCTTCTTCAGTGCATTTTATAACTTTAGGAGTATCATGTATGGTGGGGTCTGAGGTAGGCAGGATACCATGCAGTTTTATCCTTCCCATTTCTATATTGTGTCTTCCTACTGGTGTCAGCATGTTATGGGCTAATATTACATGTCAGCAATAAGGATTATTGCCTTCCTTTTCATGCATGCCTTTTTTTTTTTTTTTTTAATGCAGAATCACCAGGAGTGATACTTGCAACTACATAATTACACAAGTGGAAATTTTTAATGTCCCATACCGGAAATATGCTTCACTCTGTTTACATCCCTGCTGTAAGCAGGAGCAGGACAGCAAGCTCCCGGGCTGCCCATCGCCTGCTCTGTGCAGTGCAGTATTTCGGTGCGCCCGTCACTCTGGTGTCTTCGCTTTTTTATTGTAGTATCTGCATATCTCTGCAGTGGTACTTTGGTCGTGTGCCAGGCACAGCTCTCACTAAGAGCACCAGGAGCTCTGCCATACCCCACTGCAAATGGTGTCTTCCATCCGCCTTGCTCCAAACCAGAGAGTATCACAGAAATTTTCTAAAAGGGATAAGGATATAACTTGCTTCGAGTGGGAACTTCCCAATTTCAAATCATTCATGGTTAATGGATGCACTGAAGGAAAAGAATTCTCAGCTCTCCCAATGTGCAATATGATTTTTGCATCTCTATAACTATCATATGAAGCTATATGCTGAATAAATACAGCGTGGGCACAGGTAGTCATGATTTAATCCTACTAAATCATCATGTTTATATCATTAAATTATTAGTCATGATTAAATCCTACGAAGCTCTGCACTGCAGCCACATGAGTGAGACCAGCTAAGGCTTATCTCCACCCTTGGACATATCCATGTGCCCCCATCGCCTACCATAAAGCTATATTCCAGATATCCAGTAGGGGAGGTTGCAATCGGTGTGGGGCGCAGCTACTGGAATAATGCTGTCACCCACATTTACAGTAAATTGAGGTTCCCTTTTTTTCTTAAAAAAAAAAAAAAAAAAAGAGAGAGAGAGATAAACTGCTTTTATTCTTGCTATCAAGCTAAAATGTTTTTCTGAGCTGGTGTATTTCATTTTTAAATAAGAACCCGCGGTGGATTTTTTTTTCCAAAAGCAGTGGCCCTTATTGCCTGGCAGTGTTCGTATTTGGTGGGTGAACAGTGACATCTGCTGGGTGAGTCCCCGGGAGGAGGCCTGGGTGCATCAGGGCTCCCAGCGCCCACAGCGTCCCGTCCGTCCCCTCCTCTGCCCCTTCATCCAGGACCAAAGGAGCTCTTCTACCTCCCAGTGGCTTTACCAGGTGCATGCAATTCATATAGGCCTATGCAATAATTACCTGACTATAATTAATGAGGTGGATATATCAGATAGCTGTCATCCTAATGTGCAGTGGAATTTTATCTACTATTTCTATTATTTTTTTCAAGTGCTAAAGGTTTCTTTGTTCACCCTGTAGCACACGGCGATGCAGCAGTGAATAAACTGCCCGTCATGCTGTGGCTGAGTGATCAGCACCGCCGTCCACACATCCCCCTGCATGTTCTTCATCTCGCTCCCACTCCCCTGGTTTCCCCTCTGCCTCCCCTTTTATTATACCATCCTTACGACTTATCTGAAAGTGAGATGTCCCAGCAGAATAGCTGGCAGTCGCTCACCATGCAGCTGGGAATTCCACTCACCGGGGCGCCTGCAGCCCGAGCGCAGCTTAAATAAGGAGCAGCATGTTTTGGATGCCCTGGATAAATGGCACCATATTGCAGTGACCAGCTACCCCTTACAATATTCCCCCGAGAAAAGAGCTTTGCACTGGTAAAAATTACAACGCACTATTGCACTACTTAGGACATAGCAGTGCTCCTGACGTGTGGTTTTGTGCTTTTTTTGAGGCATTAGCTATACACTTTTAGACATATATATATATATTTATATTTTTTTTGTTAAGGTAAAACCATGTAAATGCAAGCTCAAGACTTGCAACCCGCTCTGCATGTATGTACTCAGAATGATTCTCCCTCCCCATGTCATTAACCACTGCCTTTCCATGTTGTGGGGATTTATTGCATAGAGCACACATATATGTAATAATTAGGCGTATGCTTCAGTCTTGTGGAGGCTAAATACAAAGCACGAATTTTAAATAACAGTTTTCTGGTGAAGGTAGCTCTGAATGATTCAAGGACCTGCATTCTTGTGACTTTAAGATAGGATCGTGTAGGAAAAGCTAACTTCCTGACTTGCCTGCCATAAACTGAGGCTGAAGAAAGAAGTGCAGGTCTCAGAACATGTGCAAAACGTCTTTGGGGGGAGGCTACAGAAAAAGGGCTGCAACAAGGCAAACACCACAAGCTGGGGTGAAATGTTCAAAGCAAATACAAAGCGCATGAGTTGCAAATCTGTGACAGGAGCTTGGGAGAGGCAGGGAGATGGAAGAGAGAGGAAGACATTGGAGACACCAGTGAAGCAAATAAATAGATAAACAGTTCTAAGAGCACATTTTTTCTTTTCTTATGAAACTAAAGTGGAAGGGTAACATGCTGCACTTCTGAAACATGGTATGTAGCCAGGAGTAAATGTTTCTCCAGTCTTTTGTCTTTCTTTTATGCTGAGAGTTCCTGAAGAGACCAGCCATTTCCAGGTTACTTTGTGAAAGGAGCAGTATATCATGACCATGATCTATTTTACGCTTTACATTGGTATAGTTCAAGTTCAGAAACTAGGAATAAAAGAATATTTGCTGGAATTTTTACAGGCTCTCTCTACCTGAGTTTTTCAGCATTACTCTACTGCTGATAAGCACTCAAGAAACTGGCTGGCTGAAGTAAAAGCTCAAAGCTTTTTTTAAATTCATGAGTGCTATACTCACATGGAGTCTCCAGATAGGTAGTTACTCCCACACTAAGAATATGTTGTCCCCTGGGTATTGTCCATATTAGTAGCTCAATAAGAGAGCTGCTGTGGACACTTCCATTGCTCCTGAGGGGTTACACTCTCCCAGATCACCGCAATAAATAATGCAAAACAAACCTTGAAGATACCAAAAGAAAAGCTCTGTGGCACTTGCAGCTGGCACATATGCAACACCGGGACAGCACTTCTGCGCTTTTCGCAGCTATAGGCATCTCCACACTACTTCTTGGTATACTACACTGAGCACTGCTGTCCTCTGAAACTTATCATCCCCCCAAGAAGAGCTTAGACAGGCTTGATAATGAGTTGCAGTGTCTTGCTCCCACTGTGGCAACTGCTGTTAGAAGTGTTAACCCTGTCCAAGTGCACTGGATAAGGGGAATAAGGAAGGTGACAACACATAAAGTCAAGTGTGGCTCTTGCACTATTTCATTTACTCCCTCTTCTCTGCTCCGCAGACTCCCTTCACAAGGGAAGAGCCCAAGTCAAGGGGCTTCTCCTTTCTTCCAAGTGAGCAGTGACTCTCCAACCACTAATTACTCCAGTGCTAAAATCCAAGCTTCTTTTCTTCCTTTAAACTATGGGGTCAACATGGACAAAAGATAATAAAGGAGTAGCAAACATTTTCCATTCTCTTCTTGACATAGCTTCTGAAGAAACAACAAGCAAAATGATTTTTTTTTTTTTTTTTTTTTTTTTTTTAACCTGATAAGCTTTTTACCAGTGCTGAGCTTCTAGCCCGAAGAACAGGAAGGAAAGGGAAGGGAAAGAGAAAGCAAGGAATAAGTTTAAGTTCTCAATCTTCAGGACCTCTTTTAGGTCTAAAATGTCTTGTCTAAATGTGATTAGCACTGGGGAGTCTTACTGATCTTTGGGCCACTATCAAATACTCATTTTCTTCATCTTCTTCTTTCATCTTCAGGATTTCCCCAGCAACCATATAGGCTAGGCTTCATATCTTAAAATGAAACAACTGATACTCAGGTATTTGTTTTTTTGATAGGGTCTCTAATCAGACCAAACAACTTCTAAAAATCACCAAGAGTGAAAAATGAAAGGCTTTTGTTTTCCTTAGGACAGGAAGTCCCCATGTTTTGATGAAAGGGCTGAAAAGAAATAGAAGCTTCCAACAGCCTCCTCTCATCAAGACCCAGGAGAGAAGCCAAGCAAACCATAAGGAAGAAATAATGCCAAAATCTCAGCAAATAACTGAGAGAATCACAGTCACGGTGTAAAGCTGGGCTTCTTTCAGTCAGCCGCCGCCGCCTCACTAACAGTTGCCATGGCCTCCACCTGCAGCAGTAAGAGTGGCCTTCAAAACCACCTACGCTCCTGGTGCACAGCATTGGTTGTAAAGCACATTTGGGGGCACAAGTATTTTCACAAGCAAATTCCTCAGCATTTTGTTTCTGCTGCATCCAACCAATTCAATAGGTACATTCAACTTCCAACACCAACGAGCAGATTGCACTCAGGTGGGGAAACACTCCTGTTGTGACAGCCAACAACGCTTTTCAACAGCTTTCGCAAGATGGGATGCAGAGTGATACGGAGCAGAATGGGGGAAAGACTAGCAAGTCAAAGGCAAAGGCATATGTGTAAGTGTGACTTGTGGCTATCTGCATGGAGAGAAACAACATGGGATTTGATTCTCTCCCTTCCTCCACTCCCGCTCAGGTGTTCGAGTACAGTCACATATAGCGAGTCTGGATTTCTCAAGTCTTTCCACTTCTGCAGCCATCTCCCATTCTTCTGTAAAGTCATGTCGTGGATATGACTTATATATATATATATCCTTAGCAGAGTCAGAATGTGAGAGAGAAGAAGCTGATGGGCATTTTCAAAGCACATTTTTATTCTCAAGTAATGTAATACTAGCTAGAAATACACACTTTAAGATCCTGCCTCTTATTAGTAGTCAGTGATCAGTTCCACAACTAATAGAACAAAAAGCAAATGCAGGAAACTTGTATTTTGAGTTTCCTATCGACATGGTAAAGATGAAAACTTCAGTCTGTTAATTATATCACCTTTTGATGGATGAAGTAAGCACTTCATCATAAGTAAAGTAATTCTTGTGTCTTTAACTACAGCTATTTCAAGGATAACCCCTTTTTAGAACCATTAGCCATTCATTGACAGTAGAAAGGTTGTTTGCATTTTGATAACAAATCTCTCATCACCAAAATATTAAGAAGATTTATGTCTGATCAGTGCAATGTCATGAAATAAATACAGAATAAAAACATTAAAAACTGGAATTAATCAGACCAAATAGAAGTTTTCCTTCAGGAAATTCTGCAGAGTTCAAAGCAAATAAGATACTTTGCAACATTCTCTATCAATCTCAAACTGGAAATACTGCCCTATAGATTTTGTCACCTTCTACAAGGAGAAAAAAAGGCCAACTTTGTATTGCATACAGCCAAAATATGTCCCGTATTTTTCCTTTTTTTTTCCCCTCTGTAATCCAATAAGAGGAGTTAGCTTGATCTAAGCAGAGAATGTGCTTATTCCAATTTGGGTATGTAAATCAGTGCAGACTCCATGATTTCTTATCAGTTTTGCAATTAGTACACCAGTTAAGTTTTAAATGAGTGGTGGGATGGGTTTATTGTGGTTTTCTAACAATGGTATTTTCATGAATCATAAAAGAAGACACTGTCTTTTTTAAAATCTGATTAAAAAAAAAATCTTTAAAAATATATTGGCAATGCCATTCTTAGAGCTTGCCCTTCTCTCAGAGAAGCCTTTTTAACACCAGGTTCATGTCAGGAAACTAATGAAACAAGGTTCAGGTATTCTAGCCTGATGTAAATACTATAATAGCTTAGTTAACATATTCAGTATGTTTTTAAAGTATATTTTGAACCTATTTAGGCAATCTGGAAGAAAAACTATATCATCAAAGCAACATTAGTAGAAAATTCAGTGATGTTACTTTTATGACTGCTGTTGGAGTCATGTTTGGATGAGGTCCAGTTCCTTGATGGTGAACTGAGAAAGCAGGTCAGTAGTTTTAACTCCAGTGAAGGTGCCTGAGGCAGGTGATTAATAAATACACACATTTCCACCTCCCTCCATGCTCATACAACATGTTAGAACAGACATAGAACTCTTCTATACATAGAATAGAAAATATAGAAAATACATACTGGGATCACAGTGGCAAGGAAAGAGTAACTGTTCTAGTGAGATTTCATTATTTTAGGTGATAAAAATATTACACTGACAACAATATCTCAGGAATCAGTATAGCAGTTTTAGGCCTGAATTCCTATTTTATAGGTGATTCCACTTTAAGATCTAGACTTTGAACATGACAACAACTGGAAAGCACTAATGCGTACGAAATGAGAACTGTCTTTGCCGTTAATTAAGTGAGGAAGAATAAGGATATGGCACTTTGAATTCACAAAGGTGTCAATGGAAAGGCTTATACCTTGCCTTATTTTTGTTGCAGTAGTAGTAGTAGTAATAGTAGTAGTAGTAGTAGGGAATTATGTATCCTTGTTTAATGTCAACTGTTTCAAATTTAGTTTTGCAAGCTTCTGGATTAGCCCTTATGCATGTAACATACTCTGAAAATTGTTTGTTTTTAATTACAAAGAGAAGTTCCACCTGGACTTCACAATAATTCATCCTGAAAAACAATATCTCTGAAGCTTTGGTACATTAAGCCAATAAGACTTTGTTGTATTCCCAAACGTTCTTTCCTCATCTTTCAAAGTAAAAGAAAATAAAATAGCAAAATAATTTATTGAAATTGTCAAAATATATGAAAGTATTTATGTTCATATTTATGTTCACCTAGCAAAAAGGAATTTTCACATATTTCTCTGAAACCGAGTTATGCTAATTGGAATGATAAAATAGTTGCATTCAAACAGAAAGTTCACAAGTCTCAAAGTCCCATGGTTGATGGGAGGTGCAAACTGTACCGTTTTGGGCATCTCACAAGACGAGGGAGAGCAGAGATATGCAGTGCCAATCAACAGTCTGGGGGACGAAACACAAATATTTGCTTGCTCCAGTCCATTTCCTGACCTCGCGCTTCCCTCTGAACATTCATCCCGTATTTACAGCTACTGCTCTCTATTCCTTCTCCTTTGTGTGGAGTGCCCAGCATGGAAGGGGTAGCACAGCAAGATGCGTCCAAGTAGCAGCACTGAGAACATGAGAAGTTGAAGAGCTGGGGCCTGGACTCTGCTCCCTGATCATATACGCCGCATTAAAGCGTCTTCACTCCTGGCTTTAGGCAACAGCAGCCTCCAGGAGCTCTCAGTGGTCAACATGGATGTGGCCACATCAGCTCTGGTTCTCTCCTCTCTCCAGCCTCTGCCTTCCTCCAACACTGTCCCAGCAGGCTTTTAATCTTGAAGCACTCCCACAGATGTTCACTCCTACAGCCCCATGTGTGAAACTTGTTACTCCTATTTCACACCATTAAGATGCTGCTGTGGTAAGTCAGAGTAGAGCCTTCAACCTATTTTGGAGGCTTGAAACTCAAAAGGTCACGCATTGCAATAATAATAGTAATAGTAATAATAATAGTAATAATGATGATAGAGATAATAATGGGGCAGGAACAGCAGTGAGCGAGTCATAGGGGCACCACGTGAAACCCTGAGCCGAGAGCTGAATGCCGTGTCGTGTGGATGCAGCCAGCCTGTTGCAAAGAAAGTCAGCCCCAAGGCCTGTGAGCAGGGCTGCTTTGCATGGCTTGGTCAGTGCTGGGGGGATTCCTTCCTGGGGTAGCCATTATACATTTAATCATTTTGCTGTAGCCTACTCTGCCTGTAGTGGGGAACAGCCCAGGGCAGGTGCTGTTCTCTGGTCCTGAAGTCAAATGGCACAGCATCACTCTCCCATGTGGCTGAGCTCCCCTCCTCCCCAAAACAGGGTGGCTGTATCCAGACCACGCTGCAGGTCCTCGGAGCGCGCTCTTCTCCTCTTTGCACGCTGTGTTTGTGTCTGGTAGTCAGTAGAGGGCAAAACCTTGTGGGAATTGGGCTAACCCAACCTAACAGCATGGGTAATCACAGGACAGTGCTCAGACCTATGCCCTGACCCTTACTGCATGGACACAGCTCACAGGCACCTCTGAGATTTGCCCCATTGCCTAATCTGAGTCAAGGAGCAGCAGACCTGGCGTCTCACATTATAGAAACATGAAACTCAAAAGCCATATGAAAGACACGGCTGCCCCTGGGTTATTCATCAGAAACCCAAGCTCACAAGCAGCTAAGAAACCAGGCAGATTTCCACCAGACCTAGTCTTTACAATGGCTTAATAAGCTAGGACTTGCAAGCCCTTGTCATGACTAAAACACACACACAAAATAGCCAATCACCCAGTCACTGCCTATGCCCTTCCATAGAAGGGGTGCTCCACAACAAACTGGAGCAGGAAAGGAAATAACCTGATCATTTTACAGGAGAAAAAACAGGTTGAACGGGAAGCTCGGGAGAGTTAAGGGAAAAACTGAAGAAAGTTCTTCAGGTATCTTGAATCAACGACCACAAATCGTTAGAACGAAGTGCTGCAGCGTAGCTCTTGATGTAAAATCTGGCAGCCTGTTGCCATATCAACACAGTGCAGGAGGCTGGGAGGGAACAGCTTGAGCCACGAGCACAGAAGAAAGGCATCGGGTTTTTTCGTTGATGTTTTTTTTTCTTTTCCAAGTGAATGCGCTGCTTGTGAGTAGTACCAGACTGATACCTCCAGAAACTGAAGGTCTTTATCCCTCTTTTCCATTTTCCAGCATTAGATACACATAGCCCAACCTGCTCCACACCAGTGGAAAAAAAAAAAAAAAAAAAAAAAGAGAGAGAAGTGCAAATTAGAGCCTATAAAATATCACGAGTCTTAAGCTTAACAAATGCTGAGAGGGAAAGGCATCTCTGTGTCTCTTTCAGGCTGCTCACCCAGAGCATATGAATAACTAACTGATCCGAAGCACGATTTTCCAAGAACTGTTGCATTCATCCCAAGCCACTCGAAGGGCAAATTGCTGTTACATACACAGCTCCAGCAGATGTTCTTCACATTGTCCTGAAGGAATGCCAGAAAGGCTGAGGCAGTAATTAGATCTCCATGCCTATTCAGTTCTTAGTCAATTTAATTCAGCCAGCAGAATTTTCTAATGTCTGAGATATCATCTAAAGAAAACAGTGAGTTCTGGTAACACGGAGATTCCCAAGAAGGAAGAACAGAGTGGACTTTAGTATAAATAATTCAACAGCCATGAAGTAGCAGTGATTTGAGCCCTACTATGAACCCCAGGTGTTCAGTTATTTCCCATATACTTCTGCGGGAAGATCATCCAAGGCTGAGACATTGGCAGCTGGTGGGTCCCATATGAAATCTCTCCTAGCATCAGGTATTTCACCTTGACTAGTCAGTGCTGAGCAGCGACAAAACTGGGCAATATCATTTCATAGCAGGTAGCCTCGCGGGGCCTGCCTCATGGTGAGGGGCTCCCAGGCTTCTGGATGCACCTCCCAGCATGTAAGGGGACAACAAGACCAGGAGCACCAGCATCATGGCCAGGGCCTTGGGAGGTGCATTGGGAGAGCCTGCGGGTGGAAGCTGAATGATCATCAGGCATGAGATGCTTCCATGAAGGACTACAGAGTCAAAAGACCATTTTTTTATCCATGTTTTATCAGGAACATGCTCCTGGCCAGCTAAAGAGAAATATATTGACCATTCCTACCGGCCCTGCCTCTCTATGCTAATCTGTTGGCACTTCCTTCTTTAAAGCCCCAATGTATTATGCATTTTTTTCCTCTTTTCAGTCTTAAGAGTGACATCAGAGCCATAATACCTAGAGTATTTTTTAAGTAATGTTGTATATACTCATCCCAGTATAACCCTTCCAAACTAACACCAAATTATTGTTCTGCAAAGGGACAAGCATGGAAAGCATCAGGGATGTAAATATTCCCAGCATCTGATAACTCTTAAAATTCCTTAAATCTGAGCCACAGTACCACATGACTTACCAGAGCAACAAAAATAAAACATCCATGAGACATCTGCTTGACCTGATACACTCTTTAAGTATTTAATATCATTAATGGAGCATTTCAGGTAGAGATGAGAAAAGCTGTTACATAAATAATTGCTGAAGGTTTTGTCTGGCCTCTGGAATTAACTCCAAACCTAACCACCAAAGGGTACCCGCTCTGCTGAAGGTTGGCACGCTGCAGCTGCTAGACCCAACCAGCTACTGCTAAAAGTGGAGCGGAGCATTTGTAATGTCTAACATTGCCTCGGGGGGCAACTGAGTGCTGTGATAGGAACTCCTGAAGCAAAAGGTGGTTATTTAATTACAGCACTTTATTATAGGCACTTTAATAAACAAAGCACGTGCACGTCATTACATCATTTAGCATATCAAGTAGCAATGTAGTGCGAAAAAATTGCTCTCAATTGCTTAATTAAAATACAGCTCAGCTCATATGTATGTAGATTGTCTGCTCTCCAGTGTACGAACCTACCTCCTTTAAAACTTAAAACAGTTGATATTTGTACACAAATATACTGGCATCTCTCCAACACTGAGTGAAGTCTTTAAGAGATTTCTATTGAATTTGGTGAAGACCACATTGCGTCTCTGACCCATCCCTCTGTCAGTAACCAAATAATAATGGGACAGTAGTAATCCTATTCTAGTATCCCATTCTATGCTACAGAAGTATCCCTTCTATAAAGCAGAACATCCTTAAACTCTGGCAAAACATATCCTTATTTTTACCCATTACTGCTGTTTTCATTTGCCGGGTCAGGGAGACTCAGAAATAGGGATTCAGTGAGTTACCAACGTTCACCTACAGCAACAGTTCCAAACCAGTGACAGGAGATTTGGCAATGAGGAAGAGGCATTTCACACCTGAAGCACAGCCCAGTGTCCAGTGTGACAAACCTGCCAGACCTGCCCTGGCTCACAGTGACTAGCTGGCCTCAGGGATGAGCACTATGAAAACTGGGAATCACTGCTCTACTCGAGCATATGGACCTGCAAGTCTATGTGTCAGAAGACCTTAAAAAATGAGGTTTTTTTTCATGCAAAAATGAGAGAATTAAGAAGTTCTGAAGACAAGTTTTCAACGGTTATACATTTTTCTTCTTGTCTTCGAAATGTAACACAAATTCCCCTTCCATCCTTTTTGACACCAAGGCCAGGGACAGAGCATGTTATGCTGTTTGGGAGCTACACTCAGACAGAAGGCACATGTTGCCTGACATGCTGCCAGCCACCTGCAAGCAAGGATAAAGACTCAGTTTTCTCCTATTTATTTTTTTTTCTCTCTCTCTTGTGGCCACTAATTTGGATTTTCTTCTCTACCCAACTGCCAAGCAGCAGAGCGACACACAGACAGCCTGATCTCTTTTCATTGGGAAGACACATTTGAAAATATCTCTGCACACTCTAAAACTCCAAAGAGAGCTGGGGTTGCAAATTTGCCAAATGCCAGATTTGCAGTCTATCTGCCAGCCAGGGACAATCATAGCTCCAAATTAGGCAAGAACAGGAATTTCAAAAGTTAGCAAGCAAAGAGCTGCCTTTGCCAGCTGAAAGACCAGCTACAGAAACACTGCATGATCCTTCTCACTAAAGGTATTTGACCCCTAACTCTGGCCAGAATTCCCAGGCATTATATTTCTCCTGGAATTAGGCATATATAATATAGGTTAGCCTTCTCCCATGAAAAAAAAAACAATGAGAAAAAAGACATTCCTCAATCCTATTTAGCAAATATACAAGAAATTAAGACACATGCTTGCGAAAAAAAAAAGAGGAGTTTCTTCTAAGCTCTTTAGTTTTGAGCTTCTCTCTTATTGATATGACTTTTATATACAGACTGAAATCTTTATTGGAAGAGATCTTAAGTTGGAATTGCACAGATCTTAGGTTAGAATTGCAAGCAAAGGCACAGGCCCATTCATCTCTCTCTGCCTTCCTCTCTCACTCAAGAATGGGTTTGAAATAGAAATTATTTTGAAATAACCTGTTGGTTCTGGTGGAAAAAAACATTAAGTATGTCATTTTTGAATGAAGAAAATGAAGCAGCGCAGAGATTTTAAACTAGACATCTCAGAAGAAAAAATGGCACAGATGTTCTTGGATACAAGAGGGTATTTGAGTAAGGCTGTTCCTGCCCTGTCAATGCTCTGTTTTTCCTGATGTACCGTGGGAAGATCCAGAGGTTCAGGGTAGCTGTTTTGCAGGAATTACATTCTGAGAATCCCCCCAGGCTTAGATATGAGTGCAGGGCCTGACTAGCTTAGCCATCTCGTGATTTAGCTGATTGTGCCTATATGTGCTCCTACAGTAGCTGTAGCAATCCTAGGCTGTTATGGGCAGGTACCGGCAGACCTAGAGCCCTTCCACCTGGTGGGAACCTTGAATGGGAAGGGCAGGGAGTGCAGGGTAGACGTGAGTTGCCTCAGAGATCACGACACTGGATCATTGCTTTAACCTAGAGCTGAACTCAAGTTCTGCTCTGACAGCACGTATTAGTCTGGCTTTGCGCCATGCTAGCACAGATTTATGGCTTCCAGAGCTAAGCACATAAATCCACGTGGCACTGGACCCTTCATGGATTAACAAACTCTGGTAGCTCAGGGATCTCCATTTTGTTCTGTCCACACTGGAGGTGCCTGGAAACTTCAGACATCCAGAAGGAAAAGAACAGCTGAGAAGAGATTTGGGGTAAATAGTGCAGTAAGCCCCTGCGAATCACCTGCTGATGAAGAACTGTGCAGTGAAACTGGTATTTTTAAAGGATTGTATGTTAGGAATGTACTTTGCAAGGCAAGTCCAAGGCTTTTCCAATCCTGCTACTGCTCAACTGTGGGACTACTGAGCACTTTCTATAGTATTACGTGACCAGAGGCCAAGATTCACCAAGATTAATACAGTTTGCTTCTTGGCTTTTCTGAACCACAACTTAATGAAATAAATTGGAAAGAGCTGGATCAACACCCAAAGCAGGACTGAAAGGCTACTGCCACTGGGGGGAAAGCAGCACGCATCAGTATGAGAGGCTAAAGGTTTTTGCTGCCAAGGGTTTTATTATATCATATCTGTTTTACAGGGTCAGACTTGGTAGGTGTCTGACCCTGCAGCTCCATCTCTTGGCAAACCTCAGGAACCAAACAGATTGCAAAGGTTCTTCATAGCCCGGGCATAGAAGCAGTATAAACCCTTTTCAATACACAATACTCCTTATTTCCTTAGCAATAAATGAAGGACATAACTCTTACCAAAAATAGAACAGGGAATTCTCTCATGTGCTTCCTTCACTGTTTGTTATGTTATCAACTGTTGCCCAGGAAACTGGAGTCCTGAAGTCAGACACTGGCGATTCATAGTGAAGAAGCTGTGTTTTGTGGGGTTTTCAGATTTTTATTTATTTATTTATTTTTAATCTGTGGCTTTTTTTTCTGGTAATGGGGATTGCTTAAGCGATTCCCGGATAAGCATTTTTATTTAAAAAAATAAAAAAAAAAGAAGAATGTTCCTCTTTTTTAATCAGCAAGTTTGCTGATATAATAATGAAATACATAAATACTTTGTTCTCTTGTTGTCTAGCTTATGGTCCAGTATCTCTAGCGAAGAAGAAGAGCCAAAATTCATCAGTCAGTTATTATTATTTGCTTCACCGTCTGCCTCCTATATGATTGATGAACTCATCAGTGTTTGTGTTTCTAAGACTTGACAATTTGTACTAGATAATCAGCTATTTCTGTCATAAGCACAGACTAGTCAAATCAAAGTTTTTCAAATCTATTAATCAATCATGGTAATGCCTTGACATACCCTGGATTTAAACTATTTTAAAAACAGATTCTATTAAAAAAGTATAGAGATATTCAGGATTTAGAAAGGAAATGGAATAAAACACACATACAAAACAATCTTGGAGAGTCAAGTAACACAAACTTTTAAGTAAATCAAGGCAGGTGAAAAATACAAGGAGCTGGGGTGAGGTACTAGCAGAGCAAGATGCCATTACAGAGCAATGTTTTTCAGATGCATATTGCACACTGGGAAGCAAAATATGAAGTACATTTTCTGGCTTCTTAATTTAACTGTATAGAGTCTGAAAAAAACACTTGGGTGTCACTAGCCAATTTGATGAAGATGTCTTGCAGTGATTAAAAAAAAAAAAAGAAGAGGAAAAGTTAGGAAAGTAAACAAATTGAACAAGTGAGCAATACCGAAAATGCTTTTTATCCTCCCATCAGTTCTGGACACCCTGAAAAGGACAAAGCAGAAATGAAATGAGTTCAGAGATGACAACGAAAATAATTAGAGGCATGAAAAGCTTCTAGGTGAATAGTAAAATTGAATCTGTTCACTTCAGAGAAGAAGTGAAAAGATGAAGGTGTTCAAAATAATGAATGGCACTAAAGAAAGTGAGTCCTGTTCATCATTTCCCATCACACAAGAGCAGGAGGACATCTACTGAAAATGAAAGGTAAAAGGTGAAAATCAATCCTTTTCCACAGCGTAAGATTGCCAGGTGGAGCTCATTGCCACCAGAGGTAATTGAGGCCAGGAGTTTCATGAATTAAAAAGGAATGGAAATGTGCATGGAAAAAAAGAATATACTAAGCTCTAAAAATAAACTGTGATTGGGATTCGAATTTAATGGAACTCATCTTCCAGCTTAGGCTGCAGGACATGAAGCAGTCTTTCAGGGTGGGAGAAAGCAAACATTTTTCCCTCAGAGGATTTTTTCTCTAAAACTGCCTGCTCTGGGATTTCTCAAACCTTCCACTGAAGCACATTGTGCTGTCCCGGAGAGGATGCTGCAGCAGATGCATGGGGGTCCAGTTATAAACTAGTAGGTCCTGTTCTTCTGCACTGACAAATGGTAGCAAAGCTGGAAGAAGCTAAATGTGGCCATGAGGAGACAAAAAGAGACAGTTTGTAAAAGCGCAGAAATGAAAACCAGCCCCAGAATAGGCTGAGTTCCTAAGCAGTCAAACTGCCAAAAAATGATGCTTCCATTAAGAAACTAGCAGAGGAAAACAAAAGGAAGCTTTGAGAATACTGTTCTTCAGGAAAGATTATTAAACTGACACAAGCCACTGAGAAAAAAATTCAGCCTCTGTGCAAAGAAGAGCCACGAGTAATGCAGGAAGCGCTGAGGACAGCAGGAGATGGCAGCTGCCTGAGTGAAAACTGCAGCTGATGTCTTGACTCCTATACAGGAAGAAATAGCAGATACATCTATTTCTTCTCAGTGGACTGGCTAAAATTGAAGGGGGCTTTAGGGGGCTTTTTTTTAAGAAACAAAATGTCAAAAGTACACCCAGTTTTGATCATTATTTCTATGTGGCCTATATTGCTACTTTCAGCATCTCTGTGTTAAAGCAGTTAGCAAGCAATGATGCTTTACTGCTTTCCAAGACGTAAGGAATTGTGCCAGGTAGGAGTCTCTCTTGCTCCACTGACTATCGAGGGACTCAAGGCAGGCTAAGCATCTAACTTGGGCACCAAGGTTAAAGAGATAATATAAAATACACACACACACACACACACATATACACAGTTTCTGTATTTGAGAAGCATTCCATTTTCTTCCACCTGTCTCTGCCAAAGTAGCACAGGTTCTGAAATCTTCTACGATTTGCATTTAAAGTACTACAAATATTCTGTTATATACATGGAATGCAGTTTTTATCCAGGCATTTTTCTCCTCGCAGCATTGGTTCTGCCCCAGGGTCACTATTTATGTGTTATCTTAACTCTGCTGATGTCACCTGATTTTCTCATGCGGCATCATCTTTAGATGCTATAGATCACTCTGCTCCAAGAGTTAAACATGACATAGGTTTTTGTGCAACTAGTTTTTCCTATGCAGCATTTTCTAAAGCCACGGGAAAAGATTAAATTGATCCTTCTATCTAAGTTTTTGTGTGCAATGGAATTTCAAGCTGTTTAGAAAGAAAAAGAAAAGAAATATTCATTTTCAAATTGTTTTCATTTCCCTTAGACTTATGTAAATCCTTCTGTCACAAATTCTTTCGGTCTCTTTTTTTATAAAAGACTAGCCGCAGTCTTGGTGGCCATGCATGTTCTTTGAAGTTGTTCCTTTTTCTACACAGAAGTTCATCCTTTGAGCAGCAAGAGAAAGTGGAGAGAAGGGCAGACTGGAAGGGAAGGACTGGGAAAAGTCTAACACATCTCCCTCCCCCAATCCCTCAATTCTTATTGATAGCAGGAAACTCGCAATATTGCCAACTTGATCCACTGTTTGATTTTTATTTTTCATATAAAGGGCCAGTTCTGGAATGCAGATAATTGTTCAAGTTTCAGAGGTTTTGCAATAAACAATATAAGCTTGGAACCAGTGCTTGAACTAACTGGTATTTAAATACATACAGAAACGTTTTGCTGCCCAGCATCAGACAGGGCATGTTAACCAGCTGAAATATTTATTCATAGACCTTTCACAATTCGGTTCTGTGTATGCATGATACTTGTCAGAGATAGGTACAGCAATGTGGGTGAAAAAAATACTGCAAAGTTGAAAGTTGTTTTTGCAGCTCAGAGCACATAACTTTTTGAACAGTTGATAAAAGTTAAAGACAGAAAGGAGCAACTTTGACTATGTGATCATCTATTGGTTAAAATTCTCTACTGACCTCAGTGGGAAATAACGTAAACTTAAAAATAAAAATTAAACGAGATGAGTCTGACAGCTTCGGCCTCTGCTATGGCATGAGCTGGAATATCACAGGTGGCCTCATATCACCTGTTTGTGCAACCCCGCTCCCTGTAACTAGGTGATGCACCTGCCCGGTTTCTCTGACATTCAACTTGAGCTAAAAGCTTAATCTAGGTAAGATCAAAGTGATTTATCATCAAATCAAAGTGACTTCTGCGTGTTCATGTGTGTGAAACCTGAAAAATAAAAAAACATCTGTTCCGACATCTGTTCCGTCTCTTCTCGTCCTTAGGCTTGCCCTGTAGGCCTCCTGCCCAAAGACCTGTAACTGGGATGGGTAAACAAGAAACACAGGTGTAAAAAAAATTCTTTCCTATCTGTGCCTTTGAAAGAAAAAGCTCAGCCTGTTGGACAGCTGTGCATCTTTGTACATGACTAGAACTCACCATTAAGGGGCTGTGTAACTTTTGGACTAAGATTTCAGTGAAACTCTCTCACTTAAAGAAAATTAATTTGGCTGCCAAGACAAATCGACTTGGCTCTTCTGAAATAGAAAAATAAATCAGCTAGGCCAGAATGTAAAATTATGAAGCAATTTGGATAAACAGAAAAGTACTTCGGAAAACCAGAGGGAAAATATGACGAGGGAAAATTATAATGTACCAATTAAAGTTGAAAGTGTGTTATCCATGCTAATGTAGAACTCTGTTTTGCTTCTTTTTTTCCTAGCAGAGTCTTCAAAAATACTAATTTAGCTTCAGCATCTCACATTAGCAATAAGAATGACAACAAAATATCACACTTGAAATAAGCAACAGAAAAAATGGTCTTTAAGTTCTTATTCACTGTTGTAATGGCTTGTGTCCATTAAAATTCATAGCAATTTCAATGGGATCATAATTTCACTGTCTTTTGGAAAATCAGCAAACAATACCGTCCTTTGACAATATTTTAGATTCATGAAAAACAACCTTATGGGAGTGAAAAATACGCTTGCATTTGGACAGTGTTAGCTGCCTTCACTTCCACTTCCCGGTCGACACTTCCATGCACGCACACATGCACATGCACAGATACACATCCTTAGGTGTTTTTAATAGCAATTTCCCTTACCACCACCACCAGAGAGGATTTGGTGTTGTTTTACCAATTCAGAGCCTTGCTAAACCACACTCTGAACAGGTTCACCCCTTAATCCTGCTAAGTTTCACTAAGATCCAGGCGAACAAAGAGAGGCACTTTACAATGATATTTTATAAAGGAATTGTGTATGAAAAAGCAGTTGCAGGGCCAGCTCACAGACCCCAAAACCGGCTTTCGGTATCACAGGGTCACACGTTTTGGCAGTAACGAACTCAGAAAAAGGCCAAATCCCACACCCTTTAAAATGAAAGGAAAGTTCATAGCTCGATGCCGATAAAACTGCTTTAAACAGCGTGACCGCAATCAGCCCAGCCGCCGGGCCAACCCTGGCAGCGCCTCCCGCGGGCTCAAAAGTCCAAACGAAGCGAGGTAAAGCTGATATCTTTAGCTCAGGAGCTTTCCGCCGCCTTCTTGGCCCCTTGCCTGCTCTCTGCACTTCGCGGTGCCCTTCAGCCCCGTCACAAAACGCAAGGCTGAAGCGAAAGTCCAAAGCTGGCGGGGACCGTGGGCTCGCAGGAAGCTGTGGCAGCAAAGCCAAAGGGAGGGAAGAGGCCTAATCCTGGCCAGCGAGGAGAGGCGGAGGGGAAGTTGAAGAGGCGAGAGCAGGGCTTTCCTTCCAGCAGAAATGGCATTTAAAACTATGCAGATCTACGCTATTTTTATAGTGGATGGGCACTATAAAAATTTCCCTTACAACCCTTACCATTTTTTATAGTGGATGGGCACTACAAAAATCAGGGATTATTCACAGGGAAGTGTTCACAGGAGATTCTCACTGCTATGGGAGCACCCTAAGCTGGCTGTAACCACCGAATCTCTGGAGAGCTGTGAGGGAGAAGCTGCGCTCGTTTGCTCTGGCCACGGAAGGTTTTCGCAAGCTTGGAGCTCTGCGGACAGCGTTGCCTTCCACAACGGCACCGCCGCGGCCGTGCTCGATGCCCTTGTCTTCACCTGCACGGCGCCTTTGGCACAGGGACTCTCCTTTTCAGTGCTTATTTTGCCCAGAAAACCTCACTCAGGAGGACTTTTATCCCCAGTTGGGATTCTCTCAGCCCAGCAGAGATATAAATAATGGCCAAAGACACCAACTAAAGATATTAAAAAGGCCCCCGCCTCTTCTAAGTGTGCTTTCTGGGGCTCGGAGGCTCTGCCCGCTCGTCTGGGGAGGCGGCCCGGCCCCACCGCCAGGGCCCAGCTGGTGACCGCGGGGGAACAGAAATGAAAAGCTGGTGGAGAGGAGTCCGGAGAGGGGGCCAGGACACAGCCACGTGTTGCCCCCGCACGCAGAGCGGCCCAGCGCACAGCACCAGCAGGAACGCTGCCCAGATGTGTTAGGCAATTCCCCACTGATAGGGATTGCATCAGCCCTCCGGATACAGCTAAATCAGGCCAGAGACTTTTACTGTCTTTGAAACTCTTTAAAACACACAGTAAAAGCTTTGGTTTCTTTCTTTTCTTTTTTTTTTTTTTTTTTTTTTTTTTTTCCATTGTTAAAAATCAGCTCACTCCATACGTTTGTGATATTTTCAGGTTGTTTGTTGTGTAAGTTCTTTATTCCCTTTAACGTAACTCAGCCATACTATCCATGCAGTTTTCAAACACGAGGCACAAATAAGAAGCGACTCCAGTTGCTCTGCCTTACAGGCGGTGCCTTCCCTCACAGTGCTGCAGAGTTTGGGGCTTTGACTCGCTTTGTCTTCAATCCATGCGCACGTTCCCCATTTCCCCAACCGTCTCCAGACAACCTTGAAATTAGGGTTGGTCATTAATTAATAAATAATTAGGGCTAGTCATTAATAATTAGGCTAGAAAAAATACTCTAGCCAGCCTTGCTTGCACGCCGTGCTTAGAATAATCTCCTGCTTCGAAGCGTCGCTTCGAGCCGCACGACGGCTTTCCTCCAGCAGAAATGCTCTCCGGGCTAATTTTATGAATGGCCCGAGCACCCTTTCTTCTCCACCACCAACTGCTGCTTGGATCGCACCGACACGCGCAGAAGCGGCACGGGAACGGGGTCGGAACAGCGCTGGTTTCTGCACTGCCTTTTGGCCACGCGAGGAAGCGGAGCCGTCCCGGTGAAGGGCGCCCGGCAGCTCCCCGGGGCGTTGAGGAGCGGGGCCGCGGCCAGCGGTGAGAGCGAAGGAGGCAGGTGCTGGCGGCGGCGCCGCGGGCGCTCGCGGCCGCGTCGGGGCCTGTCGCGGCCATTCCCTGCCGGGGCCTGGTGCGGCCGCGTTGTGCATTAACTCTTGCTGCCTCAGAAGGCACGAGAAAAGCCAGCTCTGGAGGGGAAGCACAAAATGAGAGAGCTGTCCAGCAGGCCTGCCTTTCCAAACCCTTCCTAATGCTCCTGCGAATCCTGCTTGCCTCTCCTGGCTCTCGCTGCCCCCGCTGCTCTCTGGACTTTTGATCTTCAGCCAGATCTCTGGACATGATTCCTCCGGCCAATGAAGACATCCATTACCTAGATATTGTCACCCACTAATAGCATATTAGTTACTAATATGTTCTAGCCACATGTGTTTGGGTCTAAACCGAAGGATTCCCCTTTTTTTTGCTTGCTAGGCGCAGCTCTGCTGATGCCAGGAGACCTTTTGGCCTGAGTAAGCACTACCCAAAGGGGCTGGCTCTGCCGCCACACTCCACATCCATTTTATTTTACACTGGGAAGCACTTTAAGGAACTCTGGGATGCTTCAGGTTATGCAAGGGCTGAAAGAGAAAAAAAACATGAATGCCATCCAAGCAGCACAGTAGGGCATGGGATTCAAATGCAACGCGGATGGGAATCAACATAACTTAGAGGGGTTGGGGAAGGCAGGGAAGGGATTAGGACCAGAAGCCAGAGTGGGAATGGCAAAGAAAATGAAGAGGGCACAATGCGGGGAACACAACAGGTTTGGAGGCTGGCGGGACCAACAGAAGCAAAAACATGTAGGGGGAGTAGAAAAAGAAAACTGTGCCTGCCTGAGCAGTGAGGCTAAAAAAGAGCAAAGCAGGGACTGGTGTTCAGCAGTCGGAAATAGTAGGAAGACTGCAGTATAAACAAAACACTGTACAGGAAACACAGAAGCTTGGAGAGAACTGGGAATACAGAAAAAGGAGAGCATATGGGATGAGGGTAGAGCAAGCAGAACGTGGAGAAAAAGTGAAACAACTAAAGCCAAAGTATCTGACTCCAGCAGCTCAGAGGGGCTTAGTCTCACCTTACCTTTTCTGTCAACAAATACCTACAAAAGTTCCTGGCAAAGTGTCCCAGCTCTCCCGGGAGCCCCGTCCACCCAGCACAGGGCAGCCAGCAACTGTTCTCTGTCATGTTCTCGGTTGCGTAATTGGCATTGGTCCCCACACAGAAACTTAGATTTCCATCCCTGTTGTTGACATGCCCACAGGTACAACAGCATGATTATACCCCTGTGTTTTCTTTGCTTTTTGGAAACCAGACTCCCAATCTGGATTACATTTCATACGTCATGTTGCATTGTATAATTCCTGTATAGAGAATCCGTATTATGAGAAAACATCCACCAAAGGTTCTGCTCCACTGGCAGAGAAGGCTGGAAATTCTCTCTCATACTAAAATGTGCCATAAGTAAACACAGCTTCTTTCTTTTTAAGAGATTCCAAATGAAATTTTTGGAGCCAGAGCAAAAGAAATATATTCTTCTTAAAGTCAAGCAGGTGGAAGAAAAGCATTTTAATTTGGCTTTCCCGGAGGAAGAGTCGCACTTCCAGCACAACACAGTCACACTTCTTGGACAGATACCCCGGTAAAATCAAAACCTGTCAACACACATTTTAATTTTGTAGAAATAGCATTTTACCTCAGTGGATAAACTTGTGTTATTTTTAACTCAAACATTCTACAAAATGAAGTAATACTGCCTATGTCTCTCTCTGAAATGCTATGAAAATAAAATAAAAAGAAATGTGAAGCACTTGGTTGCTACAGTAGTTAATATTATAGGAAAAGGCCTGTGGGGAAACAAAGGATGTCATCTTCCCCACAGGATTTAAGTCATGAGCATTATGTTAACCTTAAGGCCCACAAAATGATGAAGAGTTAAAAAACATACTGAGGCCCTGCCCATGCTGGGCAGTGCATTCAGGCAAATATCCTGCAGGTAATTAAAAAAAAAAAAAGGTATGCACTGATATAATTACAGGCTGCATACTTCACATAGAGGGATGCTCAGGCATCCTTCTTTCTCACATTTTCTAGAGTGTCTTTTAGGTGACTTGACAGCCAGAGGAATGTTTCTGTTAGTCGGTTGCTTGTGTCAAACTCAATTTGATTTGCCTTGAATGACTACTTTCATCTCTCACCTGGCTACTTAAGAAGTTATGTACTATCCTTTTCCCATTAGAAAAGGTACCTCATTAATATAGATAAAATATGCCATACATATATTTAAAAATACATTAAACTTCTGCTCTAACCTGTGTCCACATTCTGTTTTTTGCTTTGGAAGACTTTTTTATCAGCTTTTAGATTCACTGTATTTTCAATATAAACGAAATGCTTAATAATCACAAGACAGGACAGAACTTGCTACATTTTGAAATTGCAGTATGCTTGCGTGCTTAAGAGCATTTGGCTTTGTGCTTTGTGTCTCACCAACAACGCACCTAGGTGAGTTGCCATTGGATAGTGACTTAATCCCTGTCATGCTTAATCACTACGCTAAAAGATTTAAAGACTAAAGTTAAAGACCATTCAACTCGGGCACCATAGATGGAGCTGGGGAAAGGCATTTGCTTTGCGCAGTCAAAACCCGTTGCAAATCTTTAAGAGCCAGTCAGGAGACACGAGAAAGAATCACTATCTCTGTAATTCCCCCATGGCTCAGGCATCTGCTCTGATGCCCTCTGACCTACTGTAAGTTTTACATACAGGGTGTTACTTGCCCCATTTCCTTAAATAACTGTCATGGACAATTAGCTCCCAGCCATCTCTGCGCTGTTTGACACCAATAACAGAGTTGTTACTTCAGGGAACGCACTGGACTCTCTGCAGTGAGGATGACTCCTCCATTCCCCAGCGCAAAAGACACGAGGGCCCTGATCCACATTCCCTGAGGAATTTGACCCCAGTAAAGTAAACCCTCCTGCTTGAAACACACATTGTTTCTGCACCTCGTTGCTAGCAGCATTAGCCAGGGCTGTTTCTGTCTGTTCAGTTGGTTATAAAGTGAGAAGCCTCTCTTGGAGGTGTAGACTTCGCTATAATTCCCCAAGTGCTGTTATTAGGTGTTTAACTGAGATCTCAGACAGCTGAGAAATATAACTGGTGTGGAATGCAGCTGCACATCCAGGTTTGTCCCTTGGGGCCCTGTTATTCCCATGCTGCGTAAACTTTACTGCCTTCTAAATTCATTTGTCAGGTCTAAATCAAGTAGTATACCATGACTTGTAAAAACACTTATGACTTGGATCCTCTGTATCTGAAAAAGCATCTCTCCCCATTTTCAGCCCAGAAATCCATTAGCCAGAGGACTCTGACACTACACTCAAACTAAGGGGCAAATGCAACGCCTTCTGTGCTGTGTCCCACAGCCACAGTCCCTCCCTGTCCAGTGACTGCTGGAAGTCACCGTGGCTTCTTCCTTGAGTTTGTCACCAGTTTTCTTCCAGTGGGAACAAGGGTAGGTCATGAGGTGGGAATGATGCATGCCAGGTCTCCTTCCAACAAGCCATCAGGAGGCAGGCACCACAGCTCAGAGGGGTCCTCATGGTTCCCCAGGCAGATGCCTCCGTCTCAAAGAAGGATACGCCATTCAGATACGCCATACTTGGCAAAGCGCCCGTTAATCAACTTCAGGAGTGGCTTTGAGGTTAATTAGCTGTTTAATCAGACCATTTCCAGAAGGCCATATGGAGGAACGGAGAGGTATTTTTTTCTTCAGTTGGCACTTTGCTAAATGGTGTGATGATAGGCAACTTTGCTGTTCAGTTTATGTGTGTGTCATGCGCAAATGCATCTGGAGGTGGTATAGAGATGCATAAAACAAGAGAACAAAGTAATCAAGTTAACTAGAATATTGATTTTAACTATATTCATCCAATATCCAGCTGCATTTGAGATGTCTCCCACTGAGTTAGGAGGAAACACAGTAGTACTAGACCACATAAAGAAACTTTGCCATAGATACAGACTCTCTTCCATTGAAGTCATGAATTTTCATTCACAGATGAAAAATTGGATTTCAAAACTCAGATTATGAGAAACTAGAGAGAGTGTTTGGGATTACAGTACAATTTCTCCTCTCACAAAAAACTGAACAAGGGTCTGAACCTGCATTACTTGGCTTGTACAGCCTTCCCTGTGAACAACATAAGCAGCCCAAAGCTTTTCAGATTTCTTTCCCAAGTGGATAACAAATTACCATCGTGGTATTAGTGTATATACTATCTGTATATTTGCTTTGTTTACAGATAACTTAAATCTTTCACAGGTAGCCCTGCAGCAATCTCACTTCCAGATCCCAGAAGCTGCCACAAGCTTTGAGGAAGCGACTACCTTTCAGTAATCAAGTTCTGCCTGATCCCATGGAGCAATTATATCCCTCTCCGATACTTTCCCTGCTACCCTGTGCTTTTGTGCTGCCTTGACTTCAAATGTTTGCACAGCCACAAACAACACAATATCACACATCTTTCCAAGCATCAAGTCTTGCACATATGGTAAAAAAAAAAGAAAAAATGGTAGACTACACAGTGATGTCGGCTGTTATAGAAGCTATATCAGAGAGGGGTCTTATCAGCAAAGTAATTCCTTGTGAATGTTCATCCAGATTTACAGTGTCTCCATGTAAATGATTAGCAACCTATTCTATTTCTCCCCATTTTATGTTAACAATATGTGGACTCATTTAAAGCATGCAAACTTTTTTTCAATTAAGTTCAATTTAGTTATTATTTCCTTATCAAATAAAAAAATGGCCTTTGTCATAGATATGCAATATCCCAATACAGGTAGGTCTTAATATGCAAAAACAACCTTTTCAATTGTTACCCTTTATCATAAAGTTGGCTTGTTTTTCCATACTTTAATACACATACAAGCACACAGAGATACAAACAGAAAAGTTAAGGGAAATAAAATGATTTCTTGATCAACCATGGCCAGCAACAGATATTTGCAGATGGGATAAATCATTATCTCTGTACCGAACAGAATAATTGGCTTGAGTAAGGCAGGGAGGACTTAGCCTATGGTGTTGATGTAAATGTAAAATAAAAGACTGTTCAGCTCCAAGATAGCATTATTCACATGACGTGCATGTAGTCTTGCCTAAACAGAATGGCAAGTGGACTCATCCTGGGCTAACTACACTTTTTAATTTAAGAGAGAGGAAACAGAAACGTGAACATGGAGGGATTGTCACTGGGTGTCAGTTTGTGAGCAGCCTGTTCAGTTCTCCCTCACCACAAATGAGCAGCGTCTGCGGAAGCATTTTCTGAGGAAACCTCTATATGCAGTGCTGATATTCCTTGGTTATTAAATGCCCAAATATTTGTACATTGCCACAGTAAGTCTGAGGATCACAGCTTCATTTGGTGCTAATCTTCAGAGCTCACATCTAGTCCTGAGTGTTTTGTAACTAATTTTGATATTGTTTTCAACTACTTTTGGTTCATGATCTCACAGATTTGACATGAGTTATGTCTTAATTAGTAATTAAGCGTACGGCTCACAGTACACTGTATTTCCAAGATTAAAAGGCATATAGCTTCTGAAGTTACAAACACTTAGTATGTTATACAACTCTTAAATAGGGATTCTACATGCCTTCAACTAAACCAAACCACAGCGTCTGAGGGCAAAGATTTTCTAGTGTGTACTTTGCTTTCAGGCCCAGTAGGCATGTTTTTATGTGGAAAAAAAAAATGCAGGGAACTGCTTGCTGCTTTTAAGAGCTTATTTGTTTAGCTAAACAGTGAAAAGAATATCATTGTTTGCAAACATGGAATTAACCAAAACAATAAACTGAAAATGGAAGGATGTTCCTTTTAGAAAATTACATGCCAGTCTTAGAAACACCAGTGTAGATATTTTAATGAAAAATAAATCTTAATCTTAAACAAGGTATTTTATCACACTTCCCCTTCTTCTGAGAGACAGAATCTTAAGCAATTTCCTCCTGTTTCACTGTTAACTTCAGGTTGGAGGGGGTAATTTGTACTTTGAATATAAAGTTATCATTCCAGTATGAACACTCACAGTGTTGAGTGAGTCACAAAAAAAAATGCAATTTGGGTTCAACAGCAGACCAATATGAGCTTACTGGACCTTTTCAGCTCCTTCATGGTCATTACGGACCATGTTTGCAATAACAGACAAGCATCATGTCTGGCTCATATAGAAAGAAAAAGAAAATGAAAAACAGCAGAATGCACAGAGATGTTGGAATCTACATCATACAAGAGTCTTACCAGTAAAGTCATACCTTGTGAATGCTCAACCAGATGTACAGTGCCCCTGTGTCTGTAACGACATCAATTTTCATCAATTTGGAAGTGTGTAATGACATTAATTTTCAATATCCTCTCCAGACGGGTGAGGATTCCAGATGAGGGACTTCTTAAATCCCCTGTCGCTTATGGGAAGACCTATAGGCTCTCACCTGGTGCTTTCCTTTGCAAAAGCAATATCATTTCAACCTTCTGGGGTTACAGGATAATCCCTGGGCACCAAATCATATCTGCTCTGTGATTTCTGTATATTTTCTTCCATTATTGTAAGCCTGCCAGGGAACTTGTAAGCTTACGAGGAAAATCGACAAGAAGTCACAAATAACATTTATCATATCTGTTTGAATCTGCTGCTCACGTGCACTAAGATCACTTTATACCATCTTCAATGGCTCCGCACATTGTTAAGTGGGTGGTTTGTTAAGGAGAATAAGCTACATCTATTATTGCAAGTCTACAATAAGGGATCATTGTAGGTTAGTAACTAAACTAGTTCAAGGGAACTTGTCCTGTCTGCAGCAACACAAGGGTTTGGTCACAAGTTCAGCCTTTGCCATATAAGGAAAATAAAATCAGTATTTCACAATTCATACAGATTAAACACCAGTATAAAAAATCATCACGGAAAGCTGTTTCATACTGAGACTTCCTGAGAGACAAGAGAATGAAGAACTTGTTTTGAAAGATATTTATTTTTAGTTCAGATGAGTTCGGCATCCAGACAGCTCCAGCCATTGCATTTGAAAGAGAAAAGCAGTGGGAACGAGGAGCTCTGAAACACCTTGGTAAAATGCCAAGGTCTATTTCCATTCCAAGGGCCAAACCTTCCTGTCCTTATTCAGGCAAACCTGCCCTCTACTTTAACTAAGCCCTCCCCTGTCAGGTAGGATATCACTTTCTCTTACTTATTCAGCACGTCAAACAGAAAATATCATTTGTTAATATTACAAAATGTAATTAAGAAAGGAAAGTCATGAAAGCAAAACCAGGAATGCAAAGAAGTCCCCTTACTAATAGGTCTATGTTTGGGGAGTGGCGTATTGAAATGCATGGGCTAGATAATCAATGCTTTTCCATCCACCTATTGAATGCATTTGTCTGGTACATAATGACCTAGATGGTCTCTTCTGGTACATGTGTGTTAAGAGAGTCTGGGGGATATCTGAGCCGCTAGGCCAAAGGTGTGACATGGATATATCCCTATGTCACATGGGACGAGACTAGGATATACAGCAGTTTCTATAGAAAGGCAATCCAAGCATGTGGGTCAGATACAGCCTAGAACACACTCCGCTTGGACCCCAAGTATAACACAACAACTGCCGAGGGATACCTAAGTGGAATTATAAATGAATGCTTTCATCCTCAGCTTCTCCTCAGCTACATTCTCTAGGTGGTCAATATTTCCAGAGCCCTCTTCACTCTGCCCCTTCCTCTCACACTTCATGGAAGTAGGGCTGGAGCAGAACCCAATACCCAGGAAACATATTTCCACTGAACACTGAAAATAGAAAATTCACAGTGGGACAGCTATGACAGGCAGCTTAAACACTCCTTATTCTCCTCCTATTCCATCTTATTTCTGTTTTTTTCCTGTAAGGGGCAAGCATGATCTGATCCGTTATGTTTATATAGTGATAAAAAAAAAAAATGGTGACTTGCATTGTCTACCTTTCGGGTAAGGGCATATCAGGGGTAGGGCCCACTGGCTAAAGGAGACTAAATCTGCTGTAGCTATTGCTGCAACCCTTGAGGAAAAGCTAGAGGAAAATGAGAAATGAGTAAGTCTGCTGAGGGAAGGAGGAGAGATGGGTTTCTCATTCACATCCTCTGACATCTCAGCTAAGGGAAGTTTGAGCTGAGGATGATGCCGTTTTTCCTCATGCTAAATGCAGTTTAGTTTTCAAGCAAACAGCTTTCAAGAGCTCCTTCCTTTACAAATCAAAACCTCACCAAACAACAGTATTACTAACAAGGTTGGTCAAAGAACAATGGCTGTGGAAAGTTGCTCATTGTGTACTAATTACATGAACCTCCAACTTTTCACTTACACTAAGATGACCTTTTAAAAATCATTTATTAACTGGAAAAAGAGCACGGATATCTGGTTGGACCTGATTTCCACAAAGTGTCACAGCACTGTTGTTAACCAAACCACGTTTTGTACTCAAGGATCGAGCTGCTTTTTAACAAAAAGCCAAAGAAAAGCAAAACTATAAATGGAATTTGTCACCCTCTACTATAACCCAAAAATACAGTGAGTTTTTTACATCATAAAAGTTCCTCTTGGAAAAACAGTGTCTTGTCTCAGAAGCAGTGATACCAATTGGGCGTTGCATGGTCCCCCATTGCAGAAAAACATGGGCTGTGTTTGAGGTGGGATTGCTTCTCAGAGTCTTTTTTTAGCCATGGCAGGTTGATATTCAGAGATACCTGCACCCTTCCAAGCATTATCAAGCACATCACAGTAATTGCACAAAGCTATTTAGCTCTGCTCAGCATGTCAGACTTCTATATGTACATATATAGGAAAAATAATTTAGGCATGTGATCAGAAAAGCAGCTATGTCAGTCAGGCTTCTCTTTTACAGCCAAAACAACAGTTCACCCCAACTTGCCTTGCTATGTGATGCAAGACTTTCAGCTGGGTGCTGCAAAGTGTACCAAGAGGCTCCCATAAAATCTCTGAGCAAACATAGGTATAGCTTCTATGCGTCTTTCAAACTACAGCAACTGCTCGAGACTTCTTTCTGAAACTGGACACCACTTTAGGAACTATGGCCAGGTTGTAAATGCAGAGAAGTGGCTGATACAGCACAGAGCAGAAAAAGACAGGAAAAGAAAATGGGCTCCAAATGCCTGCAGTGCTGGCACCCTTATAGTACAAAATAGGAAAGGAGGC
>VZSV01000019.1:2988021-3040106 GCA_013398735.1 Nothocercus julius | reverse complement strand
GCTGCCCGGGCGACCTTGGGTGAACCCGGCCCGCGGCGCGGCCCCGCTCCCGGGGGCGGGGGGGGTGGTTCTTCCGCGGGGCCGCGAGCGCCGCGCGGGGAGCCGCGCTCCTGTGCGCCTCAGTCTGCCGTCCCGTCCCGAGAGTCGGGTGGTCTCCTCGCCGCTCCGGTGGCAAGTGTGGGCTGCCCCGGCAGGCAGGGCGCTCGGGGCTTCTCCGGCTTTCTGTGCCTCCGCTGGGCCGCTTTTGAAGTGGCTGCGTGGGTTGTGACAGTTCTCGGCCCCTGTGTAAATCAGGTGATGTGACATCGCTTTTCAGAAGTTGCTGCTGCTCAGGAAGCAAAACTTGTCCACGACTGTCCTTTAAGTGGCAGCAGCACTTGTAAACACTTGTAAACTTGTAGTCATGTTTTCTGTCTTCTTAGAGTGTTAAAGTTCATGGTAATATTATGCTTCTTCCTCACATGAGAACTGTCCCGAGTTCTGGTTTTGGGACAGAGCCTGTCTCTTACCAGTTACTTCTAAGATGGGCATAGTATGTCTGTACGGAAACTCGCAGATACTTGGGAGGGATTCTGCACAAATCTGTGTCTCTGCTTGTCACACTAGTCAGGCATTCAGGCTTTCTGCACGTGTACCAAAAAGTTAGTGCTTCAGTGGGAAGTTGTAGCTGGTTTTGGCTTTGATTTTCTATAAAAGTAGGACCTGTGTGATTATGTTGTCAGTTTACTAAATGATTTCTTTAACTGACTGGCCAGTTTGGAAGGGAGAAGTGTGAAAGATGAGGCTAAGTTCCTACAAGTTCCATGCGAATAGCATCTAGTTAGAGACTCCCATCTGAGGAAGAAGCTGTAGTGTGTAAGCTTAACTGTATTAAGAGACCTATTGCTGGGTGGAAGTGGTAAGGGATGCCTCTTGGGAAGAAAGAGAACTACTGAAAGTTGGACTTAACCAACTAAAGTGATATTCTGTGAGAACTGTAAGGAAGATCTTGATTACATGCTTTCGGTGATACTAGAGTGGATAAATACTATGGCATTAAATAGTCTTTCATCTTGGAAACAAAGGCACTTTTTTTCTTTTCAAAATTCTGAAACTTAAAAGTTTAATGATTATGTTGAATTGAAGGTAGGAAATGTGCGTTAGCAAATGCTAGGGAGAGTGGGTAGCTTTCCTCACATAGTTTGTGTTTTAAAACACATGCAGTTTGGTCATTCCTAACAGCATTTATGATTTGTCCTCATAACAGTAATGCTCTGACAGTTCAGTATAGACAAAGCTTGGAAGAAAGAGTTGAAAAATACCTTTAATCAAGAATCACTTTGATGCAGTACTAGAGATGCTCCATCTCTCTTCTCCAAATGCTTTCTATTTCACTCCTAGTGTTTACTATTTAATGCGGTTTCTTTCATACCAGAATTAACAAGTTCTTGTTCTGTTTACTAGAGTTGTTTGATATTTCTGCTCACTGGAGTATCCTTAATGTCTCCCAAGTACTTAGAAATAAAAGCATCAAGTTCCCTTTCTAGATGGCAGAATAAATGATTTGATTTGTTTTCTTAGTTTTGTGTGGATATGTGTACAAGAAGTTACTGAGGTAAAGAAAGGTCTGAAAAAGCAGAAATGACCTTTATCTCTGCACAGTAGTGAGTTCCAAAGCCTCAATCTAGGTACCTTTCAGTGCATTAACATTTTGAGATTTGAGTCCTTTAATAAAAAAAAAAAAAAAAAAGGTTTTTTTATTTATTGGTGCTGCTGCTTAAAGACAGCATGTGAATGGAGATGCTTTTGTGAATGAGTTTTTCTTTTTTCTTGGGCTTTAGAGAACTAATCACAGAAAAGTAATCTTTTAAAAATTGTGCACATTGAATAAATCAAGTGATATACTCTGATTGCAAGAGACTGTGTTAAGCACCTTGAAGATATACCTGTTCCAGTCGCCGGGCAAAAATGAACCACTGAGCACACAGAGCATTTTCATCTAACTTTTTTTTTTTTTTTTAGGAGAAAACCTGCTTCAAAAATATGAAATGAAATCTATGTTCCTAGTACAAATAAGTCCAGTTATAAATGTGTACTTCATTGTCATGCTCTTCATTAAAACCTGAGAATTCGTAAAGCACTAAACCAAATACGTGATTTGGGAAAAATATCTTTGAGTCAAGCTTTAATAGTCATAAACACGTAAGCATGTGTGCTGAAGTGTAGAACATGTTTAAGCATAAAACATTTGGTCTAAACAACAATGTAGTACATGATATGACACAATGCAACAATTTGGTGTTTGTATTTTTCTAAATATACATGTCTTTAATTTCTGGTGTGCAGGAAAGATTCCCCTCCCCCTTTGCTACTTTTGGTTTCAGTTTGCTTGGTGACTGTCCAGAGAGTACTCAATTTTTTTATATATACAAACATATATTTTATATGTAAAAATATATTTTTTATATATATATATTTTACAAAGCAGGATATCCCTCCCCACCACCAGTCAGTTTATTCATACATTGTAAAGGAAAGAAACACCAATTCTTACAGACAGAAAAATAAACTGAGGAACAAGGAAACAGAATTGTTAAAATGCTTGGGCATCTATGTCATTTCAAAGTGTTAATCTTTTGTTTCTGGTCACTGCAGGTCGTGTCTTCACTTAGCTTTAGTTATTGAATTGATATGATTTTTTTTTTTTTTATAGGAGTTTGTTTTTATATACGCTTCTAGTTATTCTGGTAAATGCTTTTCTGAAGTATCCAATGTATTAAGGTAGTGCTTAGTTATATGAAGAAACAGTTATATGGAGAAACAGAGCTTTTATCATTAATCAAATTTTGATTGATACATGGAAGAAGCAGGGCAATGTACCAGATCATTTTGAATATGGCATTTCCCTCCTGTGCAAAGAGGGGAAAAGGTGAGGGTGTGTGCATTTTCTGTTGTTCTTGTTTTAATATGAGCTTTGCTTGAATACTTAGTTGCTGTAGACAACTGTAGTGAGCAAATCAAATGTTTAAAGTGACTTTTGTTCTTGTCACCTTAAATACTTTGATCTTTACTTTTGCTGTGTTAACTTCCTGTATTTGCAGGCAGTGCCTGACAGCGTCACAAAGCAACTTATTACTGCCCACGAGCCAAAGTTTGGAGGGTGCTGGTTCATGTGAATAGAAACATGTTTACAAGTATCTATCTGGCTAGCAAAACATGCATATATAGTGTAAATACATAGTAGAAAAGCAACACTTCAGTAACTGTACCAACTAGTACTTCAGCAACTATACCAACTGCCAGAAGGCATTTCTTCGGGAACATACCCTCATAGTATAAATACAAAAACATAAATATGAAATAATGCTTAAATCCAGAATTTCTTCCTGGTAGAGCAATGCATGACTAAATCAGACTTCAAATTACTATTTTTCAGTAGCTCTACCCTCTTGCAGCTTTTATGGACAGAGCTGGTTGACAAAATAACTTGTTGATTGCAAAACTGCATTTTAAATTAAATATTATTATAGTGTTCTGTCTTAAAAATACTCATCTTATGAATGATTCTCCTAAAGAAAGCCTTAACTACTGCTTTTAATAGGTTGAACTGCTTCCCTGTGTTATACAAACTGCTGAATGGAAGAAGGAGGTGGAAATCAGTCTTTTCCAGTGCTCGGTCTGTTACCATCCTGCGTGGTTTATTACCCATGTTTTACAACGAAGTAAAGAACTAGGGGAAACTCCAGTTGTTCAGCTCAGAGGAACTAAATGGGTGGCTTCCCTTTGGAACCTCACTCCCCTGTGTTAGGTAAGAGGGACAACCTGCTGCCTTTGAAGCAGCCTGCAGTTTCTTAGGACAGATGTATATGTATTTTAAGAGGAAATTCTACTTAATGCAGCAGAGGATTAGAATTTCTTGGTAACCTGATAGTTTGAAATGGATACTCACTGTTGTACAGCTTTTCAAGGCTTTTCATCAAAAAGTATAGCTGTTTGCATCCAAATAACTTTAAAAATATGCTCCACATTCAGGTGGAATCTGAATCTAAGCTTTAGGAATCATATTTATCTTGCATGGCACATCATCGATGAAAGTGCACCCAAGGTGAGCTGTAGTAGTGACATTTTAGTGCAAACTTGAACTGATGCACCACTTAGCTGCGTAACGTGAAAAGTGCTGCTTGCTTTCATGTTCTACTCATACGTATATCGAAGAAGATATTCAGGATCTTTATCCTGAATATCGTTTGTTCAGGATATATTTTCACAGACTATGGCTTAAGTAACTGTATCAAAAGTTAAAAGTATCTGAGTTTCAAACCTGGTAGAAATGCAGCGTTGGTGGGCATGAGCCGGTGAGATCACAAGCAGAAAATCATGGAACTGTTGTCTAGTATTTTGGTTTTACTGTATGTTTGCTGGCAACAATCAGTCCACGTGGTCTGCATTTCATTCTCTGCCCTTTGAGGACTGCAGCAAGATTCCTGCTGTCCAGACTGAGCTTGAGTATCAGAGTGAAGCTGCATCTTCATCATCTTCACAAGACCAGGATCTTGCTCCATTTGGAGGATCCCACTTTGGGGATTTCTTGATACTTCCTCAATACTCATTATACCAATGAAATTAGTAAAAAGAGCAATTAAAATGCCAGAGGACCCCCTACCTCTAGGAACTGTGTGCAGGGGAGGCAGAAGAGCTTATCTGCAGCATGTTGCCAAGCTGCTGAGAGATGCCAGGCTTGTCCAGGCAGCCAGACTCCTGCTCCCGTATGCTCCATGGGACCCAGGCCGGAGCAGCTGCAGATCTGCAAACTCTGGGTGCTGGAGGTGGTGCTGGAGTGGCTCTTAAACGAGCTGCACTGTCAGGTGGGCTGCAGGTCAATATTCCGCAGGAGATGGTACCATGCTGGTGTGGGAGTTCTTCTTTTGCCTCGTGGTGGGTTGTGTGTTTGAGCTGACTATACCTGGAATATTTTGACATTAAGCTGTGGTATATTTTGTGCTCTTAAAAGGTAGAGAGAACTTCTGCAAAGCAGGATAAACACTTGAGATGTCTATGATTATTTCAGTTCATAGTAGATTCTATTGTGCAAAGTCTTGATACCAAATAGTATGGGTTACTGTGTTTAGGAAGTCCAAGGTATACTCGTGTATGCTGCCGTCAGTAGCAGCATCTAGATGCTGCTTCAACTGTTGAAACAAAATTTACATATTGTGGATCACAGAAATATGTTTTTACAGTCCACGCAAGCTGCAAATTCTACCCATGTTCTATGGCCACAGTTCTTAAGAGCCTATCACTACCAAAATTACTGTATTTCTTGGTTGCAGAGGTTGAGTTCTTTCCTTTGTTAGATGGTAATAATGCCCCATTTGCACGGGTCTTAACTTGAATATTGTATTGAGGATGGGTGTTCGTGAATACATTTTTTTGACTCATGAGCTGCCATATTAAGAATGTCAGTCATGGAAAATGAACAGAATTAGGGTCAAAATGATTACTATTTTAACTATTTTGAAATTGCGAAAGGAGGCCTATAATCCTAGGCCAAATGCCTACATTTGCTTTAGGAAAACATTTTTTTTTTTCCTCCCTCTGGAAAAATACCATCCAAACGCCTGATAGAGATGACTTTTAATGTCTTTCATCAGGTCGGGTGCGAGTTAGAAAGTATTTTTCATAACTTATTCTTTTTAAATCTTTTCTGGTTCTGTTCATTTGAATTGCTTGATTGATGTTAACAAACTATGGAATCATTCAGGATGATAAACTTTGGAAGTCTTCTATTATTAAATATGTCAGACATCAGAGGTTGGGGGGCTTGTTCTTGATTTAAAGGCATTAGTTTTGGTTCTGGTCATGTGACAGAGGAAGGGTTCTTTTATATTGAGAGGAAGCAATGGTGTTAGCCATACCTTTACTCAAGCCTTTCCCTTTGCGGCATCTTTTTTTAAGATGTGGCTTATTGCTAATAATGAATAATAAAGTTACTAGAGATTAATGTTGAAATTGATTCTATTTCAAGAAACTGTTTTCATGCCAGCTCACCAAGCACTGCATAGTCTGTGGTTTGTTTTGTTATTGTCACATAATAACAAATTTTGAAGCAAATTGTCCCAGCTCCTCCACCAAGGTCTTGTTTCTGCTGTAAAGTGTAATGGCAGGAGGAGTCACTGTCTTATGCTTGCTTATAAGTAGCTTCAGGTATGTTGGAGACCTTGCTTGTCTTTTCTTTGGTGGCTGGACAGTAATGACAAGGACCATAATAAGTGTTTTTGTGGTGCTTTTTGTGGATGTACTTAGTGCTTTCCTCACACTCCATGTGCACTCAAAGCTGGTGCTCTCATAGCTCAGTGGAGAACATGTGAATTTTATGTAGATGGGGTATTTTAAGCTAGAAGTCTTGTGGTATGAGGTGCAAACATATTGGTTATATTTGTCAGAATTCTTTTTACTGAGTTTGTCTTGTGGTTCATAATACTTTTAATGCTGTTATTAGGCTACAATATAAGATAGATCCTTTGAATTTCTATTGTTGCCATAAAATGGCAATACCACTTCCTTGCAGGAAAGTCATGAGTTATGTTGTCTTGTATTGTTTAGATTGATTTCCCCTTCCCCCCCCAAAAAAAAAAAAAATATTTTATTGACACATTGTATAACAGTAATCCTAAATATGCATAAATCCATGTAATTATAATGGTTGAAGTAGGAATATTATTTTACAGGACAGGTAGGCTGCGCTTGTTTTTGACATGAAAAATTATGTCTGTGTATGAACTGTTTGTGCTATAGAGTGTTACTGGCCAAACTGTGTCAGTTTAGGATGGTGTTCTGTCTGATGGGCTCTCTGTCACTTATTCCATTATATGCAAACCCTCAAATAAATTGTGTTTAAGTGTTTGTTAAGATATTTGAAGTGTGTTTTGGACATAAGGCCCTCCCTTGTTAATTATGACTCCTCTAAAAGTGAACTTACAAAGACAAGGTTATTGAGCTTCAAAAGTTTTGTGCAGCCGGGACAGAAGTGTGGTTCTATTTGTTGCTTCCTCTGAATGTTTTCCTTATTATAACTGCTGATGTCTTAGAGAGAGGAACCTTGCCAAACTCTTTTAGAAGAAGCGGATATTAATAACGAAGGGGCAGAAACTGGACAAACGGAATTATACAAGTGCATTACATCACTGGAGAAGAAAGAAGAACATTGTGCTTATGGACATTTTGCTTTTGTAGCTTCCTTAACATGCTAAGTATTTTATGTGCTCTGATTGCAAGAATTTGATGCTAATTGAATGCAACTAATTGCATGGCCACTTTGAATATATGATTTTCAAGTCGCATGAGGTTTCAGATTGGTATGGAGCTTATGATACAAAAACTGAAATGTAATGTTTTACATTACAGGTACAAGAACTGTAGAAGATCATTTTAGAGTGTGGAAGAACAAACTTATGCAGCTGTGGAAAAATATGGTATGCTTATATTTTCATTTATAAATCATGTATGTACAAATAATTACACTTTTGTCCTTTCAAAAAAAATCCAAATTTAGAAGGAACTTGCATGTTCATTTCTCCCGTCTTTTTCAACTGTGATGTTCTGGTGGTAAGCATAGTTCTTCTGAAAATTGAGTTACTTTATGATCCTGGACAAAATAAATGGTGACGGATGCATTTTAATTTGCTTTACCAACTCAGTATCATGCTACTATCATTCATCTGTTTCTTTATGCATTGGTTAAGGATCAGTGGTATTTCTCAGGAGGGATCTTCCTTACTGCTGGACATATTTATACAGGTTTTAGTTCACGTACAGTTGTGTTTGAACAGTTTTTTGTTCTGAACTTAATTTGGAAGATTTGTCTGCTAGAAAACTTAAGCAAACGTTAGTGTAAGTAAAAAACTGGCAATTGCAATCTTGGGAAATACAGAAATGTAGCTTTCATTAGCAGTGTTAACATGGGCACATGGTATCTCTTTTCATGTTGTTAAATGTCCAGCCAACTTAAAATATGCATTATAGCAAGGTTGGAACCTTCACTCGGTTACTTTTAATTCATGCGTTCTAACCTTACACCAAAACAGTCTAATGGAGTTATTTATCTGGTGAAACGTATGCGTTACTCCATAATGTCACTTAACTTCTGAAAAGCTCTAAAACTTGATGAGATAGTTATTGAAAGCTTTTTGAATTTCTCCATTCAAAAACACTCTTCTTCAAGTTCAAATTTTCCTAGCTTATGAAATAGGTTTGTTAATGCATGTAAAATATGCAGTTAGTTCAATAACTTCTAAATGGTGCTGGTACTTCAAATGTGTGAAAAGAATTTAGTAACTGCTGATGCAACTTCTATACTTGGTCAACGTATAGATTTATCTTTTGTAGATACCTGATATATGAACCTATTTAAAGTTTTGAAAGTTCAGCCTTACAGAGCAGTTGCTGGATGTCGTCTTTTTCTTTTTTTAATTCTGTATTATAGAAAGCTGTAGAGGGGAGCTAAAATAACGAACACTTAAGCTTCAACTTCAGCAATAGAGTATGCCAGTTGAAATCTGTAAATCCTTTTGAAAGCCATAGTGTTACATCATCACAATCCAGATGTTCCTGAAAGAATTTTATAGATTGGTCCTTTACTCGAGCAGGCATCTGGCAGGTAGTATACTCCTTTTTGCACCCACAGCACCACTGGGACCACCCACCTGCTTCTTGCTCTCCAGTTTCAGTATCAGTTGTGTGTACAGTAGCTCTTCCTCAGACCTAAGCCATTATTTCTGTTGTTTTGCTTCCCCGCCCCAGAAGTTCAACTACTTGCCACTTTATGTGTGTGTATATATGTATATACATATATAGCTTTTTTAGTTGTGTGCATTTCCCAAACCAGTGGACAAGAATCCCCTTCTCATCACCTCAGTATGTGAGTAATGAATACTAATGGAATGGTTGAATATTATGGTACAGGATTGCATGATTACTTTGTCTTAATATGAACTATATATAAAGAACACACAGGTGCACAGGAAGGTACTTTGCATGGAAGGCTGCATGGACAACGGGTGGGAAAACAAAACAAAGTAACCAGGGGTGGGAAGAAGAGCCAATGAAAATGAAGCTTAAATGTAAAAGCGGAGATGAAGTTGGATAGTCTTTCTGTTTGGAAAGTCAGCTTGATACTTATCCAGTACAAAGCAGAGCTACTGAAAGAAGTTTAAATGGACTGTTGGATCTCACCATCTGGTATAGGAGGGACTTTCTGTTCATAACTATAACAGTATAAGGGAAGTCTGAAGTAGGAAGTGTCACTGAAACAAATTGCTCTGCTACAAAAGATAAGGAAAAGGCTGCTGCAGAAGATGAGAATAACACAAGCCTTTAGCTTTAGAAAAGGACTGGGGAATGAACAGTGGGCCTTACTATTGTATAATTCATGACCTTGAGGCAAAGCAAGTATAAAGATGCTGTGGGGAAAAAGCTTTATATAAATACATAGTTGATCCCTGTATATTGAAAGTTACTAAATATATTGCCTTTGTTAATCTCAAAATTTTTCACTAAAGTGTAAGTTCTACAATGGCACCAGCCCTAACTTCATGACAGAAGTAGCAAATCCAGATTCCCTTCCCCAAATGCTTACTCATGTGTTAATTGTCCTCGCTATGCTGCGTTTTTGTGTTCTTACTTGAATTTGAATCTCAGCCATTAGTTTCCAGTTTTTGTTTTCCACTTTTTATATACTTTTTTTTAAAGTGGAGAAATGTTTTAGTTTTCTTCCTGTGCTGCAAAAGGACTTAGTTTCTTCTGCTACTGGTATTTTTTTTAGCTTGATCATCTTTGAACTCTTTCCATTATCTCACCACAAGGTACTTGCTCCATGCTGTCCTTGTTGCTCTTTTCTGGTACTTCTGAAATGTTTCTGAAGGATATTGAGTAACTGGAGAACTGAGCTCAAGTGCCTTGTGCAGATGAACAGGTACATGAAGGGTTTCTGGAAAGGTATCGGATTTGTTGTTCTGACTGCAGTACTGGGAAACATGTTTGTGTTTGTTTACCCATTGTGACTGCCTTAAGTTGCTTCTGGTTAGCACATTCCAGGGTAGATCCCATGTCTTTTGAGCTTCTACCTGTATGGCTTCATATTGTATTTTTAAAGTATTAAAGTTGAATGGTTTTGGCTTACTAAGCAGTATTTTCTCCCTGCCCCTGCTGCCGGTGTCTTTTTTTTTTATTATTATTTAGCTCCACTAGGACTTAGGTTTTATTAGTTTTAGTTTTCTTTGAGATCACTGATAATTTGACCTATTAGTTTTCTGAAGAAAACTTCTGGAGTCTTGTCATGTCTTTGCAGGCTTTCTGTGCTGGGAATATCATGCAGGCAATAGAAGCAACTGATACTTCAAATCTTGTCAAGAATTACAGTCTCCAAACATACCTATTAATTTCTTCTGCAATACCCCCCAGTTAAAACTGAACTTAGGGATTTGATGAATATTCTTCAGTTTCCTATAGGATACTTAATGGTATCCATCTCAAGATACACAGCTTTCCTACTAGCAGCAGCTCCCTTTTTGGAGCAGTGAATGAGCTAAGGTAGTTCTGAAGGTACCTCTTGCCATAGAGATGGTGACTGGTGACTGGCCTTTCCATCATGATACTCAAAGCCACTTTGGAAGTGTATCAAACTGGAGAACTACTTCATCATTCTTGAGGGATCCAGGGGATTCTTCAGCATGCCTACAAAGACTGTTTATGGCAGTATTTTCATGAGATGGCTATTGGTAATTAAATTGTATCGCTTGAAAGTAAGGACATGGTACTTCTGTGTACCAGATTAATCAACCTCTTTTGCTTTAGATCAGCTGTCAGAAGGATTATTTTCAAAGGTTACTTGGTTGGAGAACTTAAATTCTTAAAAATGCCACCTCTTGAAGTATCTGTACCATCAATAAGAAGTTATAGCTTATTTTCAGGAACTCTCTCTCCACTCAAGGATTTTTCTGGACCTTGGATTCTGAGCATTAGTTGCCAGATAGCTACTGTGTCACCAATAATGATCACCTGTACATCACACAAGGACAGCAATTGACAACTTTCAGTCAAAACTGATTTGTAGGTGGATTTTTTTTTCTTTATTTTTGAAAGCTGACAAATATATCCTGTCTTCTCCATAGCATGGCTTTGGATTCTGTAACTTGATGCTGAAGTGGGGGCAGGTCGTCTTGGTACATGTTTCATTTTCGAATGGACTTCTAAGATTAAATGAATCATGTAAAAAGGTCATGTAAAAAGGCTGTGCAGCAACTTAGTTTTAGCACCTTTTGAAACAACCAATCTTGGTTTCTGACTCCTTGCTCTTTTGCTCATTTGTTATTTGTTTCTTGCCTCCCTCACAGTTGATAGGGGCATTCCTGCCAGAAACCTCTGTCATCTTGAAGGAGTTAGTGTTGTCTTGTTTACTTCCTAAACATTGTTTCTTCTGTTCCTCACTCTGAGTGTTACTGCATGGCATTCAAGGTTCTTCAGATATGTGGTGTGAAGACGCAGTGCTGTCTTGGTCTGTCTTAGGAGGACAGCTTCTTGAGTGCTGTTGTGCTAATCATAACATGGCTTGTTGTGGTTCTGGTTGAATCTACCTCTTATGAACAGTCCCTAGGCAAACATACCTACATTTGTACCTACACGTCTGGGCTAGAGCCTGCCCGGTCCCAGAGAGGCTCCAGCAGGTAGCTCTGGTTTCTCAGATATGTTCCATGGGGACAGACTTGGTTTGATACCTTCACCTGCCCTGTATGGCCATGAAAGACTAGATTGTAACTCATACTAGTCATGGAACAGGAGGTCTGAGAAATCTGTGTTCGAACAACCCTGCGCTGAGATCTTTTTTTTCTCCTTTTAGGCTGGTGTTTTAGGGTCCTACCTTCTAGAAAGTAAGTTACATTCAGAGATTATGTAAAGGAACTCAGAGATTATGTAAAGAAACTCCTCTGACCAAACCAACCAAACAGAACACAGCTGCTTTAGGTCAGATTCCTGTTCCTTTCAATGCGCTTTTCCAGGACGTTAGTTGATCAGTCTAGTTTCCCTTTCCTAGTGAAGCAGTGTCCCTTGACTCTCTTACCAGTATTTTTTTTCTCTTCCTTGTTCAAATTCAGGTCTTTCTTTCAAACAGGAGTTTTCCTAATAAGGGATTTTTGGCAGTCTGCTTCCCTTATTACCTCTTGCTTCAGCATGCCAGTCTCTTTTGGCACACAGTATTCTTCTGATTGGCAAATGAGTAAAGTTTTTGGGAAAAATGACTATTTATCTATGCAAAGGAAGCCCTGCCTAACATGGTCTGTGCCACAGGACGTGCAACAAGGATAGATGGGAAAAGTAGAATGAAAATTGTTCATTAATGTTTCTTGCTGCCAGGGCACCTGTGCTCTGGGGAGGTACCAAGAGATTTTAAACCTTAATACAGTAAGTCTAGTTTTATGATCTATTGTAACAAATCAAAAATTATGATGATACATGATTCAGTACTCTGATCCACTATAAATTCAATCTGTAGATGCAAATTTAATTACAAAATGGATTAGCTTCAACTTGATAAGATTCACACTAGTTCAGATGCTGTCTGTTTTCACACAGCTGGTGTAAATTCCATGTTGGGTGATCTGCAAAGTCTGGCTAATGCAGTTGGGTCTGTGTCAGACCTTGGCACAAACTTGCCTTGTCAGCAACTGGAGTTGTCACCTCAAAGCATATTCTTTAACATTCCAAAATCTGATGGTGTTTGAAACCAGTACCAACATTTCGTGTCTTCCTTCACTGTGGACACTCTTCATGATTTATTTCCTCATGCATAAAATGGCATGAGGAAAACCATGTTTTACTAAGGTTGCTGTCAGCCTGTTGTTCTAACGTGCTTCAGGCTGATTTGAAGACTCTTCTAGCTAATGTTTTTCTTCATGGCCTGGGTGAGATGGGACACAATTGTGTTAGGGAGCGAGGGGGAATTTGATGCACACTCCATGGTGCTTGGAGCAGTGAGGATGCAGGTTTCCCAATGCTCAGTGAGACTTTGGATTTTGCACCACTCTCCTCTTTGGCCAGGGCACTGGAAGTTAGGCAAAGAGCTAGAAGAGGCTTTAACTTCTCAGTGCATTTTTATGGAGGCATTTCACATCAATTTTTCAGAAAGCAACAAGAAAGTTAGGAAAAGAAGGCACTGCCTCAGAATAGGAATCCTTTTCTTTAAAGCTAACGGTTTGCATGATAATGGACATTGTCATATCCTGAACTGTCAGAATGCCATAAGCAATATTGTGAGGGTTTTGCTTTTAACCTTAGATTTACATCAGTAATCTCACTTAGTTTTTGCTATTTGCTTCTCTATGCAGCGTATGGTCAGTAAACATAGTTTTGAAGATCTTAACCTTGTCTGTCATCTAGTTTTGACAGATGAGGACTCTTATCCCTTATGTTGTTTCTAGCAGTGAAAACTTGGACACTTGACACCTGTAAAACATAGTTACTAGAGAAATCTGTTTTGAAGAAGGTTTCAGTAGCGTACTTTTTGTTTCCTTTAATAATACCAATAAAGACTAATAATTATTGTTCCAAAAGTAATACAAGTATCATTCCATTTAGAGATGCAGGGCTTTTGTAGCAGAATGATAAAATGTAGCAGAATGCCAGAAGCCAGTAAGTTACTTCAAAGAACGTTGGAGAACTGAAGGTCACGCTAATTGTTTGGTGATTTCTGATCTCTGAAATAATGGATACAAATTAGCACTGAGAGTGCTGGATTGCTCATCAAACCTAAGACCTCCCTGGAAAGACTCTTGTGACATACTGGACTGAATAACAAAGTGTGCTTGCTGGTAGGAGATGTGTGTTAACTTAGTATTTGCCCCAGGTCAGCTTGACTGCAGGTGTTGGATAGTTGAGTGTTGGTCCTCTAACCTCTGCACCTTGGCCTAGGAGGCTGCAGCTTCCTCACGACCTGTGGGTTGGTGGTTTTCATCGCTGTCTCCTCCAAGCCACAGAAATATAATTCTTCGATGTTGTACAGAACTCTGTATTCATAACTGCTAGATGTTTAAAGAAAGTGATGGGTTGTTGTTTTTTTACTAAATACATTGTTAGTATTTTGATTCAATTAAAAACTTTTGTATGAGCAGAAAGGGAGTAATGCTGATTTTGGTCTCCATCAGAAGACTTGCTATTTAAAGTCCTTATCCAGGCCACCTGGAGCTTGGGCAGGAGAGAGACTGGGGTGATACTGAGTGTTGAGGGTTATGTTTGCAAGTATTTGATCAAATAACTTGAGTTTAGAGTAGATAATAGCAGTAGGTAAGAGACTAACTGGTTCCTTTTCAGCCATGGAAGTAATGAGCTGGGGTGGTCCCAGGGCGCTCTGGGCACGAGTATTGCTGGGTGATCACTGGCTGCCACCTGTGTGACAAAGTAAAGGACCAACCCTTCAATTTATACCAGTGGAGCCAGATCACGGGGAAGAGTTGACAGGTAAAACCTCCTTTTGAAAATGCAGGGGTGAGGAGAAAGGCGGTGATGTAAACAGAACACCTGTTGCAAAAGATTGGCCAAGGAGAGCAAAGTTTGCTCCTGTGGAACTTTTACATATTTGATTTTTAGGAGAGGCATACAGCAGAAATTAAGTTGTGTGTTGCTCCCCTTCCGGTACAGTCTTGTTAGGAAACAATGAAGTTGTAACAGAAGCAGTTTATCAAATCATACTGTAGTTAGAACTCACAGTTCATACTTACACAGGCTTCCAAATCTTTGGGTGCCCTCTGTCTAATGTCAGATACCTTCCTCTGTCTAGGAGTATAGCGCTTTTGTTTTTCTGGAAGAGACTAAAAGCAAGCTCATCAGTTGTGAACTGTAGTGAGTTCTGGCAGAAATAGCAGAATGCCATTCAAAAATGAACAAACTTTTGTGGACAAACCTTAATTTTACAGTTTTACTCTTTTCTAGTATCGATATTGACTCCTCTGTAATGTATTTATTCAATTAACTGGCTGAAAGTTATTTGTAAGGACTTAACTAAGTTATTCTTAATTGTTTAGAGTTGTTAAGCTTATGCTTAGCCCAGCGTGAGACAGGACTGGTGTGACAACTTGTTTTTAATCCGTGACTCAAAACTGTGATCACCCTGATGTCACCGAATGGCCACAGCTTGTAAAAGGTAAGCATGAAGCGTATCGTGTTAGTTCTGAGGTGATTTTTAATATAATATGTAATGGTAGAAGTACTAAATTTGTATGATTTGAAGCTAATTCTATGAGTATAATTAAATTATATTGTTTAGTTAAGTCAGCTGGCAAAGTTGTTATTTGTTTAGTTATCTGAGTTATTTCAGTGCTCACCTAGCTTTGCTGTGATTGCTTTTTAAAAATCTGAGCACCCTGCTGCTGCATAGTATTCCTCTCAGAGCTAAATCACCACTTAAGAGTCTCTGATGAATCTTACTGCACTACTAACAATTTGTATGAAATGTTTAACATGTTAAATTTTAAAGTAATTTGTCCAGAAGGCTTGATGATGTTCAAATCTGTAGACTTGCATACCTTTACTTTTCTCTCCTAGGGAGTTACAGTGGAGGTAAAAGGAGTGGCTTGCAGAATGGAGAAGTTGCTCCCTGTGTTGTTGGAAGTGAGCCACCATTTGAACTTGCTAGCTCATGCTGCAGGATTCAGATTAGTTGGTGTCTCGTGATCAGTTTCTACGATCCAAATCAAAGCTGAAATTTGTAAGAGCATTTGCTCTGAGATTTTCTCTGAACAGAACTCTTGTTTCAAATTTTAAGCAAGATGAAAGCGTGTCTATGCATACAGTGTAATTGTTTTTTTCAGCACTATTGCTTGCTTAGAGGAACAGTACGGTACCTTGTTTGTGAACAATTGGCTGTTAAAGAATAAATAGTTTCTCAACAAGCAGGTATAACGCCTATAAGTGGACTGAACTTCTGTGGTGTTTTTAATGAATGCTGAAATCATATTTTATTTGGTGCTTACATCATCATTTGAAATCTTTTAAAACACAGTTAATGAGTGGATTAGTATTTCTGTAGATTGTATTTATAGTGAATTTTCTCATGTTTTAGAGAAAACACTGAAGGAATTTGAGCCCTTGTTTTGTACATCCACTTATCTGGGAAGTCCAAACTTGTTTTCCCTCAACTAGTTTTATTCTGAGCTTCCCTGAAAATGTCTCCTATGTGTCTCGGTTGTCTGCAGCCTAGCATGTACTGAACTTCACTGTTTGTTCAAGCCGAGATAATGAACTATAGGGATAGAAGAAAAATCTTGGATATCCTAATAATGATATAGATATATCTGTGCTGTAGATTATCTGTAACCTTTCTTGCATGCTAAGATGCCGGTTTGCTCTATTATTTTTTTTGTTTGTTTTGTTTTTTTAATATGACTGTGTTTTGGAAGGCCTGAAGTGAATACTCGTCACTCTTTTTAATCACCATTGCTATGCCGCTGATATTTTTGTAGCAACTTAAAGTGCTACTTTTATCCAGAATTTCATGGGTTTGCATTTTCCTTGACCAAAACAAAGCAGATAAAGGCTGCTTTAGACCTGCCAGGCTGGCTCTGTGCTGTTTTTTTAATTCATGAATGTGACTGGAGGAGCCAGCCAGTACGAACATAAAACCTTGCCTTTCCACCCCTCCTCAGGTTGTATGGTTTATAGCACTTCCATGCTTGGGCAAGTGATTGGGGAATAAAAAAAAAGTGGGACTCTCTTCCTCAAGTATTTAGTGACCTGCTTCAGTCACAGGAGTTGAAGGGAAATTGTTTGATTTGTTTTGGTGTCAACTTTTTGGCAGCATATTTTTCATCACTCCAGAACTTTAATGAGTAAGGGAAAAAATACTTTGGAGGGAGACTAATAGAGACCAATTTTTAAAACAGAGCTCTATTTTTTTGCTTCTTGCTCTTAATTTAGAGGGTCCTGCCATTTTAAGCACCAGTGTAAGTGTAGTTGGATACTAAGTTTACAATTCTCTCTTGCTCAAGCTGAATGTTATAACTTACTGAAATATAAACAAATAACTTCCTGCATCTTCCATCATTGCAAAGTATCCGTTTAGCCTAGGAATTTTAAGTTGTCTGCCAGAAGTGCCTTCTAGGGATTGGTTCTGTTAACGTAATGTTGAAAGTTTGGTAAAATACAGAAAACTGCCACAATTTGCTATACCTGTAAAGGAACTGAGATTAAGTGGAAAATCTTGAGAACATTCCAGCCTTTACTAACAGGGACAAGATAGTAAGAGAATTGGAATTGATGAAACATAGGAGTAGAGGCTATATTTCAGGATATAGGTGGAAACTTTTCAATAGCATTTAGAAGAGTGACTGTAGATATATAATAAATCTTTAAAAATATATAGAAATTACTGTAAACAAACTCCCTAGTTAAGCAGGCTTTGTCATAGCTTTTCTGTGCTAACCAAAGTCCTCTGAAAGAAACTGGCATGAACTCACTGCAGAGTGAGTTCTCTTTGTAGATATTAGCTCATTTCTGTTTGAGAAAACTCTGTCGTGAAAGGCATTTTTGTTCCTGTAAGCCGCAGAGTTTTACTGTTATGGCTGTGGTGTATTTCCACTCTTCAAACAATTGGTATCCAGCATAGCGGTTCTGGTCACGTAAGGATCTTTGTGATCTAATTTCGTGGCAGTTGGGTGATGGAAGTCAAAACTGCTGCTCCTCTGCTGCCCTATCTCCTGGATCTGGACTCAGCTCTGGCTGAGAACTCCCTAGGTTAGGGGATATCCAGAGGAAAGGAAAAAAATTAATCCTTCAGAAAAGTAAATGTTAACTACCAGAACCATTTTTACACAAGGAAGATGAAGGGATAAGGAGGAGTTCAACAACTGTAATTTAACCTGGTTGAGTTAATATGGAACTTCATCCTCCAAATTCCTCTGTAAATTAAATCGAAAGGGGTAAGCAAACTGTTGCACAGCTGCTGCTCAGAAATACCAGGCAGCTAATACCTTTCTGAATAGTAGTGGCTGGAATGAGGAAATAGAAACCTGTCCGTAGTTCTGCTCTCTCCCAGTAACTGCTCTGTGAGACTATCCTATGTCCATAAATTAGAAGAATGAGAAATACCTGGAATTTGTTTTGAGATTCTGTTGAGATCTGCTTCTGAGCTCCTTCTTCATAGAGTCCAACTGGGTAAGCGATCTCTGTTTTAAACAGTTGACCACTGATAAACTTCAGCATACCTTATGATTACAGGAATGGTTATGAAGAATTAGCCCAGAACTGGTGCACTGTCCAAACTGAATATGGAAGTACTGCCAGCAGAAATCTCCTGATATAGCTGTTTTCATGTAAGCTGTGGAAAAATGCTGTCCTTATTAAGTCAAATTTCTCTAATATTATTCTCAGGTTTTTCTGTTATAAAATGCACTTTCTAGAGTTTTGTCAAACAAGTTAAATGTGTAAACGCATGAAAGCTAATGCTTTTAGTGGCAATGTAAATAAATATATTATAATTTTTCAATTTTCCTAGCTCTTCATATTTTAATGACTTAAAGTCTTAAGCACTATTTGTTATTTTACCTGTATTTGCAGATCACCAGGAGAACCTCACTCTGAAAACATTGAAACTAGCCGAATGTAAGTAAATGAATGGATGAGTATATTGGTGCATCTTGAAAAACATTCTGACCGCATGTAACAATTACTCTTGCACCTTGCTGGGGAGGAGAAACTAAACTAAAGCAGAACTCTGAAACAGCTTGTGGCATTTCTTCTGAAAACTTCTAATTAATATTTTGCTATGGGAAAGAAAAAAAAATATTAAGCATCTCTGTAGGAACTTTCTCAGCAATATTTTGAGGGGGTTGGCTTTTGAAGTGTGTTGGGGGAGAGGTTGAAGAGCAAGTTCACAGGTTTACTGTGAACCAGTAGATGGTAGCATAATACAGTGTCTAAAATCTGCAGGCCTGTATTCAGACTTGATGGTAGGAATGTAATTTCTACCTGCTATTCACTAGCACACTGCATGAGCTTGAAGACAGTTCAGTACTAATGTGCAGTAGCTGCTAATTTCTACTCTGGATTGCTGAACTGAGAAAAAAAGTCCAACCTGATTTGGCAAATCCAGCTGTTCTGTACTTCTAGATACAGAAAATTATCTTTCATTAAGCAGTACTCATCTAGCTCCTTCCTAGCGGTCCTGACTTTTGCTGGGATCTTCATGAGCCTAAAACTCAAGGTTAACTTGCAGCAAGAGTGTGTTAGGCAAAAATGTTTTGTTCCCATTTCAAATTGACAAGGGTGTGGAGGGAATGAGGGGACTCTTTTAAAATAAGAAGTGTTTTGGAGTTTTCTTCTTCTGTGGGTTAGCAAATACAGACTTTTTTCTAGCTGTTTGAACAAACCTCTTCTGGAATTGAAGAGGGGAAACCATAAACATTGCCTTCCTGCCTTAGAAGAGAAGTTCCAAAATAACAGAGAGAATGTAGCCCAGGGGTTAGGGTACTATGCTGGACTTCAGAAGTTATGGGTTCGCTTCTCTTCCACAAGTAACTTCTGTGACTTTAAATGAATTAGTCCTCTCTTGCCCATCCTCCCTATGTGGTCTGGCATTTTACCCACTGTGAGCCAATTTGGATGCCAATTTTAGGGTGTTTTGCAAGCAGGGACATGGTGTAAAGTGCTCCAGGATTTCTCTGCTATACCTGCCCAACTTGGAGGGAGAGGCTGAGGAGAGCCCTTCCACTGTGGTCTGCATGCCTATCCTTGAAAGGTTTTAAAAAGGAAACAAGCAGCACTTGCCCCATGTATTTCTGGGCAATCAGCAGTTCCTCTGCAAAATAGTTTGCTGTCCCTCTCCTTTCCCATCTCTTACAGTAGTGCTGTGGGGGGTTTTTTTGGTGCATAGAGGTCATCAAAATTGTTCTGATTATGCTCTCTTATTTGTCTAAAATCTGTGCCAGACTGCCAAGCTGTAGGGATCCACATATTTACGTATTTAAGTAGCACTTCTCAAATACTGAGTATCGATACATATTATAAATGCAGAACCACAGTTTTTAATACTGTATTATAATATGACATATGTATCTCCAGTTGTGGGTAATATCTGTATTCCTGCTACATAGCCACTCTCACCACATAAGGAGGAATGGTGTGCTTGGTAACAGAGTATGATCTACAAACCTACTGTGCACCTAAAATAACTGGTTAGATGCCAGCAAGGCATCTAAGGATCAAGGATTATGGAAGTTGGTTTTAATTGCCCAATAAACGTATAAGTTGGGTAGGTTGGCTAACACTGAGATCTTTGTGTTTTGCATAGCAAAGCTCTATATTAGGAGTATAGTTAGATGTGTTTTGCATGTATTGATTAAAAACAAACAAAAAAATACTCGTTCCGACTATGCAACAAATTTCTGCATGGGTAAGAGAGTACTGCTTATCCCAAACTCTTGAAATTGTAGCTTTGTGCCTGATGAGCGACTCGGTGTTAGCTCAGAGTTGAGACCTCTTTTTTTTTTTTCTTTCCCCCCTCTCTCCCCTCTCTTAGCGTTCATTCATGTCTTGTTTTTCCCCTCAAGTCCAGTCTCTTCACCTGTCTGTTCCTGCCACAAATCTGCAGTAACTTCCAACTTCGATTAGTGTATCTTAAAACCTGTTTAAATTGCAGGTTTCCACTGCTTGCTTTAACAATAACTTGACTCTTCTTACCAATTAATGCATCTTCACTCTGGACCATATTGCCACATATCAAGGCCAGGGTGTTGATATTTTGATGTGATGACGATTTTCTGTCAATTCAGCTTTTCTTTCTGCTTTTGAGAATGGGGATGCTTTTCAACTATGACATTTCTGCTCTTTTCAAGTCTTTACACCCCCTATCTAAAGTGTTGTTACAGTTGCATTTGATACATAGTCATCTCATATGAGATGACTCACATTCAATATTTGCTCTATTTCCTTTGAAAGACAGCAGTGGGAAAAACTCTCTAGCAGCTTCCAAGTAGTTTACCTGAAAAACAAATTACGGCCATTGCAAATACATGCAGCAACTGTATAGATACTAGTGCTTCATCATACCTGCTTTCAGCTGCCACCTTGGTCCTTTGTGGACACAGGACACCTTAAAGCATTTTTCTCCTAGCCAGAAACATGCTCATAGCTTTGAACATGAGCCAGCACTGCAGCACTGTGGCCAAGGCAGCGGTGGTCTCGTGGTCTGCATTAGGCAGAGTGTGGCGAGCAGTTGGAAGGAGCATTATTTTTTCCCACTGCTCAGCCCTGCTGAGGCCATGCTCGAAGAGTGTTGAGTGCAGATCTGGGCTCCCCTGGGCAAGACAGACATGGACGTACTGGAGTGAGTCCAGTCAAGAGCCATGAAGGTGACTAAGGGACTGGAGTGTCTCTCACAGGAAGAAAGGCTGAGAAAGCTGGGACACTTCAATCCGGAGAAGAGAGTGCTCAAGGGGATTTCATCAGTGCACATAAATATGTGGTAGGAGGATGCTGAGAAGATTGGGCCAGCCTCCTTTCAGTGGTGCCCAGTGACAGGACAAGAGGCAGTGGGCAGACACGTATAGCAAATTCCACCTGAACATAGGAAAAACGTTTTGTTACTGTGAGGGTGGTTGAACAGGTCACCTGGAGAAGTTGTGGAGTCTGTGTCTTTGGAGATACTCAAAGCCAAGAACTTTTCTTGGACAAAAAGAAGTTGTGGAGTCTGTGTCTTTGGAGATACTCAAAGCCAAAGTAGACGTGGTCCTGTGCAGCGTGTTCTGGCTGACCCTGCATGAGCAGGAGGAGTGCAGCGGATGGTCTCCACAGGTCCATCCTGAGACATCCTGTTTGTGTTTGTGGCTTCTTTATTAAACCTTGCCACATGTAGGGATTTTTTTTTTTTTTGTCTTGTGCTGCTTATTTTACTGTCCTTGTTAGAAAGGAAAGTTGCAGGGGGTGCCTTTCTGCACACCCGAAGCCTTGCACGGTGTCGTATAATGCTCTGTCTAGGATGAATTTTAAAATGTCTTCAGAGAGCCTCTTCCAAGGCATCGCTTAGTCAAGCAGTGACTCCCTTGAGGACTTTCTCTCAGTTAATACGACCGTGTATCTGCTCTAGTCCAGAATTATTAGTGTCTTAGATTTGGCAACTACTTCAGTTACACTAACAGTGTCTGTTTTTTCTTTGCTTCCAAGAGCAGAAGTGCTATGAGACAAACTATTTCTGTAACAATTTTAAAGAACTGAAATGCAAGATTTTGCTGTGAAGTTTTTGTGGGGAAGAAGATGCATTTTTATTACTTAAAAGAATGGAAAAACGTCAGTGAATCAACTGTTTAAAGACCTCAGTTCCCACAGATTTTGGAGAATAATTTTACCAAACCAAATTTTGCCAAAATTACTAAAACCAAACTGATTAATGTGGGAATAGTTCTCTCTAAAACTGTTCAATCCACAGGTCCTACCTCAACCATTCTGTGATTCTGTGTGATTCTGTGTGTAGACTGTTCTTAAACTGGCAGCTAAGGTGCTTGCGGCTTCTGCTCCCGTGTTACTCACGGCCAGAGTTTCTGCGTAACCGTGGTCATGCTTCTAGGACAGTGTCATAAGGAATGAAGACACAGCAGAAGAATGCAGCCATGGAAACCTGACTTATTAAAAAAAAAAAAAGAAAAAAGTTTGGCGTCAGCATTTAAGTTTCTTTTCTGCAGGACTTCCTTACATGTTTCAATGGTCAGTGCTCTCCATATACCAGTGGTTTTCTTTTTCTCTTGAACGGTGTCATCTTTATCATGTTTTCCACTGGAACACCCCAGTGGTCCAGAGGCAGACAGAGGCTCCAGGTTGCTGTTGTCATGTCCTTAACGCTGACACTGCAGTGACCTATCAGCCTTCTTCTAGCGCTATGGATAGGAATGCAGTGTATGAATATTCGCATCTGCAAATTGAAGCTTGCTCAGTACATGGAGTTTAGTTTCTGTAATTGCGCTGGCTGGAGTGCTAGGAGTTGTTTTAGCCCTAGGAAAAAACCTGGAAGGTAGTATACAGTATGTGTTTTGCATAATAGTTATTTAAAACATCGTAGTTTGTTTTGTCCTGGATATATGACAGTCTCATTGGGTAGTTCCAACCAGTATGTGAAGTTCCTGGGAAAACATCCTTCTGTTTCTTTCCAGGGAGACACAGGCAGTTTGGCATTATTGTGCCCTCGCAGCTAGTGCAGAGTATTAGCATTTAGGACTCCTTACTTAGTAATTTTAAAACAAAATTTTTAGAACTGTAGAATATCTTGTGCAATTTCTTACCAAATAATCGTCATTCTTTGCAAGCTTCCTATCTGACTGAGGATTTTCTTCTTTGAAATATTAACATTAACAAATGTGCTCAAACTAAATAAGAAATTATAAGCTTATAATTAGTCCTAAGCTTATTACTAAGTTTATTCCAACAGTAATTGAAAAAACATTACTTTGTAGCTTATTCTTAAAATATGTATATGTTTGTTTATTAAGGCTGTCTATTTCTCCCTGCCTTTTCAGAAGGCACTATGAACCTGAGCGTAGCCTTCTAAAACATGGCAAAATATTGTAACATGCCTGCATTCCTTGCCATTTATATTTGTGGACTGCTGACTAATAAGATGATTTTCTCCAAAACTAGCTATTTAACGCCTTTAGTGCCTGTAATACCGTGCTTTGGGGGAGAGGGTGGAGATGGAGGGGAGGCGAGGAAGGGCATTCTTCCTGGAACTGCTTGGTTTGAAAACCAGGATAACGAGCCCGTTACCCCTCTCAGTTTATGGGTAACTTGCTGCGCAGCTGGGGGCAGAGCGGGGAGGTCCCCGGGCGAAGCGCTGCGGTGCTGGGGCTGGCGCTGCGCGCGCTTGTGCACCAGGCAGGCGGCCTTGTCGCGGGCGGAGGCGGCACGGGGTGCTCCGAGGTCCGTGGGAGCTGGGGGCAGAACCGCCAGTAGTGCCGGCTCCGCATGGAAGCATCCGCGATCCCGCACGCAGGCCGCTTCGCGAGGGTGCCTGGGCACGGCCTCGCCTGGGAGCTCCTCTGGAGCTGCCGTTATTAGAGTGAGGAAACGTGGAGGAAACCAGCGCGCAGAGCTTGAAAGTGAAACGCAGAAAGCAGCGTTTAGATTCACCAAGGTGCCCATTTGTAACATAGTTTCAGACTTTTGACTGGTCTTGACCTGCTGATGGTTTTATTTTTCTAAAGGACTGTATAATTGTTGCAGCTGTGTTAAGTCGCTTCATGTTCTTAAGGCATATACTGAAAGTTGCTTTGTTATTAGTATTTAAATATATATATATATATATATATTCTCCCTACTTCTATCCAGAAGACTAGCCCTAATACTTCCTCTAGTTTCCATAAACATTACTGTTTTTCATTTGTTTGGAATATTCCAGGAGTATGTTTATGTTTTCTATTACTGATTTTTTGACCTTAAAGAAAAACAGCTTATGAACATCTCAGCATGTCTGAATTTCTAATGGTTTTGTTAAAATGGTCCATTTTAAATTGTACATTTATTAATACTGGACATCTCTGAGCAATGTGAGATTTCTGTGTAGAAATCATATGTAAGTCTTCCCAAGTGTGTGTCCCAGGTAGGAACTGTTCAAAAACATCTGATGTAATTCTTCCTTTAATGCTCATATTTCTAGAAAGCCATGAATTCTTCATGCTCTTTCTAAAATTTAGGTAAACTGAAAGTTAGAATGATGCTTTTATACAAATATCTTTAACATCAGATACAATTTTCATCTAAGATTTCAATCTTTTCTTTTGTAATTGAAATGTGAAGAAGCGTTTACTTCACATTTCTCTAAAATCTCTTAAATGTTCAAATTTCTGACTTTCTCCGTTGCACATAGTATTTGTTTTATGTAGTATTTCTGTATATTTAGCTTACTTGACAAATGCCAGTTATGTGCTGTTGCATAGCAACTTCTAAATTGCTAGATAAAGCACATTGAGCACATAATTTCTTAGCTTCTTCTAGACATCCAAAAGTTACTTACAACTCAATATTTAAATAGATAAAGGTAGAGGCTCAGTGTTTCGTGCTTCTAGTGATGGCATGCTAGTTTCGTGCTCCACAGTTTTGGCAGCGTTGCACTTAAAAATGTGAAGTAATTACCTTTGGCTTTTTGTTAATCTAGAACAATGAAGATTAAAACAAGGATGCCTTTAGGCATTTTAAGTACTACAAGAGTAGTTCAGCTAATACTTATTTATAGCAAATATGCATGTGAATTTGTTGGACTTGGGAGGGGAGAGCGCAACATGTGTGTCTTAGGCTCCTCTCTCCCCCGCACCAAAGTAGGGTTTTGCCTGGCGCCAAAGTGCCCCACAGTCTGTTAGGCCGTCGCAGCTGTGACCAGGCCGGAGCAGTTCCATGCTGGATGAGCAACAGCAGCGTGTGCCTTTGCAGACATGGCTGTAATCAAGTCACTGCAGTTGTAGCTACTTTGGAAGATGTCTCTGTGCTAGTAGGTAGTAAGCTTGTCACGGGGTTCAAGTGACTAGTTACTCTTCACGGAATCCCTGTGTAGATATTTTGGAATGAGTTGTAGACTTCACTGTGCACCATGTGCTAAGAACAGACGCGATCGTGCATTACCTCAATTAATGAATGAGTTTTGGTGCCTAAATCTAAGAGTGCAGATTTTCTGAGTAGCAGAGGAAAGCACCATAAAGAGAGAGAGTTTTTTCCTCTGGAGATACCTTCTACGTTCTCTTAGCAATATAGGATGTCCAGACTCTTAGCTTAGGTCTGAGCTTAGCTCAGACTCTTTGCTTAGCATACTGCAAGCAATATGCTTTAACACTGGACAGTAGAGGTACTCTCTCAAATACCTAAATGGGGATGTGTATGGCTTATCATACTGTTCTGTAAATTCACACATTAGCTTAACCCTTTACTTGCACACCAGCCACACTGGGTTCTCCTGAAATGCTTTAGGACACGAACCCCACCAAGGGCTGCTCTCATGGAGGACTCAGTAAAGTCCGTTTTACCTTTTTAGGTCTGTGTCCTCCGAAGTTCCTAACTTTTTTATTTACCTAAATAATTTACCTGGGGCTGTGTGAAAAGTCTGTGAAGAAGCCAAAAAAAAAACCTCTAAGACTATAGTTCATACAAATTGTGTTGTTTGTTTCCATAGTTGATTGAGTTTTTTTTCTGTAGACCATCATTCTCTAATAAAATTTCGTAGAACTTAAGTCAGTGAGTCTTTGGCCATGGGTCAAAATAAAGACACTATTACAAGCAATATTCCTGTAGGCATGAGAGAGTTTGAGAAGTAGTTGATAGTTAAAGTAAATGTATAAATAGATCTACAACAGGCTGCTAGATATGCACTACCTCAGTTACAATGATCGTAGCACAAAGTTGTTGGGTTTTCTTGTTTGTTTTTGTTTTTCCTCCCTTCTCTGTATTTCAGGTACAGTGATTTTTGTGATGTGGGTCTAAAAACAAATGCCACAATACAAAATTTCTTTTAATAATTCTTCCTATATAAGGATTCAAAATCAATGTGGGAAATTCATACTGGTTCGGCCAAAGCTTTTGTAGCATGCTTTAAAATTTTATTTTCATTAATACTTAACTGAACTTCTTCCATCATGGTGTATATGGAAGTAAAAGATATGAATCTCTAGAAGTCAACTGTTAGAGAGGGTGACAGCTCTAAGCTTAGCTTTGACAACCAGCACTTCAAATATCCAACTTGTAATGGAGTGTTGTTTAATATTATGTGCATTATCAAAATAATGTTTATGCATTGGAATTACCTTATTAAAACCAGATTAGGTATCAACCAGAAGGATATGCGTGTGTCCAGCAGTTTCTGTAGCTGGCAAGCTGCTGAGCTCTCTTCTTTGTGTTTAGGGAATCGGTCGCTTTACACCATGTATTTAATCTCAGTAACTTCAGCTGCTTTAACTATCCTAAACATAAATTTCTTAATTATGAGAAATAAACATGCATAGGTATATGGCACAGATTATTTAAAAACAAGATTATAGCAAAGATCTTGAGTTTACATTTACACTGCAGTAGAGAGAGAAAGTGGAAGGAAAACGTGATGCAGAAGGCGAAGGTTAAAGTGATCATACAAGTATGAAATAACTGTCATTGTGTATGCACTGGGGAAAACATTGACACTGACTGGAATGACAGAAATTAAAGGGACACTAAGTTTTGAGCTGAGCTGGAAAAACCTGTCATGGAGATGCCAGAGTAATCCGTATTTTGCAAGAAGAGCAAACAAGGAGCATGTTGGTGAAACCTGGTCACAGGTCAGGTGTAGAAATTCAATGTGAATTGGGGAGGGGGGGGCAGGGAGTTTGGCTTGGTACACATCTCTGCTTACAAATGATAATATTCTGCCCTTTAAATCTGAAGGTGTAGAGTAATTGAAAGAATCATGAGCATAAAATGCTGGCATTCCAGAAGCAGGGGTCTGTGAAATCATGTACTTAAACTGTATGAAAGCAATTCTGTTTTTCTAAACTTCTCTTCTAAAAGCTGGCCTCTGTTTTTCTAAACTTCTCTTCTAAAAGCTGCAATATGAAGGAGATCAAAATCAATATATACACGCACATACACATGAATATGTATAAATATGCACACACATTTCTTAGAGCGAGGCAGATTTTCCTAAGTCCAGATTTAAAAATTGTGTAGGCTAGAACTTGATCAGAATATAGATCAGCATACAGCTGTTGCCTGTCTGTGTTGTACTTGTTTTGATTATTCGATACTGTTGGTGCTGCTTTTGTTTTTCACCGTCTTCCAACTCAGGTTAGAGTTTTCAGGGCTATCTTCCTATTCTGTTTTATCTTGAAGCTCAGTAGGGCGTTTGGAAAATCACGTAGGAAATAGTTTTCTTTGTATGAAATATTTTCTTTCTTCTTTAGGATCATGAGATCTTGAGGGGTTAAAGAAAAGGAACCAGGGTGTTCTTGCTGAGTAATACTTTCCCAACTTGAGGACGCTTTCGCTTCTCAGGCAGCTGCACTGAATCTCCAAAACTTAACCAGCCCATATTGACAGCTAGTTACAGCAAGTGCTGAGTATGGGTCTCATACCATACTGGGTGGTATGACCACTGGGTCTCATACTTCAGTTATGCCTTCTCATAACCTGTATGTGCATCAACTTCTGAAAAAAGCAACTTTTAAGTTAATTGTCACAGGTCAGATGAAAATCTTACTATGTTTTTAATCTAAAATTGAGCATAAAGGGTAGGTGTCACACCTAATCAAAATGCTGATAGTGTTGTTTCATAACTGATATTTTCCATTAATAACTAGTTTTCCTAAATGAAGTGAAGGTTTTCAGGTTTCTTTTCAAAACACGATGAAATGCAGTGCTCTCGATGCTGCATGAGGCTTTGTTCTGTCCTAATTATCCTCAGCTTTTAGCTCAATTCTTTAACATTTGCATGTTTCTTTATAGGTGTATGCCTTTATTAGTTGCCCAGCTTGATTGCTTTGTTTCTTTGTTTATCTATAGTACTGAGCACATTGAAATGCTTGGAGAAACAGTTACAACTTTCAAAAATACGTATGTCACGTATAATCATGGGAGAAAGGGGAGGATTTGACAAAAGTTTTTCTTAAAAGACCCATATACCTTATTACAGTGAGGTGAGATTAGTCAGCCTTGAGGATATCTTTAATTGTGGTTATGTTAGCAGTGTAATTAACCAAGGAGTATTTTTTTTTTCCCCTCTCTTGATAAAATAACAGAATAAGTGTCACATAACCAAGGCTGTCTGGAAGCTTGCAGTTGTACTAACTCTGATGTGCTAGTGATAGTTTTGCCAGATACCTGCCTGTATCTTCCCTCAGTGGCAACTGTACCTCAGTACTATACATGAAAGACTCAAATTACCTGTACAGGATCCAGTTCTGTTTGACTTTCAGCCTTGCTTTGCATCTGAATCACTTTTCAGTGACAGTTGAGATTGTTCAGAACTGAACATGAATGTATCCGCTAAAATGTAAAGCTGAATACTGCACACAACCAGGTTTTCATTTACATCTGACTCACAAATGAAATTGTGTTAAATAAATATACTTTCATCAAGATGAGAATCCTCCATTTAAAAAATTCCCTGATGTGTCCAGTCTGATTCAGAAAACTTGTGTTTCAGTGCCTGACTAATCTCTGCCTTGCTGATGCTTTTGACTGAGCTTTGTATGTAAAAGCCCTACTAATCCTTATACTCACTGTTTGAATGTTTGCTACAGGAAGCGAGCAGCTGCAAAGCATCTAATAGAGCGCTACTACCACCAGTTAACTGAGGGCTGTGGAAATGAAGCCTGCACGAATGAATTTTGTGCTTCCTGTCCAACTTTTCTCCGTATGGATAACAATGCAGCAGCCATTAAGGCCCTCGAGCTTTATAAGATTAATGCAAAACTCTGTGATCCTCATCCCTCCAAGAAAGGAACGAGCTCAGCTTACCTAGAAAACAATTCCAAAGGTGCCCATAACAACTCCTGCACGGACAGAAAAATGAACAAGAAAGAAATGCAAGGCCCAAGAGATGACTTTAAAGGTAAGATATGCTTCTAGATTCTTCATAAAATAGAATACACTCAATATGCACAATTCTAAACCTCTGTATTTCATTTTGGTGGTGTTTTGGTGACATCTTAATTACAATACAGTATTTGGTCCTTAAATATTTGATTGCAAATTCTGAAAAATGGCTCAGTGCATCTCACTGCTTTCAGTTCTCAATCTTCACCACATCTGTGGTAACATATGTATGCCTCTGTTACCTCCTGAGATTACTGTTTTTGCATTTTTTTTTAAAAAAAAAACAACATTCCTGATGTATGTTTGCTTTAGTTTTGTTAATCTGCCTTGTTTCATAATTCCCCTGTAGCTAATGAGTTATAAAAGTTATATTTTGCTTGACTAATTCCCATTTTTGTGTTCAAAAGCAACGCTTAAAGGAAGTATGATGCCGTGGATGGTAGGCTTGGGTAGTAGATTTGGTGGGGCGGGGGAAGAGGAAATAGGACTTCAAATTCGAAGTTCAAATTCATTGATTCATCCAGGAAAGATGAAACAGTTTTTGGAAAAGAATAAAAAGGCTTCCAGAATCAGCGATAAAACCTTGCCCTGCTTCCACTATGTGACAAGAAGCTCCAGTCAAAACTGGCATCAGTTTGTGCTTTATCTGATGCAAATGATATACTTTCCCCAAATTATGATCTGAGTACGTGGGAGGGAGGGGAAAAGGCATCCAGTGTAATGTTGGTCTGGCAGGAGACACATTAGAACTCTGTTTTGGGATAAACGTTTGTCTCTCAAATTGTTGTGCGTTTTTAATGGAGGTGTGTATATATAGGATTTTTTTACCCTGTTCTACCATCCTTTCTCCTCCAGATAGATATGTAGTAGTCTTTTTGATCTATCTTCAGAGGCTGATTGTTACCTAAAGCAGTGACTCAGACTTTGCCTGCTGCAGAATCACAAGTATTCACCTGTCTTTGTAGCTCAATGGCCAGAGAGCATTAATGTGTTCTTAAAGCTCATGTGAGATTCTTAGTTATCTTTGGAATCAGATTATATCTTTGGAATCTGACATACTAGAATTCTTTAATGATCCTTCTGCAACCACAGTTGCTGGGAAAAGTGCAGTCAAATTGAAGAAAGTCAAGGAAAAGGGTATACACTTTGCTTTTATGTTTTCCATAGAATGAAAATTTTCACTAAATTGAAAGAAAAGCCCTTCAGAAAGAAATCCTTAAATTACAGCTGTAGTGTTAAGCTTACCTGTTAGGAGTGATGTATCTGAAGACGCTTGTCAGCATCTGAGTAAGATTTTTTTAGATAACAGATGAAAAGGAAAAAATATCACAAAACCTACAAATATATAAAAAGCGTGGGTTAGAAATTCAATTTTGTATCTATTGCCATTTCAAAAATCAGTGTCATAATTAGTCAGGAAAGATCTCTCCAACTGTTATCACTTAAACACTTAAATCAGAAACAGAAAGGTCAGTGATCAGGCAGTGGGTAGATAAACATGACAAAACTTCTCAAAAAGATTATAAGACAACTAATATCTCTTAACTGGAGTGAGAAAGCTCAGTGAAATTGAAAGGTAACTACTCTTGAATCACTGACGAAGCTGGGTTTCATGGACAAATTTGTCATGGAATAGCACAACAAGGTTGTGTTTGAGAGGAGATCTGCGTTTACTCTGTGGGTCAGTTAGTTGCAATAGAAAGTAAGAAGGAAGAAGGTTTGTAAAAGCTCACAAATTCAGACATACATCAGCCAATAATTGATGAGTGAGAAGGAAACTTCATTTATTTGGTTTGTTCTCTAATTAATCAGTACCTGATAAAACTGTATTGGATGTGGATTGTGGTTAGAACATAAAAATAGAGAGGACAGTTATGGCAGATCAGTTGATGTGGTCGCATTATATGACTTAGAACTGGCATGAAACTGCCAATTAAACAATATTTTCACTGGAAGCAGCACATACCTTGTGCCTTTAACAGTAGAACTATGCAAAAATGATAGGGGAATTCCTGTTGGAAGTATGGGAGTTTGAAATGTGCTGTATCGGTAAGTTTACAATTTAATGGTGATTCTTATGGCATGAATAACCTCTGTGCCTGGGGGGCAGTGAGTTGGAGGCTGTCGCCATCGTTTCGAGGAGCTGTGGCATAGACTCTTAATTTCTGTTAGTTTTCAGTGTGCTACTTGCATGTGTGCCGCAGCAAATGAACAGTAGATGTAGTACTAAGCTTGCATTACTTCATAATATTTTTGCTACTATTGCTTTTTTTAAAATGCGACAGATTTTAGTTTTGAAACTTTTTCCCTGTTTTCATACTGATATTCCTCCAAATAGCTTGACATTAAGCTTGGTTTTTCTTATGTGCTTTAAGAATGTTTAGGTGGTCTGCAGAAATCAACAAATTGTCTTTCTTTTTACCATCTAGTTTGTATTTTTAACCTAATGACTTCTTGGAGTGAATGTTAGTGCAGGCAATCTCTCTTTAATTTTTTTTTTTTAAACAAATACTGTCTTTACGATTAAAGTAGCGTGCCCACAACTTTCCCAGAGGTGGCTGCCCTAGTGTTGACGAGCGATACAGTTCTGTGATGTGTGTTTTTGAGGCTGCAGAGAAACTGTTGCATGGATTCCAGATAAAGCCTGGGTCTGGCAGAATTTAAGCATTTTCACTAGAAGACTGTATTACACTAGAACAAGCTTTTTGGAGTTCCGAAGAATATGTAGTAAAATTAAAATATAAAGGAAAAATAGATTTGGTAGTAACTTTGCTGATTCTACTAGTAGTACTGGGAGTCAATCATACACCTGATGTGAAAACTTTTGTGGGTCCCAGCTGAGAATTAGCTCAGAAAGTTGCAAGCAGTGTTTTCTCCTTACTGTGATGCTTACTCTTTCCTGAAGAGAAAGGAGGATAAAATTAGCCAACAGGCCAACAAATGAGTTATTTCACATTGGTGAAATCAGCTATTTGGAATCTGTGCAAATGATAAAGCAGCTTCTTGCCTCGAGTAGCACCCTGATGAGAATATTTAAATTGCTCACCCTGGTGAGGTCTCATGTGCGGAGGAGTACCACGTGCCCAAAGGTGTGCCCAGTTTGGGAGGTCACATAAACTTCTGAGCACGTGTCGTGTTTTGGAGAGTGACTTCTGAGGTTAGTATGAAAACGATTGCAAAAAGTATTAAAAATAATTTTTTAAAAGTATCCTCCAGTTAATATAGAACAAAATGACTTGCTGAGTCTTTTCTTCAAGGTTTGTTGAGGAGGGGGGAAGCATTGATGTAAGCATGTGGACAGAAGACGTTGGTACAGTTTAGTTGGGGTATAATACCGTTTAGGCTATTATTTAATGACTTGTGTATTAATTGTGCAGATTTATCAGAAGCATTGGTGCTCCATCACGCAGTTTTATCCGTCAAGTCTCTGAAGATTTAAACATCCTGTTGTTTTAGTTGCTCTTGTTGGGGCAATGCAATTTTATTAAACACTACTAAATGTAGGCAATAGGCTGATAATTTTCTGGTGCAGCTGGTTCTCAGTCGTTGACATCAGTGAATAAAATGTTCAACTAAATCATATGAGATCACTAATGGAGTATTAATGAAATTATGAAGTATATCTATCTTGAATTTATCAAGCACTGATACTGTCGTTTTCCCAGGTGTTAATGATAATGTGCCGTGCAGATTCCTGATTAGTTAGAAATGTTATTTTTCTCTTTAATCTTATAGATGTGACTTTTCTAACAGAAGAAAAGATCTATGAAATCCTTGAACTATGTCGAGAGAAAGAGGATTACTCCCCTTTAATCCGAGTGATTGGGAGAGTATTTTCTAGCGCTGAAGCATTGGTACAGAGTTTCCGAAAAGCCAAACAGCACACCAAGGAAGAACTTAAGTCTCTTCAAGGAAAGGATGAAGATAAAGATGAAGATGAAAAGGAAAAGGCTGCCTGTTCGGCTGCTGCTATGGAAGAAGATTCAGGCGCGTCATCATCGTCATCAGCATCATCAAGAATAGGTGATAACACGCAGGGAGACAACAACCTCCAAAAACTAGGCCCCGATGAAGTGTCTGTAGATATTGAAGCAGTCAGGCGGGTCTATGATAGATTACTTTCTAATGAAAAAATAGAAACTGCCTTTTTAAATGCACTTGTGTACTTGTCACCTAATGTGGAATGTGACTTGACTTATCATAATGTGTACTCTCGGGATCCTAACTATCTGAATTTGTTTATTATTGTTATGGAGAATGGCAATCTTCATAGCCCAGAATACCTGGAAATGGCTCTGCCGTTGTTTTGCAAAGCAATGAGCAAGCTACCCCTAGCAGCTCAAGCAAAACTGGTCAGATTATGGTCTAAATACAGAGCAGACCAGATTCGGAGAATGATGGAGACATTTCAGCAGCTTATTACTTACAAAGTCATAAGCAATGAATTCAATAGTCGTAACCTAGTGAATGATGATGATGCTGTTGTTGCTGCTTCAAAGTGCTTGAAAATGGTTTACTATGCAAATGTAGTAGGAGGGGATGTGGACACGGATCACAATGAAGAGGAAGACGAAGAGCCCATCCCAGAATCCAGTGAACTAACTATTCAAGAACTGTTGGGTGAGGAAAGAAGAAATAAAAAAGGGCCTCGAGTGGACCCCCTGGAAACTGAACTTGGTGTTAAAACTATAGATTGCAGAAAACCACTTATCCCTTTTGAAGAATTTATTAATGAACCACTGAATGATGTTCTAGAAATGGACAAAGATTACACTTTCTTCAAAGTAGAAACAGAAAACAAGTTCTCTTTTATGACCTGTCCCTTCATATTGAATGCTGTTACCAAGAACCTGGGATTGTACTACGACAACAGAATCCGGATGTACAGTGAGCGGCGCATAACTGTGCTCTACAGCCTAGTCCAAGGACAGCAGCTCAACCCGTATTTGCGACTTAAAGTGAGGCGTGATCACATCATAGATGATGCCCTCGTCCGGGTAAGTCATCCAGCAACACAGAACTTAAGCTCTTGGGTTTGGCTGCTGCAAACAAACACAGCCTGTGGCTAACTGAACAAAAAATGTTGAGAATTCAGTCTTTCGTGTATGGGATTTCCTCTAAGTTTGGTCAACTTCTCTACCGATACCTTGGTTTCTGTAACTGGCCTGGATCATGGCCCAATCCTAGGAGGGGGGCAGGTTTCAGGTGAAAGTTTTAATTAAAAGACGTTCACTTGTGGTTTGTGGTGGACTTCAAAACATTGGGATATAAAGAGTCTGTAGACTGACAGCAGCTTAAGTAGACGATGTTCTTATTTCTCCGAGTGTTGTTGCAATTCTGTGTAAATAACGTTATGGCTGGGAGTAAGGAAGTAAGACCTCTCGGTACCGAAGAACTGTGATGCCAGCCTGTCTCTAAATATGCTGGCATCTTAAAGTAAAGCTGAAAATAAAAGCAATTTGTTGATACCTTTTTGAAGCTGGGATCGATGAAAAATATTTGATGGTCTCTTTTCCTTAAATGTATCTCTTTAATGTATCTTTTTATCTCCTTAAATGTAACTCTTCCTTAAGTGTATCCTTTAATTTCAGAATCTTTCCTCCTTTCTTAGTTTTTGTTTACACAGCTGTTATTTCTTTAGAGTTCATTATTGTGTCTTCTGTTATTAAGTAAAACAGGGTTTGCAAATTCTTAAATTAAGCTTGCTTTTAAGGCTTGTTGTTGAATAGCCTGTCAGATTGTGTGTTTGGAGAGATGTTAAGAGCAGTATCACATTGCAGCTCTCAAGCCAGCTGTTACTTGCAGTTAACTCCAGCAGCTACAGAAGGCCAATTGTGAGGGCCTTAAATGGCCTCCCAGTTCAATTTCTGTGTGGACTTCTTAATTTTCAGACAATCTTAGCTGCTTCTTGGGAATTGCTCATAGGACTTAGGGAAAAGCTTCCAGTCAAGCACCAACAGCAGAAGAATTGCAGTGTAGAAATGGCTGTTGTCCATAAAATTGGTTATTAGATCAGACAAATCAAACATGCTGTTCTAAAGTTAAGCCCTACTGTGTACCAATTTCTTCATGTCCCTTGTAGTTTTTGCAGTCTCTGTGACGTATAGTTGTATCACCTTATATTTGGTCACATTAATGTAATGGAATTTATTTCATTGAGTTGATTTGTTTTTCAAATTGAAAAAAATACTGAAAAAACAGGTAAGAAGAGTACTGCTGCTTTTAAGAAGAGTACTGCTGCTTTAGGAGAGGAAGGACTGAGACAGGGTAAGATGTAGTTGCAGGGAGGTGGTCTTTTAAATATTCATTCCAGTACTGAGGAAGTACACCTTCCTGCTAATGCTCAGGGTAGGAAAGAATGTACACTTATATGTGAAAATGTGCTCTGCTTACTGCTTGTTGTGCTCTTGAAATCTTTGAGGAGAAAGTGTGTTGTGTTGCTTAGAAAGCTCCTGGGCGGCAGCAAATTGTTGTAGCTGGTTCTGTGTTTGAGCTGGGCTAAGCAGTCCTCGCTGCGCACGTTCTTGGTCTGTTCACGAGGCAGGTAATTTAAATCCAATCAGTTTAAACTCTAGCATATTAATTTAAACTGAGATGCATTTGCAGCAGCCTGGCACAGCCCAGCAGTCTACAAGTACGTGTCTGGGCAGTTACCATAGATTCTTTTTTATGGCTGTTTAGCTAAGCTGCCAGAACATGTTAAATTACGGTGACCTGACTCTGTCAAAACCCCATGGAGAGCAGGCATTTTGAGCTGTTTATTTTGAGACAGAAGATAAAGATAAATTACTAAATTTGAGCAATCTGAGCTAAATTGTTCTTGTCGGTGAGAACAAGTGCAGGCCAGGCACTTTCCACAAAAGTAGAAAAGAGATTATACCCAAGGAAGTGGAGGTGAATGCAGACTTGCTGTCCTAGCAGGAGTAAGGGAGCTGTTTCAAAAGGGATGTACTCCCCAGAAAGTGGGATACTCGAGAAAGGAAGTTCATCAAAAGCTGTTAGATGGAAGCGTTTGACTGTGACCCATGAACACACTTCAGGAAGTCGCTAAGGGGGCACAGTGTGCTGGAAAAATACACGGGAAAAATAATGTTCTTTTACTTTTTTTAAAATTATTTTTTTCCCACAGTGGACACCTGAATCTGTTAGATAAATCTGTTACAAAATTCTGTACTGCTGTTAAAGGGACTTCCCGTGTCAAACTGGAAGTGATTTTTGGCAGCCTTCGCAGTTTGCTCTCACTTCCTAGCAGGCGTGAAATAGGTCTGAAAGAAATCTTTGGTTTTGCATCCTGATCCTTAAAGTGACTGACAGTAGCTCACCTCAGGGATGCAGTATCTCTGACTGCAATCAAAGTTGGAACTGCAGCTCAGAAACTCTTTCTGAAGTAACATGAGGCTGTTGTTTTTGCACCCTTTCCTAGTCAGGGAACATCCAGATTTGGAGTATTATTTAAGGCAGGCAGCACATGCTTCAGTAGCAAAGCTGCAGCGGTGACGGTTGCAGCCTTGGATGTGGTGTTGAACTTGGGAAGGGCCTCTCTGAAAGCCATTAAAAAGATCTTGGCAAGGCAATTTTGTCATTTGTAAAAGCATATTCTTAGATCTGTTCACTGTCAAAGTAGTTCCTAAATATGTTTAAATTACAGGTAAGTAATATTTCTGATATTTTACTCTTGGGCATTGCAATTTTAACTTCAGAGGCTCGCACTTTATGGAACTCTTGATGTGAATATTAACGGTTGTTTGAATTGTGAGATGAATATGAAATTACCCACTAGACCTGTATTTCTGGAGGGTGCTCGCTGCAGCCATTTTTGACTATATATACATTAACTCTGACAACTGCATGCTAAAAGCGTTCTCCAAAACATTGGGTAAAATGAAGATGAGGTGACCTTAAACCTATTTTTTGTTTTGAGGCTAGGTATTTTTCAAGCAAATACATCAATCATCTGTAATAGTGATTTGTCGTTGCAAAGGGGCAAAGTTCTGATCTTTCTCTGCTGTTCAGTCCAACTCACTAAGTTATCCTCAATAACTTAAATATTTAAACTCTTAGAAATCATTATGTATGTCTTCTTTTGAGACTACTTCATTATAATAAATATGAGCACTGCCAAGTGATTTTATTTCTCTAGAGGTTTTTCTCATGTAATGTGGGGAACTTGAAGTAAAATCTTTTAAATATTTGTTTAAAACTGTTAGTAAAAGAATCGTACTTCATCCAAAGTTAAGCAAAACTTCCATTTACGGATTCAGTGTGGTGTCTTTGCATGCATGCCATGAGAAACTTGATTTCTGTGTATTAATATGGACCTAATGAAATGTTCTTTCCTGTATTATATACTTGTATGTATGTTAGTCTGCAAAGTTGAGGGAGTGAAAAGTGTTAATTCTTTCTTATATTATTAAACCCTTAAATTTGGAAATTGGTAGCAGAGTTGAGTTTGCAGTCCTGGAGAGCAGTTAACCTGCCTGTGTCTACAGGGCTTCTTCTCAAAAAATCAGCTGTGCTGCTGCTGTGCCACGGCGTGGGGACACAGTAACAGGAAAGGAAACTTATCCTCAGATCCCCTATCCTGATCCCCTATTTTTCATCCCCTAGAGGCTATTTCTTTCATTCCCTGCCTTTGATTTTACTCTGTTTTTGCACAGTTTATCTGCAAATTTATTCTCTAGCAGCAGCAGCAATTGAAAGGGTATGTCTCTTGGTCGCTTTTCTTTGGGGCACTGCTTCACATTCAGTTCTCCACAAAATGTAGTGACTAATGTTTGTCATGAGATGTCACTGGTGCTTTCGAACTCATTTATGCTCATGTCATTTCTGCCTCCTCGCATGCGAAGTGTTCCCACTGCTGCCATGGAGAGAACTACTGTGTTACATTGCAAAAGCTTAATTAACTTTCACTTATTTGAATAGTTATAACTGAATAGAGAATGTTTGAGTTACGATCAATTTTAAGGAGGTAACTAAACTGTAATGGAAGATATTAATGCATGGGTCTTTTAGGAAGGCACAGCGTACTGCAGTCAGTCATCGAGTCTCGTGCTGTGGCACAGTGCCGTGTTTCAGTGAAGAAAATCCAGCCTGTCTAAAGGGATGTCTCACGTTCCAGCTCTTCAGTTGGCAGCTGGTCACTTCTTGGTGACATGGCTACAGACACGTAATACACGTACTCTGTGGGAAGGCCTTGGAAAATGTAGTGACAATGTTATCTGCCCAGCCAGTCAAACCATCATGACAACAAACGCACAGGCCTTTGAAACTTTGGGAATTCACATTAATACAGATCAAGTTTATCTAGCAGTATCTTTGTGATGAGGTTGAGGCTGCTCTGATAATTATTTTCCAAAAAAACAAGGTTGAGGGGAAGCAAATTATTAAAATTTGAGGCTCACAGTTTTTTGTGTTAGAAGCAGAGCTGAAGTTGTGCTGAAATTCCTGTTTAGTATCAGGAATAATACTGTATTTTCCATGGAGTTCAATTTTTCTTCTTCAGCATCAGTGTTGAGACACAGACATTCAAAGGAGCAGTTAAATCTGCAGCCCTCAACTGAGCAGCTTGGGAACACTGTCCTGTTTATAGGATCTGCTTCAAGAAACAGCAGGCTTTGACTTAAAATACTGGCTTTTTGGTAATCCTTATCTGATTTCCTTGCAGTTGTCCATGCAGTCTTCCAATCTACCCAATCAGCAGTGCTCAATTAAGTGTTCCCTTCCCACTTCCTAAGACTACTTTTCATTTACATCACTTGCTGCAATGTAGCAGTCTAGTTCAATTTTTTTTTGATAAGTTTAAAATGCTTACTAAAAATATGAGCACTCTGTTTAATGCAAATGCACCACATTGACACAAGAGACCCTTATTACTATGGCAGAGAGTTGCTGTCCTGAAGGAGCTCCCTAAGGGCTAAAATAGTTTGCTGCAAAGGATGTGTAATGGGCAGATGCTTTAGGCAGCACAAAACCCTGCAGTTCCTTACATATGCTAATCTGCTAATTTCAGCTCTCCTGTTTTCATTTTCATTCATGTGACTTATTCTTTTATTTATTTATTTATTTTAAGTTAACCTGTTTCTCCTCCTGGTACCAGTTTTCAATACCAGCCCATGATGATTCTCCCCCCACGTGCTCCTTTTGCATGAGGAGCTTCAGAGCTTTGGTAACATTTTCGCCAAGCACCTCTATCTCCCTTGCCCAGGCACCCTGCTGCCTGTGTAAAGTGGTTGCCTGGCTGAGCAGTTACCAGGAGAAAACTCATCTCACAAGTGGTACCGTTTTACTAGCAGTGTCATTACTTTCTTCTTTATGCTCCGTTTTGTTCCGCTCACCGAGTCCTTTACACTTCTGTAGCTAGATTCTGGGACAGAAGAGATGTGTTGGCATGTATAGTGGGTAGGCTGGTGACATACAAAGAAATGGGTGAGCGTGGTGTTACGAACACTAGCTGGTAAGTACACTAGCTCCTATGGTAGGCAGTGTCACCTAAACGCAGTGTATGTAATATGGGAGGTGACTTTGCAGGTGTGCGCCTTGCTTTCTAGCTGCTGGCTCTTCTTCACACAGATGTGTTTAGCACAGTCACGCCGCGCGGGTTTGCCCATCACGTTTGCGCTTCTAAGCAGCGTGCTGCTTAGCAGCTGCAAAATGTTCTTGCCTGACTTCTGATTTGATCTGAGCTTCTGAGAACTGAATGGAGGAGCTGGGGAGCAGTGACACAGACCTGCAGTAGCCTTTGTATAGAAACCAAAGCCTTTCTTGTGAAAGATAATTTCTTGACTTGTGTAGTAGCTCTGTGTGAAGGTACTGAAAAAATAAAAGCAAGAAATTTCTTTTTCACCAGAGTTAAGAGATAAGGGAACCCATTTGACTGTTGTCTTGTTCTTCTGTGTTTCCATCTCTTTGTTAGTGAGCTATAAATCTTGTGTTTTGCCTTGCACTGTAAACTATTAAATAAAGGTTTCCCAAAAAGTATATAACCCTCTCACAAAATCCTTCACACTTGAGTTGTGAACCATGTACCAGTTGCATTCCCTTTCTGTTTTCATATGAATTTAGTTATTTCAGTAATATATCTTGTTTTCCTTGTTTCCTTGTTTTCTATGTTTTGTCCAGTGCAGTACTAATCTATTTAGAATAAGTGCTTAAAAAAAAAAAAGGCAAAATTAGAGGACACTAAGAGGATTAATTATTGGCAGACCAGATCTTTGATAAGTTTCTTGCTGCATTAATCTGCAAATTCTAATATGTGCTTAAGACTGCTTTAGCTTTGGTTCCCCACGTCTCATAGTTGAGATTTATATTTGTTTCTTTTTTTTTCCTTGGATTTTGAGAGTGATTTTGATGTGTTTTTTTTGGTCCTCCATTAACTCCTGAAGAGTTGCTAATGAAATGCTTTTATCCATTCACTCAATAGCTAGAGATGATTGCCATGGAAAATCCTGCAGACTTGAAGAAGCAATTGTATGTGGAATTTGAAGGAGAGCAAGGGGTAGATGAAGGAGGTGTTTCCAAAGAATTTTTTCAACTGGTTGTGGAAGAAATCTTCAATCCAGATATTGGTATGTTATCTGATAAAGTACTATTTTTCTGAAGTGCCCTTTTTTGCAGTGTCTTTCTACATCTGCTGCTTTTTGCCCAAGAAGTTCCCCAAATCCCTGGGTTATGATGATGAGGGTACTTGACCCAGAGAGGCTCAGCATTTCATCAGTCATCATCCAAAGGAGGAATTAAAGGAATAAACATGTTCGGTTAGCAAAAGCTGCTACTGTATATTTACGTCTGTAGGAGTTGTCCAGGGTGCCTTTTGCAGTACTCCTTTGCTTGTTTTCTCACTTTTCTTTTCGCCTTGCTTAATGATTAGCTTCTGGAATTAGTAATCAAACCAGACAGGAAAGACTTGTGCAGTGCAACCAGAGTAGGACTGTGGTGAGTTTTTCAGCTACTTCCTCTCCTTTCTTCCCCAGCCTGAAAAAATTGATACAGAAGTCTCAGGTCTTAAGGATTCTCTCTGAAACTGGTGCAGATCTAAAGTGTGGAATTAATATCAAAATTGAACAAGATGGTTACAGTTGTGTTTCCCAATCACGTTTTTTCCCTTGCTTCTTGTACCAGCCTTCTGTGCTTCCATTTTTATACATTCTGTTGATTTGAAACCCCCTTTTTTAGCTATGAAAATGAAAGAAGTCCTTTAAATAGAAGTTAAGGTGATTCTGCTTTTATAGGTATGCCTGTAGACATGTATATTCAGTAAAAGAAAAGTGGGATAGTTTAGTATGGCACTACTGGCAACATACAGTATTGCAGCTTTCCTTTTGTTAGGGTGTTTTATTTTGGTTTTAATGTACTATAATCTTAATTTTTTGTCATTGAATAAAACACTAAGTTTTACACTAAGTTTTTTTTTCCAGATATGGATCTGGGTAAGCAGGTAGTCCCCCATTAACTGAAATCTGATAGTTGTCTGTTTTGATTGCTTGACTCTTTCCATCATCTTTGAAAAAGTAAAAGTCATCACTTGTGCTTTGCCAGTAACGCAGAAGTCCTGTCAGCTTCGGCCAGCTCAGCAAGCGCACCCAGGCTCCTGCCTCCTCTCCTTTCTCCTCTCCCCGCGTGCTCGTGCCTACCGAGCTCTGGTTCCCAGCTTCCCTGCCTGGTGCTATGCTGTGCTGAGGTGCAGCCTCAGCGCTCACCTTGGCCTAGCACCTTACCGAGATACGTGATGCTAGTTTTAGGGGCTAGGCCAGGTGCTTTGAATGAATTTTTGTTTCATTCCCTCAGGTTCAGGTCAGGATTGACTGAGAACTTGTCCTCAGCCAACAGCCCTAGCTGGGAGATGTTTGTGCAGCTTTTTAATTAATTTGTTTGCGTCCTGTAGCTAGTAAGTAAGCATATCTACTATGAGCTGGCAAGACAGATTCCTGTGGCCAGTGTTTTTCATGTTCTTGACGACACGCATGTAACTTACTATGCTTGGAGGCACTTGGATTTTTTTTTTTTGGTAGTTTCCGCCTGGAAATGAGAAATGAGACTTAACGATACAAACTGCAAATCACCAAGAATATGATTTTACTTTCAAGGAGGTTCTTTTTCTGCCCTCTTAAGTCTATATTTTTGCATTTGTCTTGCTTTGGTGTCAAGTCAGATAAGCAAGTGATTTCCTCTTGGCACTGCTTCAGATAGTTCACAGCCTGTATGAAAACTCATTTCAAGGTCAAGAGCTGATTTATGGCTTGCTACAGCCTGAAAGGTAGGGGACTTCACCCCTTCTTTTGCCTGCGAGGTGCTGTCCTCTCCTGTAGCTCTCAGCACATGCCAGTTTGGCTGCTAACTGGAACCTGCTATGAACTTAGTCAGCTCATGGACTTGGCAGGAAACTGGTCTTTTTTTTCCATCTGAATTAGTTACTTTCCTTCAACTGCTTCAGCTCAGAGGGCTGGCAAAAGCTCCCCCCTTCAGCACTGACAGGCTGTTAAATTTGCAGCCTCTCCTGTGAAACAGCTGCCGCATGGTACATTTTCGCCCCCCTGCTTAAGATACGTGACTGCTGCAGCAATTCAGTGGCCTTGTCAGATTTCTAAAAATCTGTTGGGTATCTAACTGGTGAGAGTTGGTATGTGATGGTTCATCCCTGATCCATCTGCGTATCTTCCAGTTAAGAAACAGGGCTGCAGCTGGGCCTTTCCCAACTAACCCGTCACGGAGGAAGTTCCAGCTGGTTCCTGCATGTGGTTTCTAGTTGTGTTCTTCCCCAGAATTAAAATCTGTTGCTTATGTGCTGCTGCTGCTGCTACTGCTGCTGCCTCCATAGTGGGAGGGCATGAGGAGGGGTGGTGTGTGCACGGCTGCAGCACACGCGTTACAGGGTGTTGCACAGCAGACCTCGTGTGCCACCTTTCAGAAGCTCTCAGTCAGAAATGTGAATAACTAAACGAAATAAGGAGCTCCTGTGCTGTGTATAATACTAAAATGTGCCATTCTAATATAAAAATGGGTTTATAATGTTTTTTGCTTGTCACTTTTATTGTAATGTATCAATAGCTGCTAAAGTCCAACTTTTTTTTTACAGGTATGTTCACGTATGATGAATCCACAAAACTGTTTTGGTTTAATCCGTCCTCTTTTGAAACGGAGGGTCAGTTTACACTGATTGGCATAGTGCTGGGGCTGGCTATTTACAATAACTGTATACTGGACGTACACTTTCCCATGGTTGTCTACAGGAAGCTCATGGGCAAAAAAGGAACTTTCCGTGATCTGGCAGACTCTCATCCTGTAAGTGCATTATGTTCTTTCTGTTCGCTACATGCTTTTCTAGGCAATAATTCAGTCTAGATTAAATTAAACCCCAGTTTGCTGTCAGAGGTGTGGGTGTTTTTTTTTTTTTCTGTTGTATTTGTTAAAATAAATTGGTAAGCAACAGAATTTACTACTACGTGCAATTTGAAGAAAGCAGTGTTGTCTGAACAAATAGTAAACCCGGGTGTCTGCAAACCTTTGTCGTGTTTCTTATGAATTGCTAGATTTGCTTTGTATCTTGGTGCCTTTTGAAACAGATCTCTCAAATGAAGCTACTGTTTATCTGTATTCCATGAATACAGATATATATATGAATGATATACATCTATATGGATGTATATGAAATATGTGAAAATCGTGATAGGCAGTTGCTAATATTCCTGCTGTTTGGAAGCAGTGATTGGTGTCCATCTTTTTTCCTTTCCCGATGGCTATATAAAAACACTTCAGCCGTAAGTATGCTTTAGTAAATACAGTGTAGAGCATGTATCCAATAAGACGATGTACATTGATTATATGCATGTATATGCTGTATATATTTCATTTCTGTGTACAGAAGTTTGTACCAAGATGTCCTGGCCCTGCCCCATCCTTAAAGACCACCAGTAGCTTCCAGCCATCCTGGTTGGTGTGACCGAAGTGCTTCACAGCACTCTGGAGTGGGGAGAGGCTTCCCCCTTTCATAAGGGGATATGCAAAACTTTTGGCAGTGAGTGAAATGATACTGTCCTTTTTAAAAAGTCCATGTTCTTGCTTAATCAAAAAGTTAAGCATGTGCAGGCAAAAAATAGGTTTTTCATTCTGCTTTGGATGGCCACATGTAAGAGCATACCAAGGCTGGCCAATTTCTCTGTAAAAATTACATTGAAATACATAAAGTTTCCAGTTTCTTGTTATTTTGATTATAAACTCAGAATTTTCATGAAGGAACAAGTGGATTTATTTCAGTGCAACAAGGCAGTTAGAGCAGTTCCTACTTTTTTCTTTTTCCCCACTATTCGTAAGTTTTTCTACCATGACGTAACACCCATGCTGACTTCTTTTAAAACCATCCCTTTTAAACTCCTGGTTTTCTAAGGTGGCTTACACATTTAATTCAAGCTTCTCAAAGCAAAAATGAAATCTGCAGTAGCAAGTCATGCATTACTTTAACTCTACCAAGCATGAAGGAGAGGGTGTTCACCAGTCTTCACTAGCCAGTGCCTCCAAATCCAGTGAGCAAAATATTCTTAAAGGTGCTGTGAAAGCTTTGAGAAGTTGCAGGTCCTGAGAAGGGAGGCTTACAGGTGAGGCTGTTCCCTGAATATTTTAATTATTGAGAGTTTCTCTCTTTCACTTTCATGTTGAAGATACTGCACTTGATTTTTCTTTTACCTTTGGTTTGTATTCTTGAGTCCTACACCTCCGTCTTTGCTGCAGAATTGTTTCTTCTGGGTAGTTTTCAGTTTCCGAGAGAGTCTTAGGCTTTTCAGGCATAGTAAGGAGGAAGACTGAATATTTATTTAAGTATAATATTAATTTATTTATATTAATACATTTATATTATAGAAATCTATATTTATATTAATATATAATTTTAATTTATTGCGGTATAGCAAACTTAGATCAATTTCAAATCCTTTTGGCACTTTCTGACCTAAATCTCCGCTTATTTTATAAAGCAAGACTGGGATTTAGTAACTTTTGTCTTGCAGTGCCCAGAGGTTGTCTGTCTTTAATGACTGTCCTGTCCGTTTCCCTTCAAGATTCTCCTGCTTTTTCTTAAGACAAGGTGTAGGAAACATAAAAGTCTATTGCCTGACTTGCAGGTGATACAAAAAAAAAAAAAACACAAAACACATTTTCTTCGATGTTTAACAGCTACACATTGAAGCTGCTGGTGTAACGTCGTCTGGGTGCCAGCGGGGGGGCTTTCTCAAAGGCTGTTCCAAGTCCAGGCTTTAGTTTGGGAGGGTTCCTGGATCCTGGTGGCTGATCTGAGGAAGCTCCCACCCTCTGCCCTGAACCCCTCTGCCTTCCCTTGACATCAGCTCTTGGTTGGCCTTAGGCTTTTGGTCCAGCCTGTTACGGGAGTCCTTAGGGGACTGTGTCTGAGGATCTAATGACTCTTTGGGAGCAGGTGGTTTCATATTTTCTGGTATTACTCAGTGAAATGTGTTGAAGCTTTTTTTGACAGACATATTTTCTATTCTGTTAGGTTCTCTATCAGAGTTTGAGAGACCTATTAGAGTATGAAGGAAGTGTGGAAGATGATATGATGATAACTTTTCAAATCTCTCATACGGATCTCTTTGGCAATCCAATGATGCATGATTTAAAGGAAAACGGTGATAAAATTCCCATTACAAATGAAAATAGAAAGGTAATTTGCTTTACACTCAAATGACTTCCTTACCTGTTCTGTGATTTTAGATGGTCTATTGGGATTACCTAGGATTCTCTAAAGGTTTGGTTTTACTTAAAGTTTTAAAACCTTCAAAACTGTCCTAGCACAGTGACGTTCTAAGCAGAAACGGCTTGTTTAAAAAAATACATAGCAACATATGTGCCTATGTATGCACAGACATGTGCAAATATGGATATATTTTAAAAAGTCTGGCTATATCTTTGAGAATGCCAGTGTGGGATGATGAGAACCTATTGCACCACATACATTTCAGTATCTAACAGTGGGGGGAACTTTTGTTATAGTGGCTGTTGGGTTTTATCTTTTGGCCTGTTTGAGGAAATAATTGAGACTCCTCTTTAATGTTGCTGTGTAGAAGCTCAGCCCAGATGACCTGAATAAAATACTAAAATAAAATGTATTTTTGGATCTTACATTATTGGGAGGTACTTGGAGTGGAGTGTGTGTTAAAGTACTAAGGTTTTTTGGGGTTGTTTCCTTACAGGAATTTGTCAATCTCTATGCTGACTATATACTCAATAAATCAGTAGAAAAGCAGTTCAAGGCCTTTCGGAGAGGATTCCACATGGTGACCAATGAATCTCCTTTGAAATATTTATTTAGACCAGAGGAAATTGAATTACTTATTTGTGGAAGTAGGGTAAGAATCCTGAAAGTACACCAGAAAAAAAAGTGGAGCATTTTTGATCCTGAATGTGTAATTAGTGATTGCTTTAAAAATGTCGTCTTCTTACAGAATCTAGACTTTCAAGCACTAGAAGAAACTACAGAGTATGATGGTGGCTATACAAGAGACTCTCTCATTATTAGGTAATCTTATTAACTTCTGAAGGGTTGCGAGTACTTTCTGTGGCTGTTTCCTCACAATGAATCGAAAAGCTTAATGTGTTTCCACGTACTGGAGATGCAAGTGTCTTAACTATAACTTCTCCTTGCTCGAATGCTGTCCTTAGCAAGAGCGAGCAGCACCAGCGCCTTGTCCTTAGCTTCCGAGGAGCTCTCAGCAAGCTGAAATCATCTTCTCCCTGGGGCTTTGGCCTTCCTCTTAGGCTTGTTGTTAAATAATGCCCCGCGTCACGAGCAATCCTTACTGCTCTGTTGTAGATTAAAAGGAAAAAAAAAAAAACATTGCCTGGAATAGCCCTTGTGTTCCTTTAGTTAAAAATGAACCAATTCCAACATTTTCTCAGAGGGGAAATGTTTGTTAATTTTTTCCTTCATGTCCCCTTTAATCAGAGGACCCTGAAGACAAGGGTCAGAGGAACCTTAGGCTTACAGTGATCTGTGTTGGGACATGTACCCGTTGCTGCAAATTCTGTCCCACTGTACACCCTCCTGTTCTATCAAGGATTTTCATCTTATTTATGAAAGATAGCACGGTCTTTAGCTTTCATTTTCCTGGAATGAGCCTTTGCCACCTCTGCTACTTTTCCTGCAATTTGTCTACAGTGTTTTAATAAGAACCTGCGCTCAGCATGAAGTGTCCTTACAACTTATTGTAGTGTTAAAACAGAGGACTCCAAAACCACAAGAGGATTAGTTTTTTCCACAGTATAAATTCTCCTAATGAGCAGATGGCAGAAATGATTCTGTCAAGTTGTTCTGATGGGCTGCTAAGGGCGGTCTTACTTTTGATGTCACACTGCAACGTAAAGCCCCTTAAGCTATACTGCTTTGTTCTGACTTGTGGATAAGTAAATTCATTTGTTGGATTGCAAATCTTGCACCTCTGGCTCTGGTTTATCTGTAGTTACTCAAATACTCCTTTTTTTTTTTTCTTCTCTCCTGGTAATCACTTTCTGCTAACATTAAGTGAATTCGTTGAATGTGCCTATTTTAGTGTTGTCCTCGTGGGGGGTGATTTCGGTTGGGGTTTTGTTGTTTTGTTTTTTGTTTTTTTTTTAATATGGTTCTTAAAAGCACATGTGAAATTAGGCTAATGGTGATTAACGCTGCGGTGTTTAAGAAAAATTATGATGATGAAAATGAGCAGCGTAATAGAATGAGGATAACTCCACAGGAATTAATGCAAAATAAAGGAGGAATGTTTTCTGATCAGTTAAGTGAATTAAACTTTTTTTTAAATACTTTAACTGTTGTGTTTTGGTAATGTTTTTGACTTCTGCCTCTGCATCTCAGTTGATTGGTAAACATGCAAATGCTGGCTTTGCTTTTTATAAATGTCACTTGTAAACTAATGTTAAGATTAAGCAGAATTATCAAAACTTCTGAGTTTCGTTATTTTTGAAAGTCTTTGTTTATATCAAAGAACTATCAATTTGCTTATTTTTATTTTCCTCCTCAATAGGGAATTCTGGGAAATAGTCCATTCATTTACAGATGAGCAGAAAAGACTGTTCTTGCAGTTTACAACAGGCACAGACAGAGCCCCTGTGGGAGGACTTGGAAAATTAAAGATGATCATAGCCAAAAATGGCCCAGATACAGAAAGGTAAAAATCTTCACTTCTCTTGCCTGTTAGTAAATGGGGGAAAAAAATATCTGTGCTTCTGTTAAGTGAAGTTAAATCTTAGAGCTATTTTAAATTTGTGTATTTCTCAGCATGTGCTAAAGGCTCCCAGAACTGAATTCTTCTCTTCTGTTCTTATTTCCCCACAGGTTACCTACATCTCACACATGCTTTAATGTACTTTTGCTTCCGGAGTACTCGAGCAAAGAGAAGCTTAAGGAAAGATTATTGAAGGCCATCACGTATGCCAAAGGATTTGGCATGCTGTAATAAACAAATGTAACAAAAGGGATTTAAAAAAAATGATGGTGATGATGTCCCTGTCCAAAAAGGCCATAAGATAGTGAGCTACAGTAGTCACCTGTGTTTGTGCCTCCCTTCTTTACTGGGGACATTGGGCTGGAACAGCAGATTTCAGCTGCTTATATGAACAAATTCTTTATTTTTTCTTTTAGCGTGAAAGTGTTACATATTCTTTCACTTGTATGTACAGAGAGGTTTTCCTGAATATTTATTTTAAGGGTTAAATCACTTTTGCTTGTGTTTATTACTGCTTGAAGTTGAGCCTTTTTGAGTATTTACAAGAAAACAAACTGTACTCTCCCAAGGAAAATATTGCCATCATTTGTAGACCATGTAACCTTCAAGTATGTGCTATATTTTTGTCCCTGTATCTAATCAAATCAAGAACTGTACTTTTTGAAGAGTTTGCTTTTGAAACTTGAAGTCTTGGAAAACAGTGTGATGCAATTACTGCTGTTCTAGCCCCCAAAGAGTTTCTGTGCAAAATCTTAAGAATCAATAAAGATGGAAGGGAGAACTTGGAATGTTAAACTGCAGCCTTGAGAACTTTACTTTAGTCACAGCACAACAATTAAAATTCATTTCACTATTTGTTGTCTTCACATGTCTTGTAATAAATTGTGTTTTTAATTAGAAAACATTTCTTAGTGTATGAAAGGGTAGAAATTTTAGTTACTTTTTTTTAAAAAAAAGTTTACTGGGGAAAGTGCATTTTCAACTGAACAGCTTTAGAGTAGAGAGTGAAATGTTTGGAAAAAAAAAGATAGGAAGTTTTTGCTATATTATAAACAAAGCATGTGGAAGTGCACTTAAAATGAAGTTTTATTCTTAATTGCCTATTATGTTGACATTTTAAATAGACAATCCAAAGTCTTCCCTACATATGATGTCATCACCATTTATTTAACGAATCATTGTTCCTACTTATCAAGGCACATGATCAGTGTTGCAACGTAATCGAAAGGGATGGCTACTGTATTTTAATCTCATCTAAATAATAAGCAAAATTGCAAAATATTAAGCATTAAGGCCTACTTCATGTTGTACACTTCCAGCCATCAGATAAACTGTTAGAAAGTAAATAACTAAGGTTATGTTCATCTACTACATAAAGTATTCAGTAGGTTTTTAATTTAACTCTACGAATCATATCAGAAATAAATCCTTTACCTTTCGTAGTCTGTGTTTAATGTTAATTTCTCTTGTTGCAATATACGATAAAGGGATTATGCGTTTTTAAGTGAAGACCTACCTGGCATATCTCTTTTGCAATGCAAGCTGCAGCCCCTGTGCAGAGCTGAGCTTGTGCCTTGACAACTGCTACACCCGACCACTGCAGATCAGATCCGTGACTGTGTGGAATTGGCATTAGAAGGCCTAGTTTTGAAATCATTGGAGAAAGAAAAAAGATGTCTTTCAGGATTATTTTAATAAATTCTTTCTAGAAATAGAAACAGACAACTGTTATGTAACTATGATGCTGAATAAAACAGTGATGTTTTTTCACCATGGTTCAGTGAAAAAGAAAAAAAGTGATTTCTGTACTTTGAGAAACTGGATATTAAATTGCTGGTTTAGAAAGCACTGTAGTGTAGCACAGTTTGAGGGTTGCAGATAGGTACAGCTCCACACGGAGCTGTGGTGAGGCGGGCTGCAGCGATGTTCCGCTGTCAAATCCAGTTCGGGATAGGCGGCCTTGACCTGGGCATTTAAGCTTGGGCTGTTACCTGTCTTCTCAGTTTTGATCTCTAGGTGGCACTTAGGGTTTATTATTCACCTCGCAGCCAGTCAGATGTAAGAGGAAAATAGCAGATACTCAGAGTTTCAGCAGAGGTAACAGTGCTGCTTGCTGAATCATGCAGACTGGGGCATCTTGTACTGGAGGTGGTGTGAAAGTTTCCGTTTCCACGTGCCTGGAGGTGTCTGGTTACAGGTATGAACTGTGTCGTAACACAACTATAGTCTGCATCGCATCAGCAGGCTAACGTTATTCAAATTATATCCCTATGTTCTGATATTTTTCTGGTATGGCTAGGGATGGTAGTTATACCCCACTGACAAGTGTATGAGACTGATGTTGTGGTTTTACATATATATCAGGCCAAAAAATAGGCAGTGTTTTCAGAAATGCAGAGACATTGCAAATGTGTAGGTTTGGTGTTTTTTTGGGTTTTTTTGTTTTTGTTTTTTTCTGTTTTTTTTTTTTTTTTAAATCTTCCTTTAGCATTAAGATTTAGATAACATGTTTTTAAAGGCCAGTACAGTTACAGAAGTTGGTTTGTGAGGCGTCACTTTCAGGTGAGATGGAGGACCTAAGACGTGACGGGTTCCCCAGCTCCCCCTTCCCCTCGCCCCACGCTGCTGCGGGGCCGAGACCTTCCCTCCCTGGGGCCGTTACGGCCGCCTGGGACGGCAGCGGTTCGGAGCGAAGCCCCCGCGGCCCCATCTGCTGCCCTGCAGCAGCCGCGGTCGGTCTGTGGCTGCGTGAGGAAGCTGTCGGTTTAAGCAAGAATACGCGGTAGTTTCAAGGGGCGCTTGTAGTTGTTTGGCTTTCTCCTATCCCCACTTCGAGGAACAAGCTGCATCTCCTCCACCTTCGCTTAATCTTTCAGCACTTCTGCCTACAAATTTTCCCTTGGGAAGGGAGGTGCACCTGGGTACTGCCATGTGAACGGGAGCGTCTGCTTCCCCAGGGGCCCGATCCGGGTGCTCTTCCCTCCCTGTTAGTAAGAAGGTGTTTGGTACGTCCCCAAAATGCATCTGCCAGGTGGGACAGAGCTGAGTGTTTCCTTCTGCCCTTCCCACGTCAGAGGGAGGAGGCTGTTGGCCTTTGGGGGCGGGTGTCGCTGCCCTGTGCCGGGGAGGGAGGGAGGCCGTCCATGAGCAGGGGGGCTCAGGGCTTCCTGAGGAGGCCGCAAGAGCTTTGACCCCAAGGGTCTGGCGGCAGCTGCACGAGTGTGTGTGGAGGGAGCCCGGAGCCTCCGTAGCCTTGTGCCTGATGCCTGAACGGCTTCGGGAAAGGGCTTCGCGGGAAGGGCGCGCAGCGCCGGG
>VZSV01000019.1:2953738-2987533 GCA_013398735.1 Nothocercus julius | reverse complement strand
CGCCGAGCGGTCGGGAGCAGCGTGGGGTGCTCTCCTGGACGGGCTCTGCGTCCCTCCTGCTGGACGGTCGCTTCTCTCTCGCCCTCGTGCAAACGCAGGGTGAGGTGGCCGTGTCACTGCGTGGAGCTGGGCTCACCTCCTCAGAGCTCAGGGCTTTCCATAGCCAGGGTCCGTGTGACGTGTCTGGGTCACCTCCTTTACTGTGGAAACCTCCTCTGGAATAGAGATTTCACTGAGTGAAGCGCTAGGGCAGCGCCCAAGAAAATACAGCCCCAAGGACTGGCTTTAAAGGGCCTCAGATCTGCCAGTAATGTGTAAGCAGTGGGAATCCCGCTGAAGGTAGTGGGATGAATCATCCAAACTGTTCTGCATGTAAAATATTTGTACTTTAGTGAGGAAACTGGCAACTGGTTTTCCCCAAAAGAGTAGTAGTGTATTCTCCAGTGGGGTCTATTTGCTTGATCAGCCCTGGAGGCAGTGCTGGAAAAGGCTTTAGTGCTTCTTTACCTCCTTATCTGTAAAGCCAATAGGTGACCGCAGGCTCTAGCCGTGCTTTTCATCCAGGAGGAGGATGGGCTGCTCAGGTTCAGTGACTGTCATGGGATGGCGGCTCCTCCAAAAAAAAGTGTGGGGGGAGCGTTCTGTAGATGGTGGGGCAGGAGCTGCTGGCAGCAAGAAGAGAGTTTTTGCTTGTTAGGAAATGAAAAAAATGTCCTGTCAAAGCAGACAAGAAGCTGAGGTTAACAACTACTCATCAAGCGGCCAGTCGCTCCAGAACACGGCAGTGCTCTCCCTGTTTGCCATTCTCCCGTTTTAGAAAGGCTGATACCAGCTACTAGAAACATGAAAAAATTGATTAAATATAGGTAACTATTAGTAAGTTCCTATCATGTTTATGAAGCTCTGGTTTAACTAACCTACCCTAACTCGCCATTCTAAATTGGGCAGGTCTTTGCTAGAGCCGAACGGTGTCCTCTTTGGGCCTGGGGGTGACCATGGCCGTGAGCAAAGCGATGAGGAAAACTGCAGGAGAGAGTCTGTTGCTTCCGGAGGAGAGCTCAGTGCCTGTGTTCGTCCCGCGAGGCGCAGGAGGAGGAAACCCCGCGTTCCGGTTGTTGAGGTGGCTGACGCTGCTTTTGCTTGTGTAGCTGAAGTTTTCCGCTCCGCTCCTAGGGCGCAGAGGCTGCAAGGGCAGAGCAGCAGTTTTATTTTCCACAGGGCAGCCGGGAGGGCAGCTGACAGCAGCAAGGGCCGGCGTTTGCTTTGCCAGTAAACTTGAGCTGGAAACGGTTGCAAATCTGCATTTCGGGAACAAAAGGCCGGAGCGTTTTCAGAGGCCGCGGCTGCTCCTCGGGGCGCACGGGCATCTCCCTGGGCTCCCTGGGCTTTATTTATGTAAAATAAATTAAATTAAAAAAAAAAAAAAAAGAGGGGGGGGCGTTGATTCTTTTTGTTTGTTACAGGATGGAAACGTCAATGGAAGAGGCGGGGGACTGGGGCAAGTTCGATCGCGGTGCAGGGACGAAGAGCGGCGCTCCCGTAGCCGGCCCTCCTGCGCGCGCCGCTTGCACAACCTGCCCCGGGTTGGGCCCATGAAACCTGCTCTCGTCCTAGCCGTCGCCAGAGAGGGGAAAGGATGCGCTCCTCCAAATCGGCAACATATGGGCCAGCTCAGAGAAAGCGCTGGTGCTTTCATGTGGGAAAGGAAGCCGAGCGGTTTGTTCCTCAATGTAAAGCAGAGCCCGCGCTGCTCGTGGATTAGTAAACATTTGGCAGGAGCAAAACTTTAAAGCAGATGTTTAAGAGGGAGAACTGAGCGCAGGGGCTTTTTCTTTCTCACGCCGTTTCTGCAGAAACATCTGCCCAGCCCAGCTCGCCAAGAACCCCGGCGTGGCCCCGCTTCGGCTGCGTGTCCATGCAGGCACGTGTTGCTTTCCTGTCGCCACCATTTTTCTGTATAACCCACTCAGTAAAGTTTTCTGAGACAACCTACTGTAAAAACCAGTGTAAGAAGTGAACTAGGGCGGGAAGGTCAGGGCGCTAGTGACAGCTCCTCGGAAAACAGCGAGGATGGAATCGTTGCCGGGCAGGGCCGGTGCCTTGGGAGCCCCTTCCCCACGCAGAGCCCCCTCCGAGCGGCACCGCGGAGGTCAGCGCTGCTCGGGCACCGCGGCGGGCGGCCGCTCCCAGCACCTCGAGCTGCATCTCGCCGTGCCCCGCTCCGCTGAGGCCGCTCGGCTGAGGCCACTCGGCCCCGGCTTCCGCAGCGCGGGGTGCGGGTGGGTTGCGCCCGCGCGAGGGTCGAGACCGGGCGCGGGAACAGAGCGATGCAGTTGGCAGCTGCTCTGCACTGAGGGGAAAATACCGCGGGCCCTGCTGGGCTTGCTGTGGCCTTAGGCCTCCGTTAAAACTACCGTGTTTTTTTTCTAGGCCAGTTATCTTCGGTCTGTCACTGCCTGTGGTGAAACACTGGAAACCAGGGGGCTACAGGCAAGGGGAACGCGGTTGCTGGAACGTTGCTCAAAATACGTATGTGCATATATGTACATGCTGTATCTGTTCTAAAGAAAGGAAAAAAAAAAAAAAAAAAAAAAGACAAAGATGGCAAAAAGACATGATTTCACCATGCCAAGGTAAATATTTAGAAGGGATTGAAGCCAATAGCTCCGGAATAGTTCTTGTTCTGGTATGCAGGAGCCAGCCCTGGAAGGAAGGAGAGGGAGAAGGCAGCAGCTATCTGCCTGCGGTTATCCAGATTAAACTGCTGTGAGCCACCAGGTAAACGGCAAGTGTTCTTATGGGTATGGGCACTCTTGAACAGGTCTAAACTTGCTCTAAGTAGCAATACGTAAAAATAGTTGTATTTATTTGTAGCTGATAGGCTGGAGCTGCTGTAGTAAGGTGGGTAGATGATTTGCAAAGCCCGACACAGACTGTGCTGCCCAGGTGTCAGAGGCCGTCAGGGGTGCTGTGCGAGGAAGGGGGTGAGCGCTGCCCCACACGAAGAGCTGCAGGGGCGCAGCGCAGCAGGGGCTCTCGGCTCTGTAACGCAGCCGAACGCTTAAGGATAGGGGTAATTCAAAAGTACCCATTGGTGTCCCATAAGCGCAGCGGTGTTTTTGCCAACAGGTGCCTGCAAAGCCGCCCCCACCCAGTGCAAGGCTCCTATCCCCCAACGAAGAGGGCGCCAGTGCAGAGTCCTCACCCGGGCAGCTCTTGCGGATGTCAGGAACAAAGCCCCCTTCCTAACTCATTGCCACATTTCTTTGCTCTCAGCAGGCTCAATAGCAGGGAGACCCATCCTGGCTGCCCTGGGTGAACGTTTCCTCTGAGCAGCTGTGCTTAGCTGAGCCCAGCTCAACCCTGGGCGCCCCAGGCACGAGGCAGCCTCTTGCTCCCAGCTCCTCCGAAGTTGGTTACCCAAAGGTGGGAGAAGCGCAAGGGAACTGCAGCACCCAGTGCAGCGCCCACAGCCCCCCGAGCGCCGGTTTCCCAGGGGAGCCGCGCGCAGGCTGTGCCCCTGCTGGGCCGGGGCAGGAGGGGAGGCAGCGCTGCCCTCGGATGCCCGGGCCCCGGGGCGCCCCCCTCCCGCTGCGTGCGCTGCCCTGCCGGAGCGTTATTTGGACAGCCAACGTGTCCTGCAGCCCAGAATGGAGGCGCTGCCTGCAAGCCCTGCAGCCCGGGCTGGTGCTGACCGCAGAGAACTGCCGGAAAATGAACGAAAGCCGAGCTGGGAGGAGGCCCCTGCGGATGGCGCCCGCGCCGGCGCCTTGGGGCTGCAGCCTCCCGCAGAGCGCTCCAGGGCAGCCGAGGAGCCACCTGCACCGCGGCGCTTTTCAGGGAAAACTTCTGTGGAAACCTGGCCGTTGTCTTCCTCAGGCAGTGAAAACATGGAAGTGTGACAGCTACTTAGGAGGGGAGCTGGCACAAACGGGGAGGGCATCACCCAGTGAAGCGAAGAGGAAGGTGTGCGCTGCCTACCCGCAGGCCTCCAGACTGCTTCAGTGCATAGGAATAAAGACTGGGAGAAGCCTGGCTGTAAGTCCATGTGTTTAATAGGCTAATAAGGTAGCAAGGTAGAGCACGTACCCTATAAATATTGTAAAAGTCCTTAGCCAAAACCAATCCCTTCCCTTTTAAATACAAGGCCTTCCTAACATGGGAAGAGACTATGTGTCCTGTGACTTACACACAATGACACCGTTCTGAGCATCACGGGCAAGAAACCCGCTCCCAGTACAAAAAATGCTGCCAAATGACACACCCAGATCTCCCCCTAAGAAAGTAACAATGATCTATTTACAAGAAAATACTGCTTCCGTTAAAAATGCTAAAAACCCTTACCTTGAAGGCCATATAAAAATAATCATCTATGTATGCACACATATATTTATACACATTTATGGCTTTTACATGCTTCAGCCCTCTCTAGCAAATGAGAAAATACAAATGCTCATTTAGTCCTTTTTCTCCCCCTCCTCAGGTTTTGCAGCCTCAGCCTCTACCTCTGACATGGTGCCACTGCCGTATTTCTTCACTCTATTTTCCACCTTGGCAAGTCTCTGCTTTACTTTTTGTTGAGCTGAGGTGTATTCTGCCAGGAGCCGAGCAAACCTTGTCTGTAGCGTATCCAGAGCTGCTTCAAGTTTTTCGATTTTTTCTTCCAAGTCTTTTGGGTCAGCTCCTGCTTTTGCTGCTTCCTCATCTATTAAGTTGTCTTTCATCAGGATTTGTCGCCCTTTCTCTTCCAGAGCCTTTTTGGCATCTGGGTACTCAGTGAGGGCTTCCATTAAATCATCTTTAGACAAGCAGAACAAATCAGAATAGCCAATGCTTCTTATGTTGGCTGTCCTCCTGTTGCCAGATTTGCTACCTTTGATGTTCAGGATACTGATTTCACCAAAGTAGCTGCCATCACTTAGGACTACGAACTGTGTTATGCCATCGTCTGCCACCACAGCCAATTTCCCCTCTTTGATAATGTACATTTCTCTCCCAATATCTCCCTTCTTGCAAATATAGTCTCCAGGGCTGAAGACCGTAGGTTTCAGTTTCAGCACCAGCTCAATGAGAAGCCCAGCTTCACAGTCCTGGAATATCCGCACTTTCTTCAGCGTGTCCAAATGCACATTGATGGCAATTTCAGCCTTCAGCTTGTCGGGCAGGTTTTTAAGAACCTCCTTCTCATCCACAGTTTTCTTATTAGTCCAGAGGTAATCAAACCACTTGATAACCCTGGCTTCCAAGTCCTTGGTCACTTTTCGGAAATGCATGTACTGCTTAATAGAGTCGATTTTGGCCTGGAACTCTGCGCGGGAGGCGTTCATGTTGGAAATCATGGAGCCCACGTTCCCCACAATGGTGGCGAAGATGAGCACGCCCACGAGGAAGTCGATGACCACAAAGAGATACTCCTCATCTTTCACGGGAGGCGGCGTCTCCCCGATGGTCGTCAGCGTGAGCGTCGACCAGTACAGGCTGTAGATGTACTTCCTGGACAGACGCGCGTACTCTGGAATGGACACGTTGGGGTAGACCCAGGAGTCGGTTCCAAACCCAATGACCTTTGAAATTGCAAAGTAGATGCACGCATTCCAGTGGATGATGATCAGGATGTATAAGACAAGATTTCCGATGCGAAACATGTTTGGATAATTTGTCCTGGTTTCTGTACGGTCGAAAAACTCAAAGAGCCGAGAAATCCTGAGCAAGCGGTTAAACCGCAGCTCGGGGTAGTTCAGACCGAGCTTCAGATAGGCCAGGTCCGTTGGCAGGAGAGAGAGCACATCCAGCTTGAACTGCACAGTCTTTGTGTAATGCTCTCGTAATTTCTTTTCATCCTTAACTAGCAAGCCTTGCTCGAGGAAGCCTTTAAAAAAGGAAAGCGTGTTACTAGTTAGAATAAAAGGACAGGTCAGAAATACAGTCAGCAGCACCAGGCGACTTACACTGCACGTACCTGAGAACATTCAAACTGGGACTGTTATGCATACAAAAAATATTAGGAGTTCATTTAATGAAAAGCTTTTCATTGTGAACTTAAGTATCCCAAGTTTCAAAGCTAGTAAATGGTGATGTAGAGAAATGATTCATATTATTACACTGTTTCTTCTGCACTTTGCCACCCTATTTTGGGACGACTGTGTCCATGTCTTTCAGGCATCTTTGTGAACAGAACACGGAGATTCACGCATCTCATTTCTCATGAACCACTGGCATGGCTCAGAACTAAAGTTAAGTGTGTTTTGATTGTATGTAAAATCAGAGTGGAATATTTTTAAATAAATTCCAAGAATAAATATAATGCAATGTCAGAAAAGTGCTCAGAGGGAAATAGATAAACTTGAGATAGCAAGACACATCATTTTCCCCATACTCCTTACTTTTTCTTCTATCTAATGATACAGCTGACAGGATTTTTATGTGCAGAAAACAGTGTGTATTGTTTGGTAGTTTCTAGAGAAACAGCTACTGAGCAGAAGTCTCACTACTCAATATAAATGGTCTCAGTAGCTGGCCCACTTCTCACCACCTTGAACAGCAGGAAAATAAAAAGTCATTTTCACCAGACACATGGCACTCTTGAGAGGGCTGGTGATTTGTCTTATTATTTTAAAAGTTATAATATTATTGAAATTATATTGAAGGGAACAATATCGAGCATTAGAAATGTTGGCTATATATGCTCTTTTTTTCCCCACCAGAAACCTAATAGGGGAATTAATAACAGAAGCTACTTGGCTGACACAGGTCTACTCCAGATTATCTCAGTATGATCACTTAAGAATGTTTGCACATTAAATCTACAAGCATTTAATTAATATATTTCATCATATTTACTCATGGTAAAAAGATTATTATGTTTAAAAGACTCAAAAGAACACCAAATCCAACACAGAGCAGCTCTGTTCTGATTCTGCCACTGTCCCTCCAAAGGACCACATGTAACTGATGTTTTGTCTCTACATACTGGTGTTTCATCCATAAAACGGAAAAAGGATGCCAACCTACAATGCTTAGTAGTCAAAATCCACATACAAAAGAGCCACACTAGGTCAGTTTTTCAACATTAGCATTTTCTTTCAAAAAATAAACTCCTGGATGGTTGATCCTAAGCCAGGTGTGAAATGAGAAAGTTTAGTTCAGATTCCTTATTCCAAAAACAATTAGTGTCTGATTTTTTTTTAATTGTAGATTTTCTATCTACATTCCTATATTCAAAAAAAAAAAAAAAGAAAAAAAGAAAAAGAAAGCAATCTTTCGGATAGTCTTTAAAACTACCAGTCATCTTTCTTTACTTTTTTGTCAGCTTATTTCTGCTTTTCATTCCAGTGTGACTTTTTTGCTCAGGACATTTTTGCAATCACTTTTGTAAACTGATATGCCTTTATTCAAAAGAATTCAGAAAATATTAGATGTTAAGAATTGTGAGATGGCATGAAGGGCAGTAAGAGACCTTAAAGAAAACTGCAGCAGTGCGCTGGTAAAAATTCTCATGAAAAGGCTGCCTGAGCAGCACAGCTGCAGTGCTGTTTGTTACCTCTGACAGCTCAAGGCAGTAAAATGCGTTCTTCAGGGAAGAGCCAATGCTCTGTGAAATACTCTCCGCAGCTGCAAGTGGAGACATGTCCAAATGCCTGCTCACTAGATCTACTGATCTACTAGATCTAGAAGTCTGCCTTAGAAAAGAGCAAAACATTCCCTATATATCAGGAATTATCACTTGCTAGATTTTGATACTACCTGAGCAATCTACAAGCAGTTACCTTTTCAGCATACAAGTAATTGCTGATGAAGCCTGAGCTGCAGTTCCCCCTGCCTCGTACAACACTGAGGTTTTTCTGGAATCTGTTGCAGTTTCTGTTATATATCTGTACAGCCATCTCCTGCACATGTGTGCATCTGTCTTTAAGTCTCTGCATGCTGATGCTGACTACGAATGGTAAACTCTGCCATGGATGTGCTGCCATCTGAAAATTATGGAACGTGTTGGGCAAATATGCCATTATGAACAGTCCTATGCTCCTGAACAGAGAAATTGGCCAGATGAGTGAATATCTGACTCACAATTATTAAGGAAAAATTTGGAAACACCTTTATACTGAAGGGAGATAAAAAGCTGTCAGGTCTTTTGGTCTCCTCATAAAAACTGGAGTTCTATTGTAACACCTTTTGAAAACATCAAAACACGGGGTATGCCAGATGGAATCAGCTGCTGAAAGACATGAATATTTTCTGTTTGGTGTTTCTGTTCGGTGCACAATCACCAAATGACTGAAAAATAGTGGAGCTGGTGCTTCTGGTAGAGAGGTGCACGCCAGAGAACCTTCCATGGAGCGTGCTGGCTCTGGGGCTTCCTACATGCCATTTCCAAGCCAGCCCTTGCTGCTGGTCAGCATTTCATAGTCCTAGCCCGGGACATACCTCACCCTTCCTTCCCCACATAGCCTGTTATGGTGGATTTGGAGTGGGTTTGGACTGTTCAGTCAGTCCTTGGCCTGCCTGTTTGGTGCTGCTAGGACTAGGTTTGGAGATGAGGGGAGTGCAGCTATGGTGAAGTGAAGCCTCACAACAAGCCAAATGAGTCACACACTTCATTATCCCAAAGCCTCCCTTGCTGGGTTCTGCTGAAGACACGATCTTACACTGGGCAGACTCCACAGGGCAACTCCTTTTCTCCAGCTTTTATATCCATGCTGTTATCTGAAAACAATGTTTTCTTATAAAAAAAGAAAAACTCACCTGTCCTGAATCTGACGAACATGTCAAAAATGTAGATGATATCAGAGCAATAGTCCAAGACCAACCATAACCTAACATGGTCAATTTGTAGCTCATCAAAGCAGGCCCTAAAGAAACAAAGATAGTGCAAAATTTACACATGAGCAGAGCACTCAGAATTTATTTCCTAACAAACAGCCTGCTCGTGCATTTCACTAGCACTGAATAAACCAAGGCAGTATGTCTCACACCTGCAAGTCTGCACACTGGAGCTATGTGTAAATAGACATAATGTAAAGACATTTAAGCTGGGAGCAAAACTTAAAACACATATATGCAGCACAAGTGCACAGTGCAGCACAAATGCATGTGTGGAGGGACGTATCCCTACATTTAAACACGCATCAGATTTCATGGGGAATATACCCAGGCACTCCCAGCCTTGCATGTGCAAATGCAAATAGACCTAGATAAAAAATAATATACATCATATATATTTACTCCAAATGTGTTTCCCCTCACTGTTCCACTTGTCTCTGTCTTCTTTACTGACCTGCCTTTTGAATTGTCATGCATATTGAAACTGCATAGCTAAAGCCCTTTCTGCAGGGAGGGTGACCAAGCCTCTGGCGAGTAAAGCGCATCCCTGAATGAAACCGGTAGGTGGCACACAAAGGCCACTGCCAGCACCCATGGGCTGCTTTTTGCAAGGTAAAATCAATTTATACACACACAAAAAAAAAGTATTAAAAATAAAATTTGCCATTTATTTCCTCTGATATGTACGTCGTATAACCTTAAACATATGTGAACTATAAAGCCTCTAGGTAAGCCTCCCAAAAGCTGCCACAGGGAGGTAAATTGATGATATATGGAAGAAAGGTAATAAGACACTTTACATTTGAAACCTAGAATTATTAGTTACTTAAATCCATACCTGCACACTATCATACACCAGTTATAGAACACAGGTGCTGCAATTATAGTCAGCCAGTTGTAGTACATGTTGCTTGAAGGATCTATCACAAAGATATCTTTTTTATTCCTAGAAAGTGAAACACACAGATTACACTGGAAATGTAAGGACCCTGTGGATCTCCCTCTGCTGAAGGCTGCTCATCTCACAACTACATACAGCTGCCTAAAAAGAGAGAGTATCTATGCCAGCATCTCAAATGAAACACCAAATATCAGCTGAAAGATTCATCCCATTTAACACAATCTATTCCTGCCTGATGCAATTTTGGAAAAAAAAAAAATACCAAGAGCGGAAAGAAAAACTAAGATTTTCAAATCACATTGGCTGACAATACCACCATTTCAGTGCATGACCACCAGTGAACAAGAAAACATTAAATGTTTCTCATTATCACTCCAGATAGAAGACTGTAGCCCACAGCTAGAGGAAAAGTCTTCCTGTGGGGATTTATTTTGACATTTCTGGCAAATCTCTGTGTTATTGAAATGACTGTATGACCATGCGTTTAAACAAGTTAAACACACACACTTGAACACCTGATTACACAAGCACAACTGTGTGCACACACAAGTGCCCAGAAGCTATTCCAGTAGCAACATGTTAATATGATCTGTAAGCCGTGCAATAGCAGGTAGAATATGTGGCTGAGCAACACTTGGGTATGTATTTGTATGACTTTTCCTGATTTTCAGGAATGAAAATATTTAAAAATGTAAAGATTACATACTGCATATTTGTGTGTATTTCTGGCACTGTCTCTGCCGTCACTTGAATATCAACCCAGGTGATGGTATTAATAAGGTAATCTTAATCTCAGAAGTACTTACTTTGCTACTCTCACAATAGATTTTTAGCCTTTTCTTCTAATTCCTCACCTCAAATCTAGTGACCATGAAATATGGTCTTCATTTGATAATTCCATTGCCTTCTCGACATTTTAAAAAACATTCATATTCCATGCTGAAATGTTTTAAGCTGATTTAGGCTGATGTAAAACTCAGGCTCTCATTACACAGTAATTGAAGTTGAAAGAGAATCCTTAGGAAAAAAAGGATTTCAAATCCAAGCTTTGATAAAGAGAGAAAGTCAATACCTGGAGATCAAGCAGACCCAATCTGGAAATGACTCCCAACTAATGTCACTACATCTACATAGCACACACAACCATATACACAAACAGGCTTGCAATACATTCATCATTTAACCTACTCCTTAACTGTGAAGTCCAGGCAAATGCACTCGCTTTTCATCTATTGCCACTGTACGTTTTTGTGACTGGTAATACTAAGCCGAATTAGACTCATGTCAAATCTGTGGGGGCTAAAAGAGACCACAATACATTTCTGTTAAGAGCATTCAAATGATTTCATTTTTTTTTCGCACAGAAATTCAGCAGCTCTTAGTTATCATCAGCAAGCTTTACTAATCACTAGTAAATAACTGCACCATATTAAGTAATCAGAGACGTTGCTCATGGTAAAGATTCACACTAAGCAGACATCTTCCTCACATATTTGTCAGAAATTATCACTAAGCTAAACTTCTTAGTAAATCTGTAGTTGCCTACATTATATTTTTATTCTAGGTCCACACTAGGCTTTTGGACCATCTGCTTTGAGTCATTACAGACATACTAGAACTATGAAAACCCTGTACAGATTTGCAATGCAAGGGCTATCCTAAAATGCCCTCATAGGAAAAAAAAAATGCCTTTAAACAGCCAAAGTGATCAGAGGTAGCTGAACTCCCTTTTACTGACCTGGGAAGCTGTTCATGACAAGTCTTAAAACAGATCTTTAAGATGCAACAAGTTTGCTGATCAGTTGCACCATTTCAAAGGGAAAAATGTATTGAAGTTTAGACAATATAACATTCTGCAAGCTACAGAACAATAATTATAGAGGCAGTGTTACCATGAAATGTCATACCATGCTCTATAGTGTAGACTGTGTGTTACAAGTGCACATTCATTCTGTATATACTTACTCTTCCTTTTTTTTATCATCTTTTTTGTCATCTTTCTTTTCCTCTTTCTTTTCCTCCTTCTTTTCCTCCTTCTTTTCCTCTTTAACCTCTTTCTTTTCTTCCTTTTTGCTGTACAACATAATGTAAAGCTTAGCAACATTACCAATTTTCTACTAGTGAGGGGAGAGGATCAGTGGTATAAGAAACTACAAGGAACAAGAAACCAGGATGCTGGAGAGAGCAGGACAGGATTTCCCTGGGCAGAACTATTCACCCAGCTGTAACTGGTTTACAGGCTGAGGCTCTAGAACTAACAGCAGTACATGAGTAAAGCAGGTAACCAGCTGGCTGATTCTGTGTGTTAGTCACTCACACTTTGTTGACCTTCTCATACATCATGTACCAAGCTTGTTTTAATTAAACATTCCAGTTTGTCTTGCAGTGGTTTAACAAACTATCAATACTCTTGCCATATATGAACCCTCACAGTGCCTGCTGGATGCTTTAGTGCTGATAAAATGAAATTAATCTGGATCTGATGAATCTGAATATCCTCTCCCAGTTCCTTAAAACCAAAATAGCCACAATTAATTACTTCTGGCTTCAAAAGGCTTGGAGAAGAATGCCAGCCAATATCTTTGAAGAAAGATTGAAAATGAAGAAAAAAAGAAGCGTCTCATTTCACTTAACTTTAGATCTCTACACAGGATCTAGCCATTTTACACGTGCTTATACAATCAATACAATTAATGCAGATTATTTTAAATCCCTACATTAGAATGAGATGACTTGGGACCTAAAAGCACCTTTTTTTTTTTTTCTCTCCATCAGCTATAGAGGAAAAATGGGTTGGCTAGTACAGATGCAGATGTCCACATGTGATCAGATCAGTGATGCTCAAGCTGCTGTCTTTGCAATATTGGCATTGTATTCAAAGCCTGAGCATTAAGCATGAAATTCTACCCTCACTAAAATCAATCATTTTTGCATTGACTTAATGGAGACAGGATTGTCTCCATGTTTATTAAGTGTTATTCACATAATAAAATACAATATATTTGGACATAAAACTCTGTCGTTATTTCTGCACATCGCTAGCCTTCCACAGCATCTAGCACACACCCAAGCTGCAAGATTTCGTCCCAGATTCACATCCCATATACATATTTCCCTACAGTTCAGCCGTACACAACTTTCAGATCATGAGAATATGATGAGCTAGATGTAAAGATGCATCTGATTTACCCTCCTCTTAGGTTTGTCTAAAGTAATCACAAGGAACATAACTGAAGAGAAGAGAGCACCTCAAACCAAGACAAGCTGTTTCATTCACCAAAGCTGATTTCTACATAACAGGCAGGAACTTCTGTTCGGGTCTCTCTGCCACTAGTCTCCTGGACCTTTTCAAATCAAACCTGCCCCTAAAGCTCCTTCTAATATATAAAACACGTGAGGATTTCACCATAATTTGCTGTGCTTAGTGCCTGATCTGAAACTTATTTTCCAGTTGCTGTTTTAAGCATTAACATACAGATCGAAGATACTTCAAATGTCTGGCCTGGCCTCTCACTGGAAAGGAAGAACTGTGTATAAATGTAATTTCCAACAGTTACTGCCACTGTACATTCATGACCATTGTTAGGCAGGGAAAAGTAAGCCGAGATGGAGAATCAGTGAAAATATCAGTGGCAATAAATTTTGGAAGGAAATTTCAACAGTTCCAACTTTCTGTTACATTTTGTTTTGAAATAGCTATCTAATGTCAACATCTATTTTTCTCTGGTTTAAGATCTCCTTCACACTGATCTGTCGATCACAGCTACCCTTCATACATGAGAATCCTACATTTCCTTGTTCTCAGCTCACCTCTCTTTTGAGGTAATGTTACCGTGCTCCAGCTGTTGTAGTCTGTCAGTGGAAGTCACTCAAAGGAAAAGGTTGGCCATAATCCTCACGATGTCTTCTAAGACTTGTCAGCATCACCTACAGTTCCTCAGAGACAGGCACATGTAGATCCTTCGCACACTGAGAAACTCAAAGCTTCAACAACACCTGCAACTTTTTTTCTTCATCAGTGCTTTTGAATAAACTAGAATCCAATAATTAATAAAAGAGTTGTATGTACTCATCCTATATAACAGCACTACAGTGGCAACTATTGCGTGTCTTCAGCACTGTAAAGGAACAAGCATTTTCAGGTTGAGAAGACATATCTTCATCAGCCCCTATAAAAACACTGTTGTAGTCTCTGAATGAGTCTACAATTTACACTTCCCATCTGACAAGTACTCTGCAAATCAAGTAATTTTCAGACCATTAAGAAGGGAGACACAAAAATGTTGCCTTCCTTGAGAAGTAATGAAACACTGGCTAGATCAAAGTTTTGCCCAAGGTATACGAGTCACTTTCAGAAGGAAGATCAAAATGCAGCATTTCCACTCTAATTGCTCCTTTGGGTCCTGACTAGTAAGTCAGGCCTCAAGTTTTTAATGCCTTTTCTTTTTTTAACTTCAGTCTAAATAAAATTCTGCCCATTGCTATCATTGTTCTCTGCACAATGATTTTCACTGTTACAAAAGTCATGAAACCAAACCAAAAAAGTTGCTCTAGGAGAAGGAAGACCTCTTGTTCAGACATATACACAAAGGTTTTGCAGTGTCATTTTAAATGTACACTATGCTGCTAGTCTGATATATCTGGGGACAAAACCCAACAAATTCAGAAATATTTCTGACATGATTGGAAACTGTTCCGATGTTTTAAATCTTTTTTTTTTTTTTTAATCTGAAATGTAATGGAAGAAATTAACTATCGTCACATAAAAGAACAAACCTGCTGCTGGAGGTTACAGTACAGACGAGTTCTCCCAACATTTGTGACTGAAGCCATGCAACAAACATCAGTGTTGGGTGACTTTAACTTACAGGAGTCCTTCACCTTTTCAAGAAACTTCTCCTTGGAGGAATATTGTGAGGTATCTTATCAAACATATAAAAGAGATTCCAAAGGACAGCTTCTGTCAGAGCTGGTGTGGTGCCAGCCTCATTATATTGCCTAGCTGCCACCTACTCTACATTCACAGTAAGAATGCCTGACTAAACTAAACCACACCTTCTGGAAAGATGCTCAGGCATCATTTAGACTGCACATACAAAGGTCATTTTGGTACCCTGCTCAGAATTGACTTCTCATTATAACAAAGTGAAATTACTGAGGGACTTGATTTGCAAAAAGGACTGGTATATTAACAGAGAAAAGGCATTCTTAGAAGATGAACACATGGATCTCTTTGAGAAACTGAATCATTAACAAATCTACCAGCAATGCAGTAAATCAGCCAGCTGAAGTAGAGGAGGAGGGACTAAATGCTTAGGGAATTGAATTCACTCCTGGAGAGGGAAGGTACATTTTAGGACAAAATGTAGTTCGTGGGGAGCACGAAGGATGTCTCTAGAACTGACAAAACAAGTTTTCTCTGTAATTAAACTATATACTTGGGAAAGATTTAGAAAGAGATAAGCATAAGTCTACACTACATATGTTACTAGGCTGAAAAGGGAAAAAGAGAAGGAGCTAGTGGAAAAGAGATGTTCAAAAGTTGCTGGTACTTACTCTTCATTTGTGTTGTTACTATAGTTGACATTAAAATTGGCCAAGGGCCAGTGACTGCAGCAAATCAAATAAAACACATTAAAGAGTGTAAAAGACTGGTACATTTAATACAAACATTTACCAACATGACAGACTGACTTACTAGCCTTTCACATATGTACTGTTAAGTTGAGGAAGGTCAACTTCGACTGCAACGATAAGTCCCCCTGCATAAACACTTGAAGGCACCAGTTTCTCTTTATCAAGTGCTGGGCATATGTGTCTGTGACAGTATCCGATGTCTGAACCTTGTTCTCAGGCGTATTAGCACATGGCAACACATACAGCTATTTATAGCCTTGTACCCATTTGGCTGCTATTTTAAGCTTTCTTCAATCCTTTTAAGTCTTCTTTACATATGCAGCGCCAAGGCAGCTGGACAAATAACAAGCACAGCCACCACTGCTGTGGAATTGAGTGCCGACGATAGCACAACTGGGAGCTACTGTCACATGGCAACAGTGTAAATCTGCAAAGGCTAGGATGGACCCTTCCAACTTCACTTCTTCTAATAGCCTTATAGAGAGGTTTGTTGGCCTGGGATCAATGCTGTCCTCTCTAATGACTTTTAATCTGCAGTTGCTACTGATCCAGAAGCCTGAAAAATCTCTTGGCTGCTGCCTTGAGTGACTAGAGGATAGCAGCCTAGCTAATTCAACGAAATGTGTGAGGAATGCGGATTTACTCTGCTCTTGAGCTGAATTTCTGAGGAGCAGATCAAATGAAGATAACAGGGCTGTGCTGGCCCACCACAAGTCAAGGTGACCTGTACTGCCATGCATTGCCCTTTAAAGGTTCTTCCTTTAATCTGAATTACTAGATGAGATTTTGAAACAAATCTCAGATGACTGATGACTTGCCTACCTACTCAATCCAGCTATCCAAAAAGCTACGGAAACCTGTGCAACTTGGGACTCTGTTTACCACTTTTAGTTGGAGCTTTATTTATATCTCATATATCTCATATTTATATCTCATATTTATATCTCATATTCATAAAATAATTAATAAAGTCAAAAGACTGGAAACACATGAAGCTTTCTCTTGCAGGCCTCAGTTGTTTTATTAAGAAAAATACTTAAGAGAACACTGAATTTTCCTTCCATAGCAAAGACTGAATATGTGGTGCTGAGTTCAGCCAGCAGTCAAAAGATTTTCTCATTTCTGTATCAGAAGACTTCTGCGATGTTAACAGCTGAACTCTTGGGCAGGTGTAACTGAACAACGAAGCATTCTGCATTGCTTGTTTGGAGTTTCCTAGCACTGCCTGCTAATGTGAGTAACATGAATGATGGATATCCTGAGAAGTCACAGCTCGCAGCCTCCTGAATCCTTTAAGTGGGAACAGCATTCATCCGCAGTGCAGAGGAGTTCTGCAACAGCAACTTGGCAGGTCACACAGATCAATATTGCCTTTTATGAAAGGTTCCGACACAGGAAGCCTGAAATACAATTTTATTTCTGAGAAACTGCTCTGCACCAAGCAGCATGATCAAAACCCTCTACTTCAAGATCTCTGCCAAGCTGCTTTTGAGGGAGAATGAAAAGTCTGCTGAAAGCTGTAATACTTAAGTTATACGGAGATTCCTGAGCTGCATTAGATACTCTGTTCATCTCCCAGGTTAAACTCCATATTAAACTGTCTATATAAAAATAAAGCTCTTATCCTGATCACAAAGGAAAAAGTACAAACACATCTTCTTACCTGTTCAGTTTCCCAGGCTGCTCATCGATGCCCACACTGGAGTGTATTTTATTTTGCCTACTGGACACCTCTATGAATGTTGTCCCTCTGATACGCTCCAGGAAAGAATCAGGTCTTTGGTCTTCATGATGCAAATGTCTTGTGGCCCATGACCTCAGAGATACAACAAACTGCGAGAGCCTACAAGGAACAGACATGCAACATTGACTAAATCGGACAAGAAATATGGATAATTTAAGCCATTTCCACATAGAGTACTTCAAGATGATTTTCCTCCACTTCTACACCTCATATAGGAATGAAGCTTCATGGATTCACGCAGTCACTTCTCAAAGCTGCATACATCACCTTTCACAGTAACTCACACATCACTCCCTAGTCCACTGTCTTAGAACTGCAGGAGCAAGAGACTGTTATTGATTAAATGCAGGTTATCAAGTGGTTTGGATGGAGAAGTTGATGAAAACCTCTGAAATTATGCACTAATGTGAGGAGCATAGACTTACACAAAAGTAAGAGACTTACAGGATCAAATGCTTAAGGGCAGGTATATACAATAAGAACAGTTTCCTAACTCCCACATAAAACTTTCCACCATAGGTAATATTCACATGGTGTGTCCCAGACTGTGTAGTCTTCTGGGCAGACAATAGAACCCATGCACCACAGTCTCTAACACACTGTGTATTTCCAAACATTAATAACAACAGGAGAACAAATCCTTCACGAGAACCATAAATCAGCTGTTGCATACAAACTTGTCTGGTGCATAAAAAGAACCATTTCCTAATCCTAAATTTCTAGCAGAACACTAAAATAAAATAAAATGTGCAAAAAAAAAAAAAAAAAAAAAAAAAAAAAAAAAAAAAAAAAAAAAAAAAAAAAGATACTAGATTTAATTTGTTATTATGCTTCTTTTTCTCTTCCCTCAGAGAGGAAGAATTCATTCCTCTCTGAATGAATTCTTGCTTTTTTTTTTTTTTTTTGAAAAGGTTCAAAAGTAAACGACATTTGTGAAAAATTTAAAATAATAGAGACAAAAATCTACAACACGGATTTGATTTACCACCAATATAATATTACATATTATTTCCCATAAGCAGCCCAATTTGGACGGAGTAGTATTATTTCAGTTTCCCACACGTAGCCTTGGAAATACAATGAAATACTGACCTACTTCTCAAAGAGCTTTTGGGCTTCTCAAGGAAATCTCTTTATATTTGCTCGGTCCTGGTTAATAACATTTGTAGCAAGAATCCACAGAGAGGCCTGTGATGATATGACCAACTTAAGTCTTATGACAAAGTGCATCTACTTCTTGAGTGCAGTTATCAAGGGTCTAACACTACAGCATGTCAAAGGCCCAGCCCAAAATCTCTTACTCTGAGATAAAAGAATATCAAAAGAAAGGAATATCACATATTAGAAATCAGAAAAAGCTATTTCTAGATCCTACACTGAGATAATATCATACAAATCATCTAATACTTTCAACAAGAGCATTCAAGGCCTACCGAAGACATGAAAGAAAAACATATTATTCCACACGAAAGTCAGAGATTAGTTACTAGATTCATCATCATATTGAAAGAACGCTGCAAAAACAAAACTCATCTCCAGAATCATTCTCTGCCTGTGGACCTCACCTTTCACTTAAGGAATCATAAGAAAAACTATTAATAAGGATGTTACTAATTACATTAGAAAGTACCCAGACCCATTAGTTAAAGAGTCAAACAAGTTTTACTTGTACTTTACTCTGTGTGAACAATGAAATACTTCTTTCTGATTTCTGCCACAACAAATATTTCCACCTTTTCTGTCTTTTCTATCACAAATTAAGACTCCTGAGTCAAGTCCACCAAACAATGTTGTTTTAGGCCCTTGAGCATTTGCATTCAATAGGCATATTACATTGTCATGACATCTGAACTGCTAGGCACTCAAGTTTTCATCACAGGCTCCCTTGTAGGTTCTGAGCATAAGTAACTCTAGCTGTACATATACGTAATTCAAACCATTCTGAAAAGTAATAAAGAACAGTAATATAAACAAGGAATTAAAGGGAGTGCTCAATCACAGTTTATATATATGTATGTATGTGTATATATATATACACATATGATCGTGTATATCATAACGTACATGCACGCACACACACACACACACACCTTCTACCAAAAACCAAGTGTTTGTAGACTTAGTAATCTACACATAGCAGTGTTTCTATCTGTCAAGTGAACAGGGAATGGCAAGTGCATTCGCCACGGTCCAGTTAGTTTTGTGATCAACTATTCTTTGCTCTTTGAAATATGATATGGTTAAGCTATGTTCTGTAGCATATGTACCAATGGTATAAGAAGACAGTCGGAGTTCTGTAGTCTCAGCTGGAATTATTTAAACCAGATACGGAAATCCAGATTCAGAAACGGACTTCAGCACTTGCTCTGCTTCAGGCAAATGTTTAAGTCCATGGAAAGTAAAAGACTTCTTAAGCAAAGAATCAGCCTGGATTGACTTGAGCTTTGCTGAGTAAGGCTTCCAATTCAACAAAAACATAACCATATGTATCTAAAAATAGAGAGCAACCTTTGCACTCCCAGCACAACAGTCCCTGCTTCCTCCCTCCTCAGAGACAACTACCAGCAAAAAAACAACGATTAGGTCATAGGAAATCATTAAGATAGGAAAATAGCAATGCATCAACTATCAGCCAGAACCAAACATTTAATAATTTATTTTATAGTCTGGCCTCATTTCAAGTGTTTCCTCAGTATTCAATATATTTTCAGAGCTAATCATGTAAATTAATCCTTTCTCTTATTTAGACTATTTTGTGTGAGCTCACTCAGCATCTCCAGGTTTCTAGCAATTGTGTGAGTACTTGATCAAAGTGAAAACCAGCTTCTGTTTATTTTATAGAATTTCTTCTAACCAGTAGCCAGTCTCTTTCAAGTATGTTACACTTAATAATAGAAATAGAAATAGCATAAATCAGTACATTACCTTGCCATTGCTCCTCTGCCTGTGAATGAGCTTGTCTGAGATTCAGGCAGACCTCTTCCATCCACTGAAATGACCCTCTGCAATTCAGATGATGAATCCTCACATAGTGAATGGGTTCTGCAAAAGCAGAAGTTTTAAAAGATTTTTAAGAATTCCACACAGCCTACAGCACATTAAGCCCCATCCAATACTTTCAACCACTACATCAGAAGACAACGTGGCAAATTATCCTCTTTCTAGTAGACAGAGGGTACATGTGGTAAACACAAAGCTAATCCTAAACTCCCACTTTTGTGGAATCTGCCAACACCTGACGAAGTCAGGTAATGCTCTGGCACCCATGCCAGCATGCTCAGAAGCTGCTGCTTCCCTGGCAAATACATCTCTGGCGTGCGAATACACAACACAGGGAAGCAACATTTGCTACTCTGACACTTCCTGTACTGCATCAGCAGCTTTCATTCAGCATGGATCCAAAATCTCCAAGGGGCTTTACAAAAACTCTCCACTGCTTTTTCTCAGTGCTGTTATTCCAGATATTATTTGGGTTTAAGAGTCCAGAATTCTTACCAGTGCCCTTTCTTTTATGATTCAAAGCAAACACACATCTCTCTTCCCTTTTGCTCTTGGCTGACTTGAAAGGGAAAATGATGATTTTACAGTAGTTATCCCTGACTAGCATCAGTACCCTTCACATCAGCCCCTTGCAAGCAGCTGCATGACTGCTGGCTTAACGCCTAAGGAAAGCTCTCCTACTGCAGAGCGAAATAGCCTGCAGATCTTCAAAGCTGTTTGGGTGCTGATGAGATGAGGCATCACAAGCTATTGCCACAAGGAGGAAACAAGACAGCAGCTCAGTTGCACACAATAGCACACGGTGATTGTAATGTTACGCCATGTGCGGTGCCTGCCAACTCCCATGAATTCCCATAACTGCAAGACTGCCTATTAGCACTAAAATAATAAGGATTTAAGACGAGCAGACTGAACTTTGGCCTCATTCTTCTTGTTCTAGTTCAGAAAATGACTTCATTGGAACAAGGACTTTATCAAAGCTTGCTTTGAATCTCTTTAACTCCTGAGGTTTTCTTTGTGTTTTTCTTTCTTTGGGATTCACTTTTGCAAGACTGCATCACATTCATTAAGGATCACTTTTTCCTCTTTGTAATGCAGAAAGGATTCTTACATTGCTCTGGTAATCTGCTACTGTCAGAAAAAAAGACCAATTACAATGATATTCGCAATACCTTTGGAAGAAATTGCAATAACATTTCAAATGCCTAACAGAAAGAAATTAGCAACTGAGTTTTGTACATGCTCACAGAAGAGGAGCTGACAAAGAGAATTAAGATTTAAGATTTTAAGAGAATTAAGATATCACAACATACGGGTCCAGAAACTGCTTGCATTCTCATTTTCTTAACTGTTTTCTTTTTCTCTTCTAATAAGAGGACACAAGTAGACACTGTCTGATACTGAAAAAGCTTCATAACTTGGTTTATGTTGTGTTGTGAATACTGTGGATGCCAAAGTCAATATTGCTTCGAGAGGAGAATGAACAAACTCTTGAAAGAGAAATCCATTAAGGATCATCAGATATGTAGAAATTACATCATACATGATGAAAAAAACATAAATAATTTAAATGACACTTTGGTCAAATCCCTGCCAATAAGTAACCAGGCAGATTCAGTGGAAAATTCATACCTTCTGCTACTTCAAAAAAATCTGCTAAGCTGTAGGAGAGAAAGGTGAAATTCTTGGACTCAACTACTGGAATCACAACTGGATAAAATTGTGGACTCAGTTGATCAAAGTTTGAAAGTCTGTATTTTTTTTGTCACTTGACTGTTTTCAAAAACATTTTTATTAGTTTATACATGCATCAAGACTTCCAATAATTAGGTTTATGTTGTAAATAAATATAACAGTTTATTAGTATATTCAGTATTACATTCTATGGTTCTAGATATATCATGTACAGATGGAAAAATGAAAATCATCTGATAGCAATGGTACTACAGAAATCAAATTTCACTTTCATACATATATTTTACATATATCTGCAACAAGATCATAAAACAATACACAAAGGACTCTGCTGGGCAACAGCATCTGTCCAACATCACACAGCATAATCATAAACACACTCTGCTTTAATTCACACAAATGTGAATCAAAAAGAAAAATCAAACATGAACTTTTCTGTTATCTTAATTCCATATTACAAAACTCAGACACTCCTTCATGACTTCTCTTAACCCTGTTCAGATGACACAAGACGCTTCATCTGTCATTTGGCTTTGCATCAACGCAGAGGGACAATTATCAGACGAGGCTTTTGATGAAACCTCTTTTATAGACTTGTCCCAGTTTTTACTTGTCACCTGGTTTCTGCAGCAAAACAGCAATGCTGCCATTACTGTCCAAGGCTATTACACTGTAAGAAATAACATGAGAAGCGAACATGCAATACACCAAGGAACAGACAAGAGGTTACAAATCAGAAACCTCAGCAGATGATGGTGCCTCCTGGGCCTACACAGAAAAATGTTGTATTTTCACAGTGATAGCCAAGTCGCTACATCTTAGAGACAACTCAGAGAAGCTGAGGTTTATGTTCCTTGTCTAAAGGGCTCTCATACCTCTCTTCAGCTGTCTTAGGGCAAATTTTCTCCCATAAATCCCTCTGAATAATGACTATCAGCCAGATTTATGAGAGTAGAATTTGGCTCCAGGTATGAGCTGAGTATGTAGGTTTCCATTCTCATCAACTGAGATCTTAGAGATTCACTTGCCTCAGTATAGGAATCTAGGACTGTTTGAACCATCTCAAAGTACTTTACCTGATCTCTCTAGAGGACACAGGTGTCACCTCACATCCACTAGCTCCATCTAGATGCATTAGAAACTCTACAACAGCTCAAATAGCTTTAGATCCCTGCGTTTGAGCAAGTGAGTGCCTCCCATAATCGATACAGTCAAAGAAGCATAAAAAGCTATTCAAATTCAGAACAAACTGAAGAGCTCCCTAGGCTTTGCTGACTGCTAGTATTGACTAAATCTCCACTGATGATAGTGGGAACTTAGACATCTACTCACAAACAGACACTGAAATTCAGATGTCTACAATGTTGAATAACATGTCAAAGGCAAACTGTGTCTATAAGATGATTTGCTCCTCTCCTACGGAAGATGCTTTGATAGAGAAGCTGGATTTAAAAAGAAAAAATCAGTAGTCCACTTTTAATTTTTGTTTTTTTGATTTCTGTTCAACAAAATGGGCTTGATTTACAGCACACTTTGCTACAGCATTAGGGGCACATGAATCATGAACTCTAGCATAATAGAGAATGAGAGCTTGAAGACCACCAGCAACTTACTGTTAACTTTTTCAGAGAATTAATTTTTTTATCTATTTATTTATTTTTATTTATTATATCACGGCTTTGCCTTGATAATACCTCATTCTGCAGCAGAAATCACTTAAGCACATCCTAAGCATTAAGCATAAATTTACCATCCACTGACTTTAACAGGAACTAAGTAATGTGCTTAGTAGCTTTGCTGAACTATAGCCAAGAGGAGCTATAGGAAGGTAAGGGGAAATGTTACCACTCTAGAAACCCTGCATTTTCTGAAGTCTATAGTTTAAAATTTCATAGCAAGACAGAGAAGAGCTAAAACTTTATATAGGCATCTGTCTTTTGCTACAGATGTACTTTAAATCGAATCTGAAATTAAAGAATGTGTATCAGAATTTTGTCTGAGATGCAGGTTAAGCATCAATGTCCCATAACACTCTTTTAACATGAAGATCTGAAGATGAATGTTTATATTCTGATTGATAATGACTGAAGTCTTACTCTAGATCTCAGAATGAGAAATGTCTTTTGATGTTTGTGACAGATAACACACCGAACAATTACAATTTACTGTCTTCATATCCCAGCTTTCCAAATCAGCTGCTAATCTTTCTGATCATTTTGGATTTGCTGAAATTCCCTATAGCCTCCTTCCCTTTTTCATTTCAAAATGACCTTGCTTGTGCAAAAAGAAATTGAATTAAATGTTTTTGTTTTACAAAATAGATTATGAATTTGTCTTCTGGTAAATATCAATTGCATTCTTAGAGCTTGAGCAATCTAAGCTACATTGATTTCTAATCAGTACATACATAGTTCTGCATGTATAGATTTTTTTGCAAATGATATTACTAGGGTGCTATATATACTTACTAGCAATACTTAGAGCAATTCATCAATATTAAATGTGAAATCTCTTCTACAGAGTGAGATTGTATCTTTTCACTCCTCTATAAAATCTCTGTAATAATGTTGATCACAGCAAACTGCATGTTTTAAATAAATGTCTTTTCAGGGTCATCAACATCCTGATAAAGTACAATTCATATTTCAGTCTCTTTAGTTTAGCTTGCATGATTAAGTCATTGCCTCTGAAGCTGCAGCTGATTGTGATGATTTATTTCAACATTTACAACCCCACTTTCACATCACTGACAGTCCTTCCATTCTGCAAGCTGCCCACCACAGACATTCTCTACAAAAAGGACATAAAAGAGAGAAGGAAAGTAAGATGCTCATTTTGATCTGTGTTTTCCCTCTTTCTGAGGCATCACTTCAGATACAGACAGAGGGCCTTGCAAATCTCCCAAGGAGACCAAGGAAGTATACTCCCAAGGAAGTATAACTAAGTGAAGCAGGCCATACTGCACACAAAAACAGGTCCATTTCCACTAATATAGGTATGCCTATATGCCAGAAGATGCCATGTAAACAACAGACAGAGAAAAGCAGACATACTGCATGGGGACAGGGATCATGTCTAAACTCCATGCTGGGGGCTTCCAATGCCAGCAGTTCTACCATCCAATAGACTTTTGAGTACTGTAGTCTGGTAGCACAGTTGATCAGCAAGAGACAGTCTGACCAGGCCAATGTAGCTGACATGGTTGATGAAAGCAGGCCAAAAAGAAGCCATTTTTACAATCTACGAGGGTGCTGTAGAGCATCACACAGTTTCTTGCAGGCCTACTGGGTTTGTCCAGACTGAAAAAATGAATGATACTGTGTAACATAAGAAGAAGCTCACTGACACGTTTTAAGAAGTAGCCACTTCAAAACCACCCAAAGAGAGGAAGCGAAACACAAAGAAAATGCTAAGTTCTACTGTGCAGTGAGAGGCTCTGAAAAGCCAGTTCAAAAATGTCAATATTCTTTGTGTTTTATATATCATACATGTTACTTTTAAAAACCTTCCTAAGGCTTTTCACTGCACAGCACTGGGAGGATCCCCGTGAGTAGCTACTCAAGAAAGGGCATTCTCCTTATTGAGCCTGTGTGATTCCCACTAATGTGAGGATGGGGGCTATTCCTGAATACAGTTCTAGTTCCACAACTGCAAGACATGATAACTTGCCTGTTGTTATCTCTTCCGTACTTTGGTTACTCACTGTGAAATTCTGTTAAATGCATTAGGTCAACAGTGACATGTTACTACGCTCTCCTAATGCAAAGCTACAGCAATAGCATAGGGTGAACCATAGATTATTCAGCAATGTTTGTCCTCTTGACTGTGATGAAAGAAATGGATTACCTGATAAAGCCATTTTCAATCCTTTCAATGTCTTCATCAGTATTTCCGACAGATAGTCTGTGCATATCAGGGTAGGAGTGCTGGGTGTTGATTTTTGCCATTTTGCTTTACATATCAACATCTAAGTGATAGCTGAAAAAAGAAAAAAAAAAGAAAAAGAAGAAAACCATTTGGTATAGACTGCAAGAGAAATGTGCTCAGCACTTATAAAGAGAGATTTTTTAAAAGCAACAGAAAAGCAAAACACAATTTCAGCCATTTGAAGAATGGTCAGTGCAACACAAAAGCCATTTCTTGATTTATTTGCATTAGATAGGAAAAGCACTAATAAAAATATAACAAAGGAAATTCATCACAACCAAAGAAGAGGGTTACACAACACAAAATATTTTATTTTACTCTCTGAGGTTTAGGAATACTCACATTGTCATAGATTTTATCCATAATGAAATTACATTTAAAATCCTGTTAAATGAAGTTTAGAAAGTTGAGCAAAAAAGCTAGGTGATACAGGTATTAGAACAACCTATTCAACCTTCATTTATCTAGCAACCCAGCTCCAAAGAGGCCTCTGGATCAATGACTACACACATCCCACAGAGCAGCAAATGAGATAGAGATCTTATGAAAATGAAAATTCTCCCCTGAATTATTCCCCTGAAAAATTCACCATCCGTGATTAGGTCTACATTATGCATTCAGCTTCATAGAACAGATACTTGATGACAAACAATCACTCAGTTCTGTGAGGACTACAGGGAATCATATATAACATCTAAAATTATTCAACATATTTCAAAATACAAAATAAATTACTTTTTGGACAGAAATAACGAAATTAGTCTACAAACACCCCTAGGACATTTTATTTTAAAATGACTCGGCCTCTGAGATGAACATTTTAATAAGCTTATCAGCCAAATGAATAGTTTTCAAAAAATAATATAATACCAAAAATACCTCATCTCTAGGAAAATTGTTCATAAATTATTTTGAGCTACAATTGCTGCTTCTGCTACAGACTCTGTAACACCAAATTACAGGCTAGTTTATATGTTGCACAAGAGCAATTTGGTGATTCAAACATTGTTTTGATCCTAACAGTGTTATGGCAACTCCTACTTCTCATATATTCATTTGAATATAATTCAATATAACAAGAAAATGTATTTTCTCCTTCTACCATTACTGATAAATTTCAAGTTCCAGTTTAGCCAAATCCGCAAAAGTGGTCTACACCTTGCTCCCTGTCCTACTGCCCAGGGTCCAAGAATTGAGGTTGTAACAGGAGACTACAGAGTTGGGATGTCACAACTACTTCATTTAAAAACAGGGCACACATTTGCCTGAAGCCAAACTGTTGTGTGCACACAGAAAGTAAGGCTCAGTAGCAGATTGCTTTTCCCTACTAATATCTGCTCTCTATGCCTCTCTATTAGCTCTTTTCCATTTCTACTGTTCTGAGCTATACTAAATGCCATGAAAGAAAACTTGTAACAGTATGGTGGCACCAGCTTCTTGGGGTTTATTGATCTGTATAGTCCCTGCTCTCTGCCAAACCTCAGTCAAAACATTTTATTTAAAACAAACAGAATTCTGTGTCACATTGCAGGAGGGATGGATAAGTTGACATTCTTTCATTGAACATCATCATGTATTCCCCATGTACCCCACTAGACTTCCAATTTATCCTAATTCAAGGTTTTAAAAATTTGATGGAGGTAAAAACAGAACAACTCATAACACAAGAAATCTTGGAAGAATCTCCAATAACATAAGCAATTTGTCTTAAAAAGTTAAATTATGAGATAACAAAAACCTTCTCAAGATTAGGGATGATATAGCTAATTTGCTATACCAACAAAACACAATATCTCAATGAAAAGATCCATTGCTCTGCCCTGGAAGAACAGTGACCATTGCTATTGTATTTTAAAAAAAAAGCTTTACATGTGATATATGGATTTCCAGATCAGCAATTTCTGTATCAGTATTTGGAAATTTGGTTAGAAATCATAAAGGACAGTACTTCTTTAAATCTGAAAATGACATGACTTCTTCACATGTTACTAATCTCCTGGAATTAGATATTGCTAATCTGGAATTAGACACTACTAATAGTTACTGGAATTAGATATTCTTAATCTGCTGGAATGCTATGAATAACTGCTAGAGAAATAAATGCAGTAAACAGTTGTATACTTTATTTAGACATGAATAAGTCACAGGACACACTATCCTGGATGAAAAACTAGCCCAGAAGACAGAAAGCAAGTCCTGAATTAAAGGGTCAATTTTCACCACAGCAAGAAGTTAAGAATATTACTCCTCAGGATGCTGTATGAAGATCCGTGTCACTAACAATGCTGACAAAGGAAGGAACAGTGAAACAAGAAAGAAAAAGGAGTGCAGAGAACTTTGGAGAGACCCACATCAACCACATGATTTTATCATTTGATGACAAATGAAATTCAACATAGGCAAAGGCAAGTCAATGCATACTGATGAAAAATATGTTAATTACTACCTTAGATGCTTCCATGCTTCCAAATTAATTATACGGTCTCACAAAGTATCATTATATACATGCAGCTCTGAGCATCATTATATACATGCAGCTCAACAAAATCCCCCTGCTTCATACAGGCTTGTATACACAAAAGCTAACAAGATGAGAGCAGGTGTACATGGAAGAGGTAACAATGCGAAGAATATTAAAATTTCTCTCTGAGATAACAGTGCGGACTTGTGTGAAGTGCTACCAGCCCTCCTCTTAGAATAAACAGAGTGTGGTCTGGATTCCAGCACTGCATTAGACTTGAGGGAAGGAGGAGGGAATAACGTCACAGAGAGACCTTCGGAAGCAACACTCTTTGGGGAACTCTTACTCCAAACAGCTCCCTTATATACTGGGAAAGAAAAGTCAGATCCCTGCAGTTAGTGACAAACGAACTGAATGTGGACACCAGTGGGATGAATCTCGCAGTGTATTTCCATAAAAGACCTTAAAAAGGTCAGTACTCTTCCAAGTAATGTATGATCTGTAAGATCTACAACTGGTAAAACAAAACATGATTTACACCAGGAAGATTTTAGGCCAACTCTCCATTATTTTGACTATTTACATTACACATGCAACACACAAAATGCTGTTAAATTGCTGGCCATCCTTTTAAGGAGCGATATGTTTTCCTTCTAAGCTTCCACAGATCCTAACGATAGTGGTGTTTATGGAGGTTCCTGAAGGAGAGAGTAGCATTTCAAAACTGGGTCCCCAACCAGGGAAGACAGAGTAGGGCGCATCTTACAGTAAGCACGAAGCTACGAGGAGCCAGGCAGCAGGAAATGCTACGGAGGGATGAGTCTTCTCAAGCCACAGAGAGACACTTGAAGCTAGCTGGTGTCCACATCCCTGAAACTTTTACTAAAAGCAGAAGATTACAAGCCAGTCTGAAGAACTGAGGACAGTCATTTTCTATTTTAAAACCCTGCTGCTGCAGTAGATGTTTGCTTTTTAAACAGTCTCTGCGGTCTTTAAAGCACAAGTTCTGCTCTTAATATTTGAAGCTGGAAATTACACAGAGGGTAAAACTTAATTACCTAAAGGCTAGCAAGACTGTTAAATCCATACTAGCCACTTAAAACAGGTATTTAGATCTTAGCTGATTTAACTCTCTTTATACATACACATACACATATAGTCCTCAGAACCTGAAACCAGTTTTAGGAAATCGATTTGGAGAACTGGATCCTCCAAGTATTCTTTCAATTTTCAGTTTTCCAAACCTTAGTGACTTATCTTTCAGCAGAATGAGCATAACTATAGAAAACAATAGGCTACTTCAGGGTGCCATTTTTTTCAGAAAAGTGAGGAATTTCCAGTGCCAGACAGCAAAATAAAATCCATCTGCAACAAACCTAGCTTTTAAAAAAACAGTACCACAAAAAAAGATCTAGACCAAATTATAACACACTTTCTCACTTAATATTTCTTTTCTGCTGCCAACTACTAATCTGCAAGAATGAGTAATAATTGCACGCTCTTTTTATTGCTTTGGCTGTATAAATCATTAAGACCCAAACTAAATGAGCAATACATAATATCCCACTGAAAAGACAACTTACTATCTATTAGTGATAGCTCTATCTACTATAAATACAAATAATTCATGTATTGTTGAATCATATTTCTTTAATATTCAACAGCAATTAATGCATTGTGTCAAATGCTTTTATATGCCCTGTTTGGTATAAAAGACTAGTTTTATCAAATTGAGTTGTTTGACAACAACTGCTTGTTCAAATAATAACAGAAAGCATCAGATCCACACAAGCATTTTTTTAATTCTGAAAATTAGGTTCTAATCATCTTTCCACAACTATTGCAAGGTCTTAGGACTAAATATATTAGGATAGCAGAATTTAACTTTTAACTTAACCCTACTTGGTGGCTTCCCTTAGTTTGGCTTCCAGATTTCCTACAGAAAGAATGAAAAAATTTAGGTAGCCAAGAATAAAATGACGAGAAGGAAGTTCCTATAGGAAATGGCTGAAGCAAATATGTAAAACACTGAAAAAAAATAAGCATCTAAGCTAAGGCCAAAAAAAAGTGGCACATGTTTCATAGCCATAACCTCCTCTTTCTCAAGTGCGTTCATCCATTTGCAGCAAATGACATTGTACTTAGGACATACACCTCAAAAAGGAGAAATTGTTCAAATCTGCTGCAAATTAGCAAGTCGGGGCAGGCATGGGAATGCCTCGTTTCAGAATCCTGCGTGAATTCAGACATTATCAAGACCTCAGAGCTTGAAGGTTTAGGATTTAGACAATTTTTCACCTGCCCACAAGCAAAACCACCAACAAACAAGCACATATTTCAATATGTTCAAATGATATCAAGATTAGTAAGTCATTGGCTAAGCCATAAAAGGAATGGGGCAGCCTGCCAAAATCGTGCAGGAAGGCATTACAGCTCAAACATCAGTGAAAGAGGTTTAACATGGCCTGTTGGGCCTCTGCAGAGCAGGGGGCTGACAGTTCACACTTAGACTGCTCCAGCAGTTCCTCTGTTGGGCTGAATGTGTTAACTCACCATAATTCAGTTCAAAAGTGTGCCAAGATTGGCAAAATACTAGTTATTGACAGCCTTAGAGCCTAAAAGGCCTAGAGCGACTGAAAAAATGTATCAGTTTATATGTGCTTTTACAAAGTCCCAGTTAGCAGGTAATTATAATAACAATAAAAATTGAAGACATTTAAACCAGAATGGAAACCAAAGAGTTGCACAACCAAGACTGCTTTAGAATAACTTCCTGTTTCATCTAAAGCAGCAGAGACTTTTCTCTTGAGGAGACCTATTTATGCATACTACTTCTACTGCTACCGTTACTGTGGATGGTAATACTATGAAGAGACAGTGCTAATATAATTTATATTTATTTGATTAACATTTAAAGACATCATCTTTTCTAACAGTGCTAAATCTTGGAAGTTGGATTTTAAACTATCATCTCCTGAAAATCTACAGTTTTAAGACATCAAAACCTCATCAAATTTCGAATTTCTGAAGTAAATGCTTATTTTTATCAAGCAATGATGGCAGATCAAGCTGTTCACACCACCCTTTAATTCTCAGCTCTGCTTTGTGTAGACCAAAAGGATTATGGACAGAAAACGTGGCAGAATTCAAAATAAGCTTTTCAAGGCAAAATACTCCGTCACTGTGACAGAGCGAAAGGTGACATTCCAACTACACAAATGCATACAATTACTTATAAAATTATAAGAGATATATTGTATGTTCTAATTCTTGAGCCTTTCAAACATTTTAGGTACTGCTATGGAATCACTGATAAGCTGCATAGTCTCACTTACATCATGTTACTTAAGGCACATTCCAAATCCTCACACAGTCTCTCAGCTACAACTCCCATAAGTCCCTGGGATTTATTTGGGGATTTGACCATCATCCACATGATCCTTGTTACAGCACATCATTTCATAAGAGCCGTAATTCACCTATATGTAAAGATAGTCAGCAGGTCAACCTACCAACCTGCAGAGGTGGCACAAGAATTTCTAAAAACAGACCTTTAAGCAAATTCAAGGATAAAAGGGCAAACTTTTTAATTACAATTCTTATTACAATTACATGAATTGGAGATTTGTAAATTAACATACAGATTTAATTCTGGCAAATTCTCATGGAAATCAGCTTTATATAAAGACTACTGGATCAAGTCCCAATAGCTTGAAAAAAATATTAAGCAGTCTGCATGGCCTTACCCTTTTCCTCTTTCCTCATGAATCACTGTGCCTAACAGATTGAAACAGCAATTTTAAAAACCTATGAACTCTTTTAAAAATATGCTCTTGAAATTATATAACTATCTGCTGAATCATATTGTATTCTCTATAATCACTGGGCTCTGCTATCTCATGAAAATGAAATTAATTTTTGTGCATATCCTAATAGCCTCAGTACCACAGAGCTCAGATAAATGCACCTTTCTCACAGGTACTTCAGAACATGCATGTAATACAGACAACACTGCATATTCATATACATTTACATATTCACAGTTTTAGAATTAATGCATAACGTTGACCTTGAAAGGTTCGCTTGGTCCATGAACCTTTCCCTTGCTGCCTTGAAGCTACTAAATTATCTTTTGAATAAACTCAATTGTTTGGATGGGTTTTCCCCCTGTACCTGTGAATGAGTAGTAACACATTTCATTTTTCTGAAATTTACTGATTTTTTGGCTGGAGATTTTCTATGGTTTTGTTTGTTTGTTTGTTTTGTTTTAAATAGAAACCATTCAGGAGAAATTTGCTGCAAATATTGAACGTAATATTGTTAATTACAATAAATTACAGCTCGCAGTAGACTAAACAGCCAAGTCACATGGCATTGTTTCTGCTCCTTGCCTGAATTAACGTGAAGCAGGTATCTATGTTTAAATATGGAAATAAGCTTATTTAAAGGATAAATGTCTGACCCCTGACAGCGTACTTATTTGGCAAAGAGACTGGCAAAAGTGAACAAAAGAAGTGCATGAACACAGCTAAAAGATCACAAATTCAGATTTTTTAATGACTCTCTATAGAAAATGTATGTATGTCTATGTATGTGTAAATGGACATACATTTGTACACATTCACTTGAACTCACTCCCACCCACCTTACATAACCTGCCGCACCCATCCTACTTGGCTAGGAAAGGAAAACACGAGCGGTAGGCAATTTGTGTCACGTTTCAGCAGCACTAGCAAGGCATTTGGCAGAAGAGGATTTAACGGGATGCTAATAAAAAGCAATGGTGACATTGGAGAAGGCGGCAGGATAACGTGCTGAACTGACATGACAGAGCTTGTGTGCAAATTGGATGACAAAGGCTGGTGGGAGAAGAAGTGCACGGAAGGCCAGGATGAAAATAAACAAAAAAGCTGACACAGAAGGATGGCGTGTAATTTCTCAGAGCCAAAGAGCTCTTTCTCTCAAACCGGTCGCTTCTTGTTTACTATTACTTCCATGTCTGATTACCCATCCTGACAGCCCATTATCATACAAACTTCTATTTTTTTTTTTAATTAGCTTGCAAAGAAAGGGAAAAGTATTTAAAAAGAGGGTTTAACAGGCACAGTCAGGGAAACTGGCATATAGAAAAAAAAACGAAGAGGGTAAGAGTGCAGACTGAAGGCAAAGTTTCACTGTTTAAAACAAATATATTTGCAAACTGCTATTTACCCAACAGTAACCACACAAAGCATAAATTTTAAATGCAGTATTCCTCTTATGATTTGTTTGGATTGCTGTAACTCTGAATTTCCAAAAATGAAAACCCAGCAGAGAGAGGCAGGTGCCTTCGGGGGCGCCCCCCGCCAGGCGGCCGAGCTGCCCCCACGCTGCCGCGAGCCGTAAGCCCAGCTCAACCGTGCAAAGCAGCTCGCCGGGCTCGGGCGATCCTGTTAAGTTCTCGGAAAGGATCAAAGCGTCAAAGGAGCTCGACGGAGCACCCGCAACGCCGGGCGAGGACCCGCGCCTCCCGGCGGCCCCGGCACCCGCCCCGTCCCGGTGCGCGCATCGCCCCTTCCCCGGCCGCCGGAGACGCGCTCGCTACCTGCGCGGCGGAGCTGCGCCCGGCCG
>VZSV01000019.1:2931523-2953313 GCA_013398735.1 Nothocercus julius | reverse complement strand
GCGGGAGGTTAGCCGTGCCCACGAGGTGGCCGTTGGCGATGACGGTTGGCGGGGGGGAGCCGTGCGCGCAGGGTGGCCGTTGGCAATGGCCGTTGGCGATGACCGTTGGCGGCGAGGCTGTGCGCATGGGGTGGCTGTTGAGGGGAGGGGGAAGGGAGCGCGCGGTGCCGTGAGCTGAGGCGGCCGGTTGGGTCCCGAGGGGCCGGGTGGAAAGGGTGGGCAGGACGCGGTGCTGGTGGGTGGAAACGTGTCCACAGCAGTCAGGAGGGGGTAGGTTTCATGGGAATTTCTGCTTCCACGCACCAATGGACATTCTCCATGTGGAGTATGGTGAAAATGTATTGCCCCTTTTAAACTACTCAGCTTAGCCTCTGAGTAGGGTTGTGCTTACACATTTTGGCCCTCTCTCAGTGAAGTTCAGCAAAGAGCCCACCTTGCTCTGACTCAGCCTGCCCTATGTCCGCCCAACTTGCCGACATCTTGGCTTGTTGTACTTGAACTCCCCAAAGTCCTTCTGTGCTCCCTGAAACTTCATCTGCTTGCTTCCAAGGCTGCTTTTCGCAGCTGTCCAGAAAAGCTGGAAACAGATACTACATGCGAAAACTCCATGAAATGGTTCTTCAGTTGAGAAAGGGGCCTACAAAAGCCCCGTCATTCAAAACTGAGGGAGGCTGCTGCACGGCCGTGCTGGCGCCTCAGGTGGGATTTCCTGCGTAGCCTCAGTTCAGCCAGACTGGATGCAACATCACACTAAAAACATTAAATAGTGGCCTTTGTGGAGAAGGATGGAGTTACCCACAGTTTTCCCCATACTAAGAGCTGTTTTACCTATGAGAGGTTAAGCATGCCACACAACAAGCAGTAATCAGAGAAGAGGGTTCTAAAACTCAAACCCCTGTGAGAAATTCAAGGTCTCTTCTTCTCAAGCAGCTAATCTTACCATAAGGGTCCTTGAAGTAAGAAGCTGTTTTGGATCATAATGATATTCCAGGAAGGCAGAAAGCAGTGAAAGAACATGCATTTTCTCTTCCTTTCCTGCTTTGTTGTCCCTCTGGAGAACTCAGGGTAGCATTGTGGAAGCACTGGGCACTGGCCAACCACAGATGCGTGACATGTCCAAATGTAACAGAGCCCAAGTTCGTAGTCTAGTTTTGCTGTTTTGGGAGCTGCTGCATTGGTTTTCATATAATTACTTTGGTATAAGACCCATAAGTAAGGGAATTTACAACACAACCGTCCATTTTGGCCCCTACCCTTTGTCAACCCCATGTAGGTTTTAACCTGTTCAGGGAGGGAATTGAGAGAAAATTAAATGTGTTCACAGAAAACCAACTGTGCCCTGTGACTTGAGTCTCTCCTATATTTGAAGGCTGCAGAGTAATATTATTACTGCCACAACAAGCTAGCCAAGAGAAATGGTAGTAAAAGATAATAATAGGCAGCAGTAATTGAGCCATAATGCTTAGTCTTTAATATGCAGCAATGAGACCCCAATGTATTGCAGTGCAAGAAGCTAAGCTCTTGCAGTTATAATAATAAAATCTGAGTGGATATATCAAAGACTTGCAGAAAGTTCTTGTGATAATGAGGGAGCTAAAGAGTTTCTCAATCACAGCATTCAAAAAAATCTCAGCCAACAGATTTGGTTCAGTGATACTTCCAGTTACAAGAAACTTTCTCTGCTTATGTAACAGCTGATTCAAGTGTCCATTGTCAGAAGATTCCTTTTTAAGTTTCTCTGGAAGCAGAACAGAGACTGAGGGAACTTCTGCTCTGCTTGTTTTCTCCTCTTGGCCAACGATGAATGCTGGCAGTTAAAATGAGATTAAAGAAGAAAAAGCGAAAGCATAGTGGGGCATAATCTGAATTTGCTTCAAAGTAAATAGTTGAGTTTCTCAAAAATCTAGATCATTTTCATCTACCAGTTGCATTTTTTCTTATCTGGGGCAGAATCTGCCATATGAACATCCAAGCAAATACTTTCTGCAAAGGAACGTACAATAATTGTCCTGAAATAGAGAAACCCAGGGCAGGATTCAGTTGCCTGAACATGAGGGTCCAGTTCCATTCCAATTGCTCTGGATATGCTGCTCACCTCCAGCTGGTTCCTCAATGGAGCACATCTCCCATAGATCCCGTGTCATGTATATACATTAATGCATCTCAAACGGCAGCAGAGAAAGCATCTCATAAATTAACCAACACAAACCCAAACAAAAAACAAATCCAAAGCAGCAGTTCTTATGTAAGTCTTTCCTCTGTATTAAAAATGTAACTTCAGTTGTGGATATATATTTTTGTTATGAGTTTTGTTATGAGTTTTAAGGGCTTGTGACTTGTGGGAGGGATTCTGTTGCATAAACATAGGTGCTATCATTCTTCATGGAAAAAATCTGTATCACTTAAAAGACATTCATCATTTTCTTTAGAAATACCAAGTCTACACTTACGGATCTCCAGAAAGATAAAACTATTACTTATGGCCTAAAATTCCAGCACCAATATTCTTTATTTTATATATGCCATTAAAATATATATGCAGTATTATTAAACCTTCTCCATTAAGTGTGCCACATCGGCACAATGAAACAACGTCAAAACAGCATTAGTTGGGAGGTAAGAAAGAGAAGGCCAAAGTGGTAGCAAAGCTCCTTGCAGCAAGCAACAGAGAACACTCTTAAGAAGGATGCAGGCATCATTCAGGCGCAGAAGACCTCGCAAAATGAGCAACAGGAGCTTTAAACCTATGAGTTTCTGAAGGCTTATTATACATTCCCCCATTGCAGTTCAAGTCAAATTAAATGACCCTTTCCCAATCGTATGTGCTGAGGCTACAGGCAAGGTGAGTAAGTGGGGACCAAAGTGGCTCTAGCGCTCTCTAATAACTACATTTGAAATTATGCCCCAAATGTACTGTTACTGGTTGCAAAGCTCATAGATTTAATTCTGCTAGAGCAATCTCAAAAGGGAACAAGCAAACAAATGTAAAATGCAGAGCTACGCAGACAAAACTCAGGAAAGGTTGGTGTAGAACCTCTGATTCTTTAAACATACCTGGGTAATAGCATGAGGTAGACACAGCCACCTGAGAAAAAGGATTAATGACTGCCTTCTACCACCAGCCACTGTCAAACTGTGGTGACTGACAGGCAGAAAACCATTCTGAATCCTGTAGGGGAAAGTGGCAACATCTGTCTGTTCCCAGTTCTATTCCTATGTGGAAATTCTGTTCTTATTAAAACCTATTTACTAGCAGGTTTTAGCCGTGACAATTTGCCAGGTATAAAGAGGACAGAAAGAAAGAAAGAAATACTTTCTTACTTTTCCATTTTCTGAAATGGATTGTTAGATACAAGTGTAAAAGCACTTACACAGGACATGAATCTTCATTTTTCCCCAGATTTACCTAATTTCAGCGTTCTTTCCGTTCCAAGAAAAAGCAGCCCCTTATGCTGCAACCATCATTGGTCCTCCTGGTCCTCTGCTGGTCCCCTGCTGCCGTGGCTACTTAACACAGTCTCCTCCCTGGCATCTTCCATTCCCAGCTTGTTCTTGAGCATTTTGAGAGCTTGCAAGTGAGATTCCCCACCAAGCAGTCCACTTTCTGAATTCTTGCTGTTTTTCATGACGTGAGCTTCTCCCCCATTTACTTCCCTCTTTCATGTTCTGCTGTTTCATTATTGTGCCAAGAATTCTATTTTTTAGATCTTCAGTCTGTTCTACTTTGCCTTATATTTAGGCTTAATCTTCACTGTAATAAACTTTAGGCTTTATCTTCACTGTAATAATCTTCACTGTAATAAAAATTAGAACATAGCTGCCAATACCTTCTTTAAGACTGCCACTGGTCATTTTGAAGCCCAGGAAAATCCTAGCATTTAAGCCACATTTAAGCAGTGCTTTTCTGTCTAGAAACTTGTTGTATTAGACACTAGGCTTCTGCTGATGGTACCTGTTGCCATTCAGGATTTGTTTCTTAGATACCTTGGAGGATGCAGAGACTTTTGAGTAGTGAACTAGTTAGACTACTGAAGATCTAGATCTCAAAGAGTTTTTGCAGATCTTTTCATGCCTTTGTTACCATTTCTCAAGTGAGAATCATTTGACACCTCAGAAATATTACCAGCTGATGCATGCCTGATCATTGTCAGGTTTCATGCTTCAGCTAACTGAATATAGGCAGCAACATAGCCTAGTGGTTATGCAGACACTTTACTCCTTAGAGTACAGACATATGCTTCCATGACTTACTGAAAGGAGAAATAATCATTCCTAATCGAATGTCTATTATTTTTTTCTGTAAAATGCATGCTACTCCATACATGTGACTCATTGGGACATTGCCTCTGGGGAATATAAATACACTTGCGTCACAGCTTCATTGCCCGTGAAATCTTAATGGAATTTTAACTTCAGATTTGCTCCACTGGAAGGCATTTTCTTGCACAAAGCTGTCACTACCAAACCTCCATCCAGCATCAGCTTAATTCCAGAATGTAAAACAGCATTTCCTCCAAGGACTTGCACTGGTTTAACCCGGTTCAGCTGGGCCCTAAGGTAGAAGCAGGCAGGATGCCGGGGCCATAGGGTCAGTTCCTGGCATTAGGTAGACTGTGCATAAAAACGAGTTCTTCAGTCAGCTGAGGCAGTGCACCCTTATGAGTGAGGCCCTATAGGGAATAACTAAAGTGAGAGGTAGTTAGGCCCTATGAGGACAACTCTCAATAACCAGAGTGTAAGTTTTCGTCCATAATTTCCCTTTGCTGTCAGGAAGAGGTAGGTGCTTAGTGGCAGTACTTAGTGCTCTTAGTGGTCGTCTTCTGCACCTGCTGCATGATTACTGATACTATCTATAATGACACTGTTCAAGAAATATGAGGTCATCCTTTAACAAAAGCCTTGTGACTTACTCCATTGAGCTCCAAATCCTCAGCTGCTCCAACCTGGTGTAAGACAAGGAAAATCAAAAGACTGAGCCTGTTTTTGCAGTATATGAGGATCTGGCTATGCATGTCGGCCATAAAGAGCATTAACATTATACTCATAGTTCTTTCAGCCTGCTATAAAAACTACCAGAATCCATGACAGGGGAATAGGCCTTTTGAAAATCTCATTTTCTTCAGTTTCAGAAATCATCATTTCCTGTTTGCACTGCAGTTCTGACCCATTTCTTCTGATTGTGCCATGCCAGAGGAATTAAATGAACAAAGATCTGTGAAATAATTGGACTGAAATGCAAACATGAGGAAAGCTCATTTGGTTTCATCCCCAAGAGAAACTCTGATTAGATCTGTCTCAAAAAGCCGTTCGCTTTTAAACAGCTTGAGTTATGATTTGAAGCCAAGTTGCAAAGTGTAAGCCCAGTGCAGCAAAACCAGGCTTATTTTTTAGACTGGAACTTTGTTCACACATGGAAATGTAAATCACAAAGACTCACAGGACAGCAAAACACGAAAAAAGGAGTAACAGTACTCAAATGTTGCCTGTGAAATCCACGTCACGAGTACTTGCATAGTTCCAAAACTGCCTAAGCCTGCAAGGACTGAATACTGCGTAAAAATAAATACAGGGTACACAGCAGCCTGTGCTGTGTCCTGCTGAAGACAACAGAAACCATCTCACCCATTTTGGTGCAGTATTATGATATAAATATATTGATATAAAATATAAAGCCTTAGCATCCATCTAATCACAAACACAAGCCACTCCAGGCTAAACCGTCAAAAGAACAAAGCATGAGCCTCTCACGTTTGCGCGGTGCTGCTGCCAGGGCAAACAGAGACATCTGCAGAAGAGCCCTGCAGACAGCTCAGGCGCTTCCCTGCTATGGCTGCGGTGAGCGGTCAGCTCGGTTATCTACACAGAGCAGCCAGGTCACGGAGCACCTCACAGGAAAACAAGCAAGTGCCCATTTCCCTCCAACTAAAAGAGCACAGTGCACAAGAGCCTGGAGGGACGGCGAGCACCCGGCATCTGCATGGCACAGGAAGAGCTCACGCACCCGGAGGTGGGTGGAAATCCTGCGGGTGCTCAGAGACGCTGCAGAGACGCTCAGAGACCTGTGGAGGTTTTTCCTAGAGCTGCCATACTTACTGCTCAAACGAACTTGATTAGAAACGCTTCCTCCTTAATGCTTCCCAGGTGACTAGGTTGGCTTCGTAAGTGTACACAAATTTAGTTATTTTTATGTTGCTTCTCACGACTAACCCACCGTAGCGAAAACAGACTCCCCTGCTGCCTCAAAATGCTAGTGAGGCTCGAGGCAGTGCTAGGGATACAGCCTGGCTCTTGCAAACAGAATAAATTGGCATTTTCAGGCACACGATGGTGGCCCATTAGCAGGCAAGGGCAAGGAAGGAGACACATCATGCGGAGAAAAACAGAGCCGAGAGCTTTTTGCATCATGTTATATGTGAAGGCAGTTGCTGTCAGTGCTGGGCCTCATGCGTGCGTATGAGGAGACCCCTCCGACAGGCTGTGGTCAAACACTGGCAGTCACAGATTAAAGACGTCTGTGCTCGGGTCTAGCAACCGTCGAATATCTGTGCTCGGGTCTAGCAACCATCTGCACAGGCTGCTCGCGAGGCTGTGTCCTGAGGTGCAGAAAACGAAAATATAAGTGTTAGGTGCTTAGCTGCTTTCTCTGAACACCACATTGACTTCTAAACGTGGAACCAAAAAACCAAACTAAATTGAACTTTAGTTTCTAAGCTTAGGAACTCAAGAAAGTGTATGGGAAAGCTACAGGCAATGCCCAGCTACAAGCGCCCACATGCTGACTCTCGCTTCAGTAGCACTTAAAGCAGTGGTGCTGACGCCTCACACCTCAAAAGGATGATTGACGGCAGCCACAGAGCAGAGAGGAGAGGCAAAATTGCGGCCTATTCATTTTGCTCTGGAGTCACTTTTTGCTGACACCATTTATTTCATTTTACGGTATACAAGGCTCAAGGTGTAAAGTATTCCTCACCAAAGCTGGTGTTAAGAGCAACTATAAAAAGCGAATGTTAAAAAAATGAGACAGCAAGTTCAACATTTTTGTGAAGAGCACTCACGGTCCTACTGAACCTTCATTTATGGGGCACTTTGTTATCTCTTGATGTGACTTCCCAAGACCTGCTTCATGAAGCAGCGCAGCAACAGTCCTGCTTGGTTCCATGCAAACAGCTGCAGCCCGACCTGTCGTACTCAGACTGCAGCGTCACCAGCAGATACGGCCAGTACCTGCTCACGGAAATTGGGAGAGCCAGACTTGAAATCATGAAGAAAGGAACAGCTGTTTTTTAAAAAAGCAAATAGCCTTGGTTGGGGCAGGTGGAACTTGGACTATGGCATTGAAATTACCACTAACAATAACGGAAAAGCCTCCAGAAATCTCTGCTAACAAGCACATGCTTTATAGAGGTTTAGCATAAAGCAGCAAGTCTTCTGAGTCCCCACGTCAGCGACGAATGATCTCTCACTGATTTGCCTATCTGAGAGCGCCGCTGGCTGCCACTGTCCCCTTGCTGGCAGAGGTGGGGTTCTCACACACGGCTCTGCTCTGCCTCTCTTCCTCCTTCTACTTGTTAGCTCGGTTAGTGCTGTGTCCCCCGTGCCCAGCTCAGCCCCCAAGGCACAGTGGGCTTGAGGAGGACGTGCGTGTTTGGCAAGACAGCAAAATCATCCCAGTTTCAGGCCAGCTTGTCCTGGTTTCCCACCAACAGCAAGTTTGTCTCAGCAGACTAGTCATAGCGAGCAGCCCCATATAGCAGCCAGAGTTTCTGCACAGAGGCAAGTGCCAGCCCCCATGAGCACAGACACAGCTCTCACTGTAGCACCTACGAGCCCCATTCTGCCCCAGCCACCTCCTTGGCTCTACCAAAGCAGCAAAGAGACAGCGCTCAGCATCCGTCACCGGGCTGCGCTGCAGAAGTGCCGGCTTCTGTGGGAAATGGATACCGACCTCAAGAACACACCATTAGCTATTGCATTTTCCTCTCTCTCTTCAGCCCAGTGCTTCCTATCAGACACCATGGCCATGCTCGTTATCTTCTTTCTATGCTTATTATCTTCTTACACGCATACTGAGAGCTGTGGGCAGCCAGGCTCCCTAATGCTGCTCGCCGGATTAGCCGCCTGCAAAGAGGCTGCTCATAAGCTAATGCCTCTTGGAAAGTCAAATGGGAAATGGCAGCACAGATGCCCTTGGGGAAAAGGAATTTCCCAGCTAAACACTGGGTTTTCAGTATTAAGGAAACCTGGGGAAAACTTGGGGTCTCAGCAAACTGGAGACCTAGTGGCAGACACAGAGAGTTTGCAGACATAGCAAAACAAAAGAACCCATGGGATTAATCATGCTAAAATCCCATTTAGCTAATAAGAATTAACCCTTCTGCCTATTCACAGAAGAGCAGACACTAGAGGTTTTGATGCTGGTAATAAGGAGAAAGAAAGGAAGTTTTGTTCTGTTTTGGAGGAACTTAATCATAAAGGTTATCTCTCCATTAAAGTTCCAAGCTGCTGAAAAGGAATATTACTAAAGCTATGTTATCCTTAAATCATTTTCTTGCTATGAGAGATGGAGATTCCCAGCAAGCACCGTGTGCTTGCTATTTTCTAGCAGAAATACAGAGAATGAAGCTAAATTTCTGACACATTTATGGTGCTGGAAGCTATTAAGGTGCTATAGCTCCTCCCGCTCCTTCCATCGTCTCTCAGTGGGAGGAAGCTCTAGTCCCCTTGTTTTAGCACTTTTCTTCAAGGGACCATATTTTATTCCAGGGACATTCCAGTTGCCTTGACCTTATCCTCAGATGTGCGAGGTAGGAGAAAAGCACAGGCTGACCGGTCTGACTGCCCAACCTTGTAAAGAGCAGATGAATTATGTGTTCCTGTAGAGCTATACAAGCCCAGGTGTCTGTTTTATATGATAATTCAGATTCGATTCCATTATTTGCATGGATCCTTTAGACATAGGAAAGGATAGGAAAACCTTCTCAAAAATCCAACCATCTGAAATGTGAGCGATCACCATTCACAGAGAAATCACACCTTTTTCAACCATATCAAATAAAAACAGAATATAAAAATTAAAAAAAAAAACCCACAGTTTTACAAACTTCTGAATGGTAAGTCAAGGCCCCAGCACACAGCAGCAGCAGCAGAGTGGGATGGGGACATTCCTTAGATCTGCAGCAACTGCAGATATTTCCAAAACTAAGTCCCAGAGTTGTATCCCACACCAAAGCTCTCAAAAAGTGATATTGCTGCATGCTATTTTTTCTAAGGGACATAGAGGGTAGGTCAAGTGACTAAGTCACTGCTAAGTGGGTTTCAAAGATTAACCAAAAATTTAGGGCAGGACTCAAGAATTCGGGGTACCACGCGGAAGTCAGTAAGCTGCTGTAGCCGTGGCTAGGTTGCATTATGCAGAACATGCAGCAGTGAACAGCAGATGGTGTTAGCTGCAAAGCAAAGGTCAGGGCACTACATTGAACGCACCTTACTTGCTACATTTGCAGCAAAAACTCAGGCCCGCGAGCGCAGCGGTGGCCCAGTGTAAGTAGCACGGGGCAACCTGACCGTTGCCTCATCGTCAAGACCAAAATAAGGAAATAAAATGATTGCCAACAAACGCCTCTTCTCACCTCAGTCTCACTGCACGGATGCTTTGTGTCCCTAGAGCCCATCTGAGGTGCCTGGGGGGCTGCTGTGCCCCCCGGGGTCCGCGTGAGTAACGGTGATCCGATGATCCTCCAGGAGAGATCCAGCCCGGCAGCCTCCTGGCCGGAAAGGCCTTTGCCCGGAGGGGCCGGGCGGGGGTCAGGGCTCCATTCCGTCAGGCACCGAGTGCCCCGTGGCCTCCGAAACCACCTCGGCACCTTCGAGGCGTGTGACCCCAGTGCAAGCCTGAGGCTCCAGTTCTAGGATTATTTTGGCATTTCGTGGGGTTCTCAGGAGCATCAACACCTGAAGTCGGCAAGAAATGAGCAGGTGTTTTCTGAAAACCTCAGAAAACGCCTGTGTCTGTAGCACCGGGGCGCCGCCGGGCTCACAGTCGCGCTTCCTGCGGGCTGTGCCAGGGGCATCAGCAGGGCTGAGCTCCCAGCAGCAGCTCCTGGTTATACAAGGGGGCCTTTGCATTTGCTTTCTCCTCTGCTCTGCCACGTCACAGGAGAAAAGGGCCGTGGAGGCTCTTTCTTCTGCTAATGCAGAGTGGCATTTTTCATGACACTCATACACCTGCCTTTGATTTCCAGAGCTTCCTCAGGGCAAAGTAACATCTGCCTTCCTGCTTCACCTTACCAAGCAGAGGCTCCTGGCAATGGATATAAACAGAGAAACGGAGGATACTCCTGTTGTATTTGTTGGAGGGAATGACTCCACGAACAGGGCCCAGTGCTGTTTTGTGGGATATCTCTCTCAGCCTCTAGTAGCCAGACCAAAGAGTTCAGGTCTTGCATAAGTCCTATGTTGTGTATGTCAGACAGATGTCTCAGACACCCTAAAGGATCTCAAATAGCACCGCACAGACATATCTAAGCAACTGGACCTTGTCCTGTTTGTTTCAGTTCTGTATTTGTCAGAAGAATAGAAAAAAAAAAAAAAAGGAGGATTTTTAAAGTTCTTTAATTTGTATAGGCTTTCTCAGGAAGCAAACTTATGGCTAGAATAATTAGGAGCATCATCTTACATCTAAGATCACTGAATTTTACTTCAGATCAACTTAATTAGAAGCTACATTTGGATTCGAGTCATACCCATCCACGACAAGTGCACATGCTCAGGCAGCAGCTCTCTGAAGAAAATTCTCAAAAGCGGCTCCTGTAACACGGTCTTGGACGTGGGCGGTCATAAACACCCAGTGAGGTCACAAATGAGAAGCCATTGTGGGATAAATAGCAGGAATATTATGGGAATTATTTGAAATCGTGCACTGGTTTCTACAAAGCCTAAAGCCCCTTAGAGTTATTTGAGGCCACCAGTGAAAAGATCGAAACTGCCATGAGTTCAGCATTAAATAGAATATAAGGCCCAGGCCCTTTTTGAGGTCCTTATAATCCAATTCAACAAGAAAAACAGCAATAGATGTACATAAAAATATATGCACATGAAGATACAGCTGTATGATGTATAATAAAAGATAACTTTCTTTTTAGATGTATATTCTGTCTTACCTGCTGCATAAGCAGCCTCAGATCTGCCTCTGGCAGCTTCTCTAAGAGGTGGGCCCGACCGCTCTGCTTTCCCTGGACTTCTTCAAACTACAAAAGAGCCTTTGCCTCAGCACGCGCCAGCCAGGTAGGGCACATGTGGCTGATGGTGGCAGGTGAGGGGTATTTTGTTCAGTGCCTTGATGTGTTGTGGCGTTCAAGGGCTTTGCAGTCAAATTGTATAGTTTATGATTAAAGCTGTTAAAACACCATCATTTAAATGCATTGATCTTGCCAGTTTTAAGCAACGCATGGCAGTTGGGCTTGGAGCACCATATACAAAATGTCACATATTTATAGGAGGAAAGCCCTCCCACTGTTCCCACCTACTGCACAAGTCTTTTTCCTATTTTGTCATTTAAAAAACACATCCTCTGAAGTTTTTTATTGAGTGCGGCCCATTCCTTTGCGGCAGTAATATATGCAGTTCTGCTGCACTTAAAGCCAGGATTAGACTGCGTGTTCTGTAAAAGAGAAAGCAGAGTCAAAGAAAATTAACCGAGCTGAGGAAGACACGAGGGAAGTGCCTGTGCGTGGGATGAAAGCGCCCAGGGGCAGCCGGGGGCTCCCTCTGAGCCCCAGCTGGCAGAGCCGCCTGGAAGCAGCGAGCCCAGCACCGCGCGGCCCGGCGGTGCTAATGCATTTTGGCACCCATCTAATTAAGCAAATAAACAGCCCCAAACTCAGCCGCCGGTGCTACGGGCAAATTCACAACGTAACCATCTCAAAACACATGTTTAATTGAAGTGCCAAAAGATATTCGAGCACTCAGCACCAAGTTGTTCAGCGACGTTCCCCCTTCTTGCCTGGCAAGGGAAGCTCTGAGCTTCCCTCGTGCCCGGCCGCTGTGCAGAGGAAAGGCTGCTGCCCGGCCCCGCCAGGAGCCCTCTGGCAAAAGCGATTAGGCCAGTGATCAGCTTGTTATAATACATTCACGAGGCAATTACACAGTCATCCCACGTCACTAATTCTTGATCTGAAGGAAAAACTGCCCAGTGAGCCTCCGCATCTGCTTTTGCTCAGGGAAGAACGGTTGCCAGTGCGAACCCTGTGCAGTGCAGTCAGCTCCGCCGTGGCGCCTAGTCCGCAGCCACCGCACGCAGCCACGCGCCCAGCGCGGCGGCGACGCCGTCCTACGGCTGGCGGCCTCGCGCTCCGTGTCCTTGCCCTGCCGTGACGGCGGCGCTAGGAAAGCCTGCCAAGCCAAGCCCTGCGCCCCAGCGCCCCTTCGCTCGGTTCCAGGCACCTTTCACGTTACATCAATGAGGACAACAAGGAAGAATAAAGAGGCGGCATCGGTGCGTGGCAGATGAGCGCAGTATCTGTGGAGACGTGTTCAGCCTCGGCAGACAGGGCAGAGAAGACGAAAACTGTGAGAAATAGCACAGAAAAATAATACAAAACACATTCTCAGCTATGTTTACCATCTGTATTCACCACATTGCCTGAATTCACTCCTCTTGAGTCTTGGTAAAAGGTCTGATTTCCACTCTACTCATTTGTGAGTAGATTCACAGTGTGTTGGATGAGAAAGAGCCTGAGGAGACAGGTGCAGCTTCAAGTAGATCCTAAGAGGAAAATGCAAGGAGAACATAGTGGTAATGATTCCCCTTCGGAGAATGCTGATCTTGAGAAGTCAGCACCCACAGGGCCCACTGCTGACCCAGATTTTGCTGTCAGGGTCACACAAACTAGTTCTGCTTTAAGGCTGAGCCTTCTAAAGCTGCGCAGCTGTGTTAATGCAGGACTGATCCCAAACTAACGCAGGCTGCTTATCCCAGGGCTTATCAGGCTCATAGGCTCCGTTCTGCACTAGCCACCTTGATGTGGCTTCTGAGTGACCTGAAGCACTTACAGGGTGAGTTGGTGGCTGCTGGCAGAAGAAACCTGCCAGGAGATGATGTGGGAAACAAGCATGAGACACATAAAGCAGCTTCTGAGCATTGCAACATATGCGTGAACTCAGACGTGCCATACTGTGAGCTCAAAATTCATTCAAGGACTAGGGAAAGCTTGGCTGGAGATTTGATCTGTGGGAAGCAAAGCCTGGAGCAGGTTTGAGTCAGCTTGACCTGCTCTGGATCTTTTCAGCAAAACTATGGAAGATCTGGCAGATGGTTCAGGTTAGCCTTGAGTTTTACTGCTCAGCTAGGCCTGAAAGTCACAGATAACTTTTGAGGAATTAAAGATGCTGGAATTAGCCACAATCCTAAAAATCAAAAGCTTTCCCTTTTCCTAAAATCAAAGGTTAATCCTGTGATATTAGATGACAGTAATAACTTTTTAATAGCACAGTGTTACAGGAGAACAAGCCATTCGGGTACTGGGGAATAAATGTACTACAGAGCTGAAAGGTCAGCTCTAGGAAGAGAAAAAAGACCACACTGGCAAATAAGGCCTTGCAGGACATCACCATGTCTCTTTTTACAGCAAACCATAAAATGGTTGCCTGGAAAACCTTGTGTACCTGTCTGTAACCATGTATCTCCAGATGAAAGGCTATTTCTAGAGGAAAACAAGAGGACCTGAGGAGAAACTCTAAAATATCCCTCTGCAGCAGTCTTGTTGAAAACTACTACAAACTCCCACCCTAAATCTCCATCCCTCATTGACCTTCTTGGAGGTCGCACAACATCGGTCGAAAACGAAGTGTGCGGGAATCTCCCCCCTCCGCATCACTGCGTGACAAAGAGAGGAGAAAACTCACAGCCATAGGGGTCGGGGCAGTGCACGCAGGTGGCTGTGACTCCCTGTCACCACCTGTGTCCTGAATTTCCCAGCATTCTTCCCAGAAGAACCTCAGGCAGCTACAGGTCTGGTGGAAAATGGGGATGCAGAGAGGTGGCAGCTCAGGTGCCGCATTGCTCCACTCTGAGTAGCTCAGGGAGCTGCCTGGAGCAGCTGAAGACTGAGATGGAGGGGCAACTTTCAGCAGAAGAGGTGGTGTCGCCTCTCCTAAAAGCTCCTAGGAGTGGGAGACAAACAGGGCACAACATGTTGATGCTCAGTTTAGGTAATCGGTGTGTTTGCATTTGTTTGTTTCTAACCCCTTCTTACAGCCCTGTAATTAGAAGACAGAACTCACGTTGTGCTGAAATAAAACCTCACAGTTTTGCCCTACAGCGGCACTCAGCACTCACTTAGGGCTCCCAACCTTGCTCCAGAGTCAGCTCTTCAGTTCTGAAGAGCAGCTAGCAGAAATCCGCACCCCGTTCTGCCAACACCCCCTGCCCTCAGGAGAAGCAGCTTGTGGCTGGGGAAAGCCGTGAGCGTGGGGCTGGCACCCTCCCTTTCTCAACAGCAGGTTGCTAGAGGTGGCCCCACAGCCACCTGAAGCGGTGATGTGATTCCTCACTGTGTGGCTTATGAGAGCTCCGCTTTGTTTAGGGAGCTAATTGGAGCGCACATCAGTGAAGCTGGCAGTGCTGTCACTAGCTAAGGAAGGGAAGAGCCATGGAGGGAAAGACCCTTCTGTGCGGGCAGACTCCCAATTTTCTATGTAGGCTTTTTTCCCATGGAGCTGCCCTTTCACATGGAAGAGAGGACATGGACCTGGTTTCACGACTGAGTAGCAGGTTCCTGATGACTTCTAAAAGGACTTCAATCCTGAAAGTTTTTCTACTTCTTCCAGTTGTATCAGCTAGTCTAATAAAAGCCTTTACTTTCATCTCCCCTTTTATCCTGGCTTTCCTTGGACCTTCGGGGATGTACAGCCAAAATACCAATGTGACTGCTAACCGGCTGGTGATCTTTCCCTACGTGCTTCTGTGGGTTAATCCAGTATTTGATGTATTTGTTGCCTTCTTGTGCCACACCAGTGAATACATATTGTGACAAATGCCTGAGGGAGAGTCTCAAGCTTCAGGGACCAAGGGCTTGGTCCAGAATGATAAATCCAGGTGAAGATGGACATGACAGGTTCTATTTATCAAAACGTAACAGAAGGGGAGGAAAGAAAACATATAATCCCATTTTACTAGTTGGAAGAGAATTACAAATATGATAAAGTCTGAGCCTAAACTTGAATAGTCCCAAAACCAGAGGGTTTGCCTGGATGCCACAACTGCCAACTTTTAGCAGACAGTGTGAGGAACCAGCAACTTGTGTTTTCAGTGATTTGGACAGAGTCTAATCCCAGAACCTGAAATTAGGCTGTCTTAGTCAAACCTAGCCATCTGGCAAGTCTAATTGGAAAATTCATCATGTTGACACACTATCGTAATAACACTTGCCTCTTTAGAGCAGATCAGTGGAAAGCAAGGCCTATGAAAACATAACCTCCTGCACATGTGCACCACGGTGGGAGAGCCAGGACAGAGCTCAGGATGTGCAGGCGGAACCAACAGGAGCGTTCAAATGAAAAAATAAATCACTCTGACAATTTCCAGGTCCAATGCGAAACAGTGCAGCAAGACACTTACCCAGACTCAGGCAGGAGAAAGGCCTTGTGGGTCTAAGGAGACAAAATTAATAAATATTGTCCCGTGACAGGTGCTCCTGTCAAAGCAACAGTGAAATGGACCCGTGGTAACAAGCAAAAAGGGAACTCATCCATCACCTTCCCTACCCCTATAATAAATCAATCTTTAAGCCTAATATATGTCTAAAGAACCAGCTGTGATTTATGATCCGCCATCATTCCCTATTAAGGCTTCCTAGTTTTGACCATGTGCTCAGTTAACCTTCCTGTTCATGCATCTCAGAAATTAGTATTGCGCCCAGTGGAATACTAAGGTAAGTTTTCTTAGCCATATTTCGGAAGATCCCAGTCCTTGTCCCTGTGGGGTGACATACAATCCATCTGCACATACCCAAGCAGTACGTGCACGCACAAACAGCCTGCTTTCCATTTTGTTCCTGTCATCGCAGGTCACTCTGGCAACACAAACTCCGTAATTCTCCAGTTTCTAATAAATATCTGTAGACCTTGGTTTTGCTCCACACTGAGACAGAAACAAGTTAACCAAACCTCACATACTTGCCCGAACTGGTTGCTCAGTTTTCTCCTGGGAAATACATCCCTGCACAGACACTGAGCAGGATTTACCTGGCCAAATGTAAGCCTGGACTGACTGTCTAAACCAGGGGTTTGTCATGTGCCTGAAGGAGGCACCTGAGAGGAGACCTCAGGATCCTGAGGTCATCCTCAAAGACTCTGGGTGTCTCCGTTGGCTATAGGAGTCTAGGGCAACTAGCTCAAGCATAGGTCTTATACATACATTCTCTTAAATAATGTCATCAGGCTATTCTTGTTTCATACCAAGCGTGTTAGTAATGCAAAGCACAGAGATAGTGGGGCTTGAGATTTTCAGTAGGTTTGTATAATGAAGCTCAACCAGTAGTCTGGTGCAAGGGAAGCAAGTACCTGCCTCTGTAAACTCAAAATGGAGTTTTTTACCCTCTCCGTCATATTGGTGGTGTGAATTTACCTCACAACACTAAGGTACTAGCAATATGGAAGGCCTTTGGTGGGAGCTGGGTGTTTGGGCCCCTGCCATTGCCCTGTTTCTCTTAGATTTCAGACCAGAAAGCAGGGTGCTCACCACACTGTCACGGTTATCCTCCACTGAGCACTTCGTGCCCCTAGGAAATTTGCTGCATGAGAGGTCCTCACGCAAAGAAGGTGCTTCCTCACTCTTACTCTAAGCAGATACAAACACAGAATCTCAGAATGGTTCAGGTTGGAAGGGACCTCTAGAGATCATCTGGTCCAGCCCTCCTGCTCCAGCAGGGACACCTGGAGCACGGGGCACAGGGTGGCAGCCAGGCGGGTTTGGAAGATCTCCAGACAAGGAGACTCCACAGCTTCTCTGGGCAGCCTGTGCCAGGGCTCTGTCACCCTCACAGGTAAGAAGTTCTTCCTCACATGGAGATGGAACTTCCTGGGTTTCAACTTGTACCCATAACACACAGAAAGACTGTAACGCAGCCCACATGGTAAAGTACCCGGGCTCTAGCCAACCGCGTCTTAGAACAGACTTTCTGGAGCAGAGGAAATGCCGTCTGCATTTCCGTCCCACTCATTCTGCTGCTGATGGAGATTACATCCCCTCACATCTATGCAAAAGCTCCAGATGCCCAAAAGAGCTGGGAGTGCCTGACACCTTCTTCTAAGGTGAAATTGTCCCCCTTCATCTTTGTTTAATCATCTGGAAATCTTAAATATTTGCTAATGTATTCAGAGAGATAACTGAAATGTAACAATAATGTAAAATAAATCTAAGAACATTCAACTGAGAAAATCATCTAAAAAGAGAAGAAACAAAGTACAGAAGATGTAATAAGGCAAAACAAAGGACAACAGACACTACTGCTGCATCAAAAATGAGAATAATATCTTAGCAGTCATATGCCTTTATCAATACATAGTCCATTTTGGTATCTAAAATCAGGCTTGTGAATACCTTTAATATCCATTCACCTTAATATACTAAAATAATAACCATCAATTTTCATCCTGTTAACAGAAAGCCCTGGAAAGCCATAGAGTTCTGTCACTACATCTAGCAGCCATGCCTTGTGTGAGGTGCGGATCTTCAGCACAAAATACCCTACAAAGTGTATGATATACAATGCGCATATATCCTTTCAACTCCTGCTACTCCACTTGGACACCCACAAGTCTATGGGGCCAGATGGGATCCACCCAAGGGTTCTGAGGGAGCTGATGGAAGTGCTCGCCAAGCCGCTCTCCATCATCTATCAGCGGTCCTGGTCAACAGGGGAGGTGCCAGACAACTGGAGAGTGGCCAGTGTGATGCCCATCTACAAGAAGGGTCAGATGAAGGATCCAGGGAACTACAGGCCTGTCAGCCTGACCTCAGTATAGGGGAAGGGTTTGGAGCAGATCATCTTGATGGCGAGCACACAACACGTGTGTGACAACCAAGGGATCAGGCCCGGCCAACATGGGTTCATGAAAGGTAGGTCCTACCTCACCAACCTGATCCAGGTGACCCACCCAGTGGATGAGGGCAAGGCTGTGGACACGAAGTCTACTTAGACTTCACGAAGGCCTTTGGTGCGGTCTCTCACTGCCTTCTCCTGAAGAAGCTGGCAGCTCATGGCTTAGGCAGGGGGACTCCTTGCCGGGTGAGGAACTGGCTGTGTGGCAGTACCCAGAGAGAGGTGGTGGATGGAGTTAAATCCAGCTGGCAACCGGTCACAAGCGGTGTTCCCCAGGGGTCAGTGTTGGGGCTGCTCCTCTTTAATATCTTTATCAACGATCTGGATGAGGGAATTGAGTGCATCCTCAGCAAGTTTGCAGACAACACCATGCTGGGAGGAAGAATAGACCTGCTTGATGGTAGGAAGGCTCTGCAGAGGGATCTGGACAGGCTGGATCAATGGGCTAAGGGCAACTGTATGAGGTCCAGCAAGGCCAAATGTCAGATCCTGCACTTCGGTCACAACCACCCCATGCAGCGCTACAGCCTTGGGGCAGAATGGCTGGAGAGCTGCATGGCACAGAAGGGTCTGGGGGGCTGCTCGACAGCCGGCTGAACATGAGCCAGCAGTGGGCCCAGGGGGCCAAGAAGGCCAACGGCCTCCTGGCTGATATCAGGAACAGTGTAGCCAGCAGGACTAGGGAAGGGATCGTCCCGCTGTGCTCGGCACTGGTGAGGCCACACCTTGAATACTGCGTTCAGCTCCGGGCCCCTCTCTACAAGAAGGACATGGAGGTTCTGGAGCGCGTCCAAAGAAGGGCAACAAAGCTGGTGAAGGGGCTGGAGCACAGACGTTGTGAGCAGCAGCTGAGGGAGCTGGAGTTGTTTAGTCTGGAGGAGACTCAGGGGAGACCTTATCGCTCTCTACAACTACCTGAAAGGCGGTTGTAGTGAGGTAGGGGTCGGTCTCTTCTCCAAAATAAATACAGATAGAACAAGAGGAAATGTCTTCAAGCTGTGCCAGGGGAGGTTCAGGTTAGACATTAGGAAGAATTTCAACATGGAGAGAATGGTGAAGCATTGGAACAGGCTACCCAGGGAAGTGGTGGAGATGGGACTTAGGGACATGTTTAGCACTTAGGCAGAGTGTTGAAGGGCTTATGGTTGGACTTAATGATCTTGAAGGTCTTTTCCAACCATAAAGATTCTGTGATTCTGTGATTGAAAGGTCATGTCTTGGAAAGTGCAGACTGTATGTTGCCTCTTTGTTGACAAGAGATTTGGATTATTTTTTTACAGGGTTTAGTCATTTATCTCTTATTTGGGAACTGACTGTAGACATGTTCCTAAACGTGTCTGTGTGTTTGCAGTGCTGTGACACTGAAGTAATTCCGCTCCCTTCAGAGTAACACCAGCTTTACATCAAAAAGGCACACAGAAGAATTCAGTCCTTGATCTAAACCTGCGTTATCGGGAGGAGAGTCCTCAAGGGCAGAGCACCTCATCCGTGTAGCCATGGAACTACAGCCCATCAGTGCTAAAGCTTTAGGTCAGGTGCTCATAAAAGACAGTGCCAGTGGGAAACAGGATAAGCTCCCAGCAGGACGTCTTCCCAGTGCCTTCCCCGCTGAGTCTGTGCAAAAAGCATTTTAAAAAAGAAAAGGCATTTTGTGAAAATGAGCCATGGTTAATGAATCAAATACGTCTACCACAGACAGAGGATACCCAGACAAATAGGGTTTTCCATTCTCTCCTCTGATACTGACTGCGTGCTGATTTTCAGCAGCACAGCTGAACCTCTGACACTCACCCTGACCTCCAAAAGAAGTCAGTAAAGCCATAAATAATTTTGCATCAGTTAGTTTATTTTTTAATTCAAGGAATAAAATCTCACAGTTGCAGGTGCTAGAAATCTTCGCTACGCGCCGCGCCATCCGTTCCTCGGAGCGCCCGTCCTCGTGGGTGCGTCGCTGCCGCACGCGCCCGGCCCTGGCGCCCGTGGGGCTGCTCCGAGCTGCTCCGGCGGGGCCTCCGCGGCGGCGCTGCGGGAACAAGGGGGGCACGGGGGTGAGCGGCGCTGCCCGCCCTGACGAGCGGCAGGGGGAAGCGGGCGCCGGGGAGAACAGGCGCTGCTGTGAGAGAACCTGTGAGCCACCACGGGCTCCGCCACAGCCCCGGAACAGCCCCATACTCAGCCCCAGAAATTCGTCATGGAAAAGGTGGCTCTGTGACTACGGTAAGGGAGCAATAGTCCTGTGAAATAACGAGTATTTTTGCTGCTTTGCTTTCTTCTTTCACCCTCGCTAGTTCTGGCCTGTCAGCTTTTCAGCTATGACCATTTCCAGGCTTGTGTTTGCTGTTACTTACACGCCAACCTTTGTGGGCACCGGCTCAATCACTGTGTCGTATCCAATGGAACCTCCTATCGCTAGCAACCTGCCTGCCACACACAGGGGACGAGCATAATGAGTTAATGGCAAAAGACTAAAAGCAGGAGGATGGATAACATAGGTGGGAGAAAAGAGGATAAACCAGGGTAGGCAAAAGTGCATTCTCTGTTTTGCTTTATATTCATACATATATACATATATTTTTAAATGGTTATATAAAATACACAGGGATGTAGCAGAAAAAAACTGTGGGAGGCATCTGACGCTGATGTATATACACAAGGTGGGGAAGCAGCACTGCACACTGAGGGTACAGAGAGCATGAGACATGACCAGTGCGAGATGAGCTGGTTATCCGTCGCTCCCACTGAAAAGCCTGAAGCTGAGGGGCTGGAAATGAAAGCCACAAAAAAGCCTTTGAAAATTGTTTCACACATGCCCAGCATCAGCATTTAGACACACCAAAGGAACATTTTGATTCTTCTTGAGTAAATGAAACCTGAGGGACAGGAGCCTGAAGTCTCCCTATGTGAGGTACTGGAGATGCCTTGACTACATCCTGAAAGCTGAAGGTGTCTGCCCGTGTTCTGTGCTACAAATGCACTGCTTAGCTAAAATCCTGACAGCTACTGCAGCCAGACTGTTCCCTTGAATAAAACAAAAGATCTCCTGTTAAATTCCCCTCATCCACAATTCACAAGCTATTTATTTGCTTTACCTAGTGCACATGGTGCCTGGGTACCTTCCCAAGACACTGAAACAAGCCATTCCGCTCTTGCTATCCCAACCTGGGAAGCATTAGCCTCCCTCGCACACAGAAGATACCCCAGCACATTGCACGGCAATGAAACTGTGCTCTATTCCCTCGCACAGCTGCAAGTCTTATTCTTCATGGAAAAATAGATGGCCCCAGCCGAACACACTTCCCTCTTCAGATGAACGGAGGGCCCCGGTGGGGGAGAGGGTGGTTCTGGGCGCATTGTAACCTGCTACCGACAGAGAGACTAAAGCTCAGGCTGGAGGCTGCCGGGAGCCCTTTCCGCGCGCAGCTGCACATGCAGCCCTAGGAGACTCAACAGCAACTGCTGATGAAGCTGCCCATGGCCAGCGTTGGCACCTGCTTCATCACGATAGCTTTCTCCACATGCTGCAGGAGCCGGCTGGAAAGCGAGGCTGGAAAACAAGCAGCTCCCCGAGATACAAAATCCCACTTTGGGGAATGTAGCCAAATCCAATGGCTGCCAGGTGCCACAGCTGCTAAACTCCTGAACCCAACTCAAAGCAACTGCATTTGCCAGAGCAAAAAGAAAAAAAAAAA